>JANAVB010017094.1:0-107523 GCA_029216955.1 Iris pallida
TATTGGATAATATATTGGTGTCATTATATATATATATATATATATATATATATATATATATATATATATATATATATATATATATATATTTCTATATGAAAAATGGCTTCCTTCCCGAGCGCAGCAGGCGGAGCGGAAAGCCAACCAGAAGATTGGGACCCCGGCGACTCCCTCCCTGTCCCCATAGTCAGTGATGGCCTCAGGTCCGAGTGGGGGTCCGCAGGAGGGTGGACGACGGTTCAGCGGAGGAAGAAAGGAAACCCTCCAACGGGAGGCCAGCCCCAACCAACAGGTGGAAGAGTGGCGACCCAGCGAAATCAGACCCGGAAGGGCCCCGGAGGAGGGAGAAACATAGATAACGGGCACAGGAAGACTGGTCTGGAGTACAAAAGGCGCCAAGCGGAGGGCAGATGGTCGACGAGGGCCACTGAAGGTGTTCGACTAAATGCCCAAATGGCCGGGCGAGGAGGCGCTCATGCTCAGGAAAGTCCGATTCACAGAGGTAGCTCTCAGGAAAAGGTTCGTGATGAAGGGGTCCCCAACGGGGGTCAAGGAGGTCCTGGGCGGACCTGGGCAGAAATGTGCCGATCCACCTGCCAAAATGTGAACGACGAGATGCAATACGTCGAACCTTTGGAGAAGGAGGGAAGAGTAGTAGCTGAGTTCACTGGGGAGGACTTGGAAGAGACGGAGGAGTACTGGAAGAACACGATTGTGCTGTATGTGATGGGTAACAAACCCTTCTATGGCCAAATCAAAGCGTACGCCAGCCGTGTGTGGCATCCCAAAGGAAGTATGGAGTTCTTCTCCAAGGAAAATGGATTCTTCTTTGTCAGATTTGGCATGGCAGAAGACATAGAGCGTATCGTCCAAGGAGGGCCGTAGACATTCGATGGAAGGGCTATCATTCTCAAGAGATGGACATCGGGGATACAATGTGAAAGGGAAGTTCTTCTATCTGCCCCAATCTGGATCAGATTCCCAGACCTTCCAATCCAGTATTGGAGCACGCCAATGCTCATGAAACTCTCCAGTCTCGTAGGTATCCCTATAAAGGCTGACGAGGCCACCAATAAGAAGCAGCAAATTTCTTACGCCCGAGTTTTCGTGGAGATTGAAGCGATGAGCGAGTTGCCGAGGTCGGTCGAATACATGATCCCTAGCGGAGAGATTTTTGCACAGAAGGTAGAGTACGAGTGGGTTCCCCCTTCATGCGAGCTATGCAGTAGTTTTGGGCATCTAAAGTCTGGCTGTAGCAGGAGGGAAGCTTCGAAGACGGATGGCTTGCCGGATTTGACTCAAGTTCCCAAGCACAGGAACATTCCTCAGGAAGGATAGGTTGACCGGATGGAGGTCCAAGAAGAGAATAAGGAGGAAAACCAGAGGCCTAAGGAGACTCTCAATGCCAGCAGTCTTGATGTCAGCAGAAGAGATGACTCAGAGGAGGCCCGAGCGATCCAAAACGCTGTAGCAGGTACATCCAGCACAGGAGACCACTATGGAGATAAGGAAATGGAGCTTGTCGAGCAGGAGGAGGAAAGAAGAATTTCGGTGTTAGGGAAGAGGCAAGGGCATGCTTCGCCCCTCACTAAGCAGGTGCTAGCTATAGAAGGCCCCCCTCTGGCAATTCTGAAGAAGGGAGTGAGCAGCAGCGGAAAGTCTGGATCCCCGGAGTCAAACAAAGATCCTAAGGTCAGGAAGAAGAGCATCCAGGACCCAGCGACGCTCAAAGGCACAGCCAGAGGCTTATTGCAAGTGAGTTCGATGGATGAGTCTAGGCATTCCAGAGCCAATCCGCTTTGGGCAGTCAAGCTACAGAGTGCTTCTCAGGCCAATGGTGCTGAGCACATTGTCATCCCCCAGGAAAGCTCTCCCATTCCTTCACGGGTGAGTGCGAGAATTCTGAAGGAATCCCCAAGTAATATTAATTAATGCCGATTCTATCTTGGAATGTCAGAGGTGCGAATTCGATAGGGAGATGGAGGAAAATTAGAGAACAAATGAGAAAGCTTAATAGCTCGATAGTCATCATCCTGGAATCCAAGATCAAGACGGAGGCTTTGATGAGTAGGAGGATACCCAATGATTGGGGTGTAGTGCATAACCTTCATCTGAACAAGATGGCCAGGATCATAGTTTTATGGAACAAAAAAATCTGGAGGGGCTCCCCTCTTTTTGAATCTCAGCAAATGATAGTTATGGACTTCTCCAACGATGGTGGGATGAGTATGCTGGTTGCAGCCATTTATGGTTTCAATGACAGGAAACTTAGAATGGAGTTATGGAAAGATATTGAGATTGTTAGCAGAGGTATAGGGTCTCTTCATCCTCTGTTATTCATTGGTGATTTCAACGCCATTATGAACAAGGAAGAGAAGAGGGGGGGAGGCCAGTTCCAGACAACATCCTCGATGATTTCTCTTCATGTGCCCTTCGCGCTGGGATCTCGGATCTTCATAGAGCGGGCGTGGTTTGGACGTGGAACAACCAGTCGACGAGCAGGAGGATCGAGTGCCAGATTGATCGTGCGTTGGGCAACACGCGGTGGTTTGACTGTTTCCCTAACACTGGGGTTATCGGGCACCCTGCCGGTCCAAGTGACCACTCTCCTATTCAGGTGAGTTTCCTTGAGAACGCCAGGAAGGGTCCTCTCCCTCCTTTCAGGTTCTGTAACTCCTGGCCGCACTTGGACGGTTATGATGCTGCAGTGCAGGTTGGGTGGAGCTCCCAATTCTATGGCTTCAGCCAATTCCGGCTTATGTCTAAGCTCAGGGAAGTCAAGAAAAGCATCAAAGGGTGGCTGAGAAGTCAGCCTTATTCGTCCTTAGATGATATCAGTAAAGAGCTAGAGGAGGTTCAGATAGCTTTTCAGGAGGATCCAGTCCCGAGTATTCTCATTAGGGAAGGTCAGCTTAGGGAGCAGCTGAATAAAGCCTTAATGCTGGAGGAGATTACTCTCAAGCAAAAAGCCAAGTGTGATTGGATGATTGATGGAGACAGATGTTCTAAGTTCTTCTATGGCATTGTGAAAGCCAGGCAAAGCCGTAACCAGATTGCCGTTCTCATCGACGCCAATGGTAGGAAGCTCGATAACCCTGTCGAGATCGAGGAGGAAATCGTGAGCTACTTCCGGGAGCTGTACAACGGGGAGGGCCCCCGGATCGAGCTGCCCCAAATCACCTGCAAGAGGATCCTGACTGAAGAAGCAGTGCGTGCTCTGCATAATTCCATCTCGCTCGGGAAATTCGAGGAAATTGTTCTCAAGTCCAAGCTGAATAAGACGCCCGGTCCGGACGGCTTCACTGCAGGTTTTTTCATCCGTCACTGGGATCAAGTCAAGCTGCTCGTGCTCGAAGCTGTGCGTGATTTTTTTCGGACAGGCAAGCTTCTTAAACAATTCAATCACACCTTTATCACTTTAATCTCGAAGAAGATTGGGGCCTCCTCTCTCAATGATTTTAGACCGATTTCATGTTGCAACTTCTTTTACAAAGTGATTGCTAACGTCATGAGTCAGAGAATGAAATGTCTGCTTCCGGGATTGATATCCCCCAATCAGTCTGCTTTTATTAAGGGGAGGAGTATCAACGAGAACGGTCTTCTGGCTAATGAGCTAGTTAGGGATTTCAATAAAATTGGGAGTGATAAAGCGTGCATCAAGCTCGACCTGAGGAAAGCCTACGACTCCGTGAATAGGGACTTTGTGGTTCACATTATGAAGGCTATGGGATTTGATGACTGGTGGACATCCAGGGTTTACGAATGCATCTCTACGCCCACGTTCTCGATTATGATCAAGGGGAGGCCGACGGGATTCATCAGTAGTTCGAGAGGGCTCAAGCAGGGAGATCCCTTATCAGCGTATCTTTTTACTATGGTCATGGAGCATTTCTCTTGCCTCATGGAGATTGCCGAGCACAGGAGGGAGATAACCCCCATCTGTAGGCTGGTCAAGCCCTCTATCTCTCATCTGATGTATGCCGATGATTTGTTGGTTTTCATCAAACCTACAATCTCAGGTACGCGGTGCTTGGCTGATATTTTACAGGAGTTCGAAAAGGTCTCTGGGCTTAGGCTCAACAAAGAGAAGAGCTCGATTTTCCTCAACAGGACTTGTAGCGAGAAGGCTAGGTGGGCATCCATCTTGCAGGTGGAGGAAGCTTTCCTCCCGGTCAGATACCTGGGGGTCCCCTTATCGATTACCTATGCTCGTCATTCCGACTATTCCAGTTTAATCAAGATGGTGGAGGCTAGGCTTGAAGGGTGGCAGGCCCAGCTGTTGTCCTTTGGCGGCCGGGTAGAGCTCGTTAGAGCGGTGATCAATGCGATCGTGTCCTACTGGTTACAAGTTGTGCTCCTCCCCAAAAAGACGATTCAGAAGATTGAGAGGTTGTGCGCTAGATTCGTATGGAGAGGTGGAGTTCAATCTATTGCGTGGAAGGACCTGTGCCGTCCCAAAAAGGAAGGTGGGGTCGGGCTCAGATCGCTGCACACTATCAAGGAGATGGCTGCGCTGAAAATGGCTTGGAATTTGGTAGATGGGAAGTCCACTTGGTCTTCATGGATGAACAACAGGTATGTCAAGAAGGATAATTTTTGGGTGATGAAGAATAACTCTAACTTCTCTGTAGGGTTTAAAAGTATCCTGCAGCAGAGGACTAGGTTAAAGTCCTGCATCCAAAGGGTTATTCATGATGGGGATGACACCAACCTGTGGCTTGACCCCTGGATAGACCATCAAAGTATCTCTGATATGGCCGAGCTAGATCTCCGTAGCAGCAGGATGAGAGCTGAGAAGGTTAGCTCCTTGATCCACCAAGGCTCTTGGAAGATTATGCAAGGGTCGAGGCTATGTCGTTGGGCCACGAAGATCACAGGGATCCGGATAGAGAGCAGCCCTGGTAAGGATCATTGGAGGTGGGAGGGATCGGTTAATGGGAATTTCAAACTGAAGAGCGCGTATGAGAGATACAGGGATAAAGGCCCCTTATCTAAATGGACAGGGTTCATTTGGATTAGGGAGGCTAGCCCCAAGTTTAGCTACTGTCTTTACAAGGCTACACTCGGAAGGCTCCTTACCAGAGATAGGCTGCGCAGGTTTGGTTTACAACTCGATTCTTATTTGTGTCCCCTCTGTAGCTTGGAGCAAGAATCCCATGCCCACATATTCTTCCAATGTGGGGTCAGCAGCAGGGTTTGGAATGAGCAGCGGCGAGCGCTAGGCATGAGTTCGAAAATCACTGGAAGCATCGAGGAGGCTCTTGGAGACCTGGACATGCTTAAAGATCTGAATCCCCAGTGGTTCCTGAGGGCGAGGCTTCGCCTGTCGTGCGCGGTGTGGCACATCTGGCGAGAGAGGAACCGGAGAGTGTACGAGGCCATCCAGACGTCGGTGGCTGGTATGGTTCGGTGCATTGAGACGGACTTGGCCATCCTGGTTCCTGATTCGTAGGCTCTGTTAAGGAGTTGTGGAGTCTTTTAGATGTGTTGCTTGGATTTCTGTCAGTGTTGTTGCTTATTTGATGGTGGAGGGTCCTGAGCATTTTGTATCCCTCAAAACATTCTTTTATTCTTTATAAAGCTGTTACCTTACCCAAAAAATAAATAAATATATATTTCTATATGTTTAAAACTTAGTTTTATTCAAGGGCCTAAATGAAACTTTACTCCATGTGTCAAACTCCTATTGAATATCCACAATTGAGTTTAGTTGTGTCCTGTAGCAAGTTGTCCCCTTTTGCAAGCTTGCTAACGTGAGCTAATGGGAGCATATATGCTAATGTGAACTAGAGTTGTGAGCACTTTATTTGCAATTGCTAACGTGAGTAAATGAGCAACATTTTAGGTCGTGTTACTATAGACAACATTCAGCCAACCATTAAGTCCTTATATAACCGTTCTTTCCTTAAATTTTCTTCTAAAATTCATCTGGCCGTCCATTCTCTAACGCCCCCTCCTATATATTATAACTATTCCTATTCTCCTCCTGTGGAGAATAAACCCTAGCCGTCGAGGTCATCTTCCTCGCCATCGTCGACGACCGCGCCCACCTCGTTCAGTCCGCGAACGTTCCGGTCAGTCGACCACGATGAGCGACCTATCCTCCAGGACCTCCTACTACTGTGAGTCCTCTCCATCTCTCCCATGTTCTCCACCTTGCCATCATATCGTTTTAGCAGAAGTTTTCATTACTGTTACATTATAGGAAGCTCTTTTCACCATGTACTGCTACTTTTCACTTTCAATTTTTTTACATAAGTTATATGTGAATGTGTGGACTTCTATTCCATAAGAATAAGAATAGGAAGAGAACTCCTTACTGTTAGAGATTATGGGAAATATATATGATGAATGCTGGTATATATGCGTTGGAAAATGTCAAATATGGACATATGCTAAGTAGTAATTAAAAAAAAGAGCTTTTAGTATGCTGTACGTGCATGTCTTAGGGAAGAGGAGAACTGGGTCGAGGGATTGATAAGGATAAGAAGCCTAACCTAGCAGCAATGAGCGTTAGCTCAACTGGTTGGTGGAGGGGATAGTATATGTTTGGTCTTAGGTTCGAATCTTGAGGTTGTTATTTGTGGGTTGAGTTTTATTTTTCCTTCCTTTATGGTGTTCCCTTTCCTACCTAGGAGTGCAAAAAGTGGATGATTTATGAGGGAGACCCAAAATCCCACACTTGTGAGCCCTAGCTCAACTGGTAGGGAGGAATTGGTTGGTGTGTGGCTGATCAAGGGTTCAAACCTTGGCTTGGGTTGATAGGAAATTCTTTGGGATATAAATTTTTTGGTTAGATGCTATTTGGGTTGTATAATTTCAACTTAATATTTTTTTCTTTTTCCCTTCAATACATGATTTTTGCCATCCTTTTGGTTAGTCCTGACCATAGTATTTTTATATATACTCTAAATATTATTTTTTAAAAAATGAAGAAGAAGAAGAAGGTTGTTAGTTCTAATATTTGAGTTAAAACTTAAAATCCAATTTTTGCTTAAGAATAATAATAACATTTGTATAAGTCATATATTTTTAAACTTGATATTAATTAGTTAAATATTTCCTCTAGGTCCCTTCGACACTCAGAACTTGGACGCTGGACCAGTTTTTCATCTTCAGCGTCCGGAGCCAGGCAAGTGTACCTTGCCATTCTTGTACTTCAGTTACATTATTTGAAATTCTTAAAACATTTATTTATGAGTATATTAGTGCAACACATAGGGCCGCATTCGATACTTCGCGTCCGAATCACATTCGGGTGCCGATGGCCGTTAGCGTCATCGGGTTTTGAACCAAGACAATTACATTTGCGATGCCGCGACAATTCGTTACGGGTTACACTCTGACCCTAGGACATATTCATGTGACACTACATTATTGACGGATTTTTTGTACTTGTTTACATCTTGATGTACGAAAATTCGAGTTAATTCTAGAACGATGACATTGATATGCGTGCACTATTACTATTCTATTTATGACTCGTTGTACTAGCTAGAGGTCTGACCGAGCGACTCGTAGATACGATTCGTGAAGTCATATGGGCGGGGAGAAACATACACCGTACGCTCGGGCTACTTTCCCACAGAGTTATTGCTGCCTCATTACCAGAGCTGCGGATATTTCATAGTTACCACAGTTCTTTATCAGAACTGCGGATTCTTATAGTTACCGGAGTTCCATATCGGAACTCCGGATTACACCGTGACAGCCCGCGTGTTCGAGTGATGTTTCTTAAATTGCATTTCATACTAGTTGGTTACGGTAGTTCACCCATTTTTTTCTGTCTTATTTTATTTTATCTTATCACCCTTTACTGTCCTACCTTTGGCTTGTATATTATGTACCTTGTTGCGTCCCTCTGAGGACCTGGTTTTCTCTCCAGATTTAGATGATTATCCTGAGGTCTACGGTTCCGGAGTTGAGCTTGGAGCAGGACTTGCAGTTGACGACGAGATCGATCCAGCAGAGTAGCCGATTGGTAGAGCACTTTCTTTATTTCTGGCTTCATTATCAAGTAGCATGTCATCATCTACTTGTATTTCATTTTCATTCAGTATTGTATCAGCGAAATTATTTTCGCAAGACTTTTTGTTCAGTGGTTGTTTTATGACTACATTCAGACTATGTTATTTCAGCACATTGTGGTATATTTCATATTTTCACTGTGTTCCTTGATTTTTTTTTGTGGATGAGATTAGTACTTATGATTGCCTGGGCATTATTCTGTATTACTGCATATTACAGCTTAAGTGCTATTCTCATGGTTCCATTAAATTGGGTAAATCATTGGGAGTGGTACTCGCTGGCCTTGCCACGCATCTTGGTTCCGTATTTTGGAACTGGGGCGTGACAGGTTGACCTCTCAGCCTTACTGAGTATCCAAGTTCTTCGGGCCGCAGAGAAAGAATTGGGCGCTATTCAGGCGTCCTTTCGCTCAGAATTTATCTCCATTGTGGCAGGGGCAGCAAGTTCTGTTGCGTCTTCTTCGATACTGCCAGCCGTACTCCCTTTGACGCCATCCTCTACGGAAGTTCTGGATGAGGTATCACAGAATGTGGTTGACAGCTTCTACCGCCATTTGTAAAGAGGAGTCGATGCTGCTGTAGAGCGGGGGACCCCCTTTGCCTTGGCCCGACAATGCGCTCACGGGCAGATTGAGATTCTTAAAATCCTTCCTGGCAGGGAGGGGATAGCTGCACTTCTGGAGCCCAAGTTGTTGGAGGCTAATCAGTTTGTGGCCCAATTTCGAACGCTGAGGCAAGCTGATCTGTCTGCAGCAATAGATCAGGAGCAGGGCTTCCTCACCACTACCTTGGAGAAGATAAGGCTTGTGCAAGATACGTCCAAGCCGGTCATAATAAAGGACCTTGACGACCTATCTCTTTTATACGACCAGCTGAGCCGCCGGAGCGAGGTTTGCAGAGCTCGGGAAGCGGCCGCCTCCCGTGGAGTAACCGATACAAGGGAGCAGATCCTCGAACTTCAGAAGGAGCTGGCCTTCTTGGAGTCTGAGCTTGAAGCTTCCCGTGTGGATAAAGAGTTGATCATTCAGGACGCCGAAAGGGTTTCCCGAGCTTCTGCCAACCTGGAGCGTGCTCTGAAGAAGTTTGAGGATGGTTGGCGGGCTCACGCGCACCTGGAAGATGCGGCACTGCTGAATCAAGAGACCGAGCGCCGGACCAGACAGAGGTTTGAACGGTCGACTACCTTGTTGAGAGACCGTCTCATGGCATTGTGTATCGCCGAACAATAGTCGGCTTTTTCCTTCTTTTGTTTATGCTCTTTTTCTTTCTCTTTCCATCTTGTAATAGGGACATAGTCCCAGGTAATATAGTACCTTGGATTCTGAATAAATGAGCATGTTTTGACTCATCCTTCATTTTTTGTACTTGTTGTGTTTGTGGCGTTTTGTCCCACTGGGGGACTATTTGTGGACCTGTTACCCTGGGCATACCTTGGTTTTAGGTACGGATAACAAGTTTGAGAGGGATACCTAGAACAACTTTGCGATGAGGGCGTTGTGGAAGTTCTTGGTATTGAAAGAATGCCAGGGAGCAGCTGGGCTCCCAAGACATGATAAGAAAATAGTGGCATGTACTAGAAAACTTAGTACAACATTTGTGGTCGACTACGGACATTTGGGGTCAACAGAGGACATTGGCGGTCAACAGAGGATATTTGTGGTCGTCGGAAGACATTTATGGACCTATTATCCTTGGCGTACCCTGGGGTTTTTTTTGGTACAGATAATAAGTCGAAAGAGAACCAACATACTTACTCAGAGGTAATAAGGACGTGGTAAATATGAGGGTTTCTTTGATGGAGCCTTCCCACTCAGAGGTAATGAGGACATGGCAGGAGTGGGCTCCATGAAGGGGTACATAGAACAACTCAGAGGTAATGAGGACATGGAAGTTCTATGTGAGGGGGCGGTTTATTTTTGATGGAAGTGAAACAACTCAGAGGTAGCATCGACATGGTTGTCTTAGAAATTTGTGGATCTGTTACCCTTTTTGTGCACTGGAAGTGCGGGTAGTGGATCATGAGAAAGGAGCTTCTTTTAAGAAGAAAATTCAGAGGTATGATCATACGTGACTTACTACCCAAAAGATGCGATATAGATTGACCATAATGGGAGTTCAGCGGTACCTGCGGGTACATAACTCGACAATCTGAAAGATTTGGAGGCAGAATATGAGTTCAGCGGTACCGGTGGGTACATAACTCAACAGTCTGAGATATTTGGAAGCAGAATGTAAGTTCAGTGGTACCAGAGGGTACATAACTCTACAATCTGGGATATTTTAAGGATGAATGTAGGTGAGTTCAGTGGTAACAAGGGGTACATGACCCGATAATCTTGGGTGTTTGGAGGCCGAATGTGAGTTCAGCGGTACCAGGGGGTACATAACTCAACAATCCGAGATATTTGGAGGCAGACTATGGGTTCAGCGGTACCGGAGGGTACATAACTCAACAATTCGTGATATTTACGGTATATCGTTTCAGACATAATACTTCTTTAGGAACTTGCCGTTGATGGGCAACATGAGCAAGTCTCTATTTTGTTTCGCGAGGCGGTAAGCTCCATTGGAGAATACAGCATCGATAATGAACGGGCCTTCCCACTTTTGCTGGAACTTGCCGGCGGTCTTGTGAGTCATGATAATCGGCCTCCGAACTGCCAAAACAAGATCGCCTACTTGAAATATTCTGATTTTGACCTTCTTGTTGAAAGCTTCGGAGATTCGGGCTTGATACAGATCAATTCGTTGCTGAGCTAACAGGCGCTTCTCGTCTAGGGCCTCTAACTCTTGTAGTCGGCGATGGTGATTATCGTCTGTTGTCAGCCGATAGGTAAGGGCGACACAGAGTGAGGGTATTTGGGTCTCCAAGGGGAGAACTGCCTCACTCCCGTATACCAAGGAGAATGGTGTGTTCCCGGTGGCCGTCCGTACTGTAGTACGATATGCCCATAAGCATTCGCCAAGCTTTTCATTCCAGTCGCGTTTGTTGGAAGACACGAACTTCTTGAGCAGTTTGATGATTATTTTGTTGAATGCTTCAGCCAGACCATTAGCCGCTGGGTTGTATGGTGTTGAAGCAATATTCTGGATTCGATGTTTGTCGCAGAACCGATAAAAGGCATGGCTTGCGAACTGTGGAACGTTGTCGTGGATGATCCTTCGGGGCAGTCCAAAGTGATAGATGACGTGATACTTGAGGAAGCTGATCACGTTTGAAGTCTTAACTTCTGTGAGCGGAACAGCTTTCGTCCATTTGGAGAAGTAATCTGTGATTGCGAGTATGAAGTGATGTCCTGTAGACGAAGGTGGAGTAATCGGACCAATGATATCCATTCCCCATGCTTCGAATGGCCAGGATGCCACCGTTGGATATAGAAACTCGGATGGCTAGTGGATGAAATCTGCGTGGACTTGACAGTCTTTGCATTTTCGTGCATAGTCTATTGCATCTGCAACCATCATGGGCCAATAATAGCCCATTTGTCGAAGGCGATCCTGTAATTTCGGGCCAGGCTGATAGGCCCCGCAGACGCCATCATGAGCTTCACGTACGGCTTCTTTGGCTTCTGTATTTGACAGATACCGAAGCAGTAATCCATCGTATGATCACCGATAGAGCATTTTCGTCTCTGTATCGTAGAAGAATCGGAGGGAACGTCTTCTGATAGAAGTGGCTTCCTTCGGATTCTCGGGTAGGATGTCGTAGACTACGAAGTCAATAAATGGTTGTCTCCAGTCTGGTGCTTCGTCGACTGCCAGCGCGGAGTAACTCTCAACACATTGAATATTATCCTGGGACAGACCAACTCACAACCTAATATGTCGACCAGATGACGAGCATGATTCGAAACTGCAAAGGAAGCAGCGAGACCTGCTAGGGCATCGGCTTCCATGTTCTGGAGCCTGGGAACATGTTCTATGAAGAACCCTTCCAAGGACGAGATGATGTCAATTGCTATTTAGTGATAGGGGATCATGTCTTCATGGCGAACCTCGTATGAACCCCGAATCTGATTGACGATTAGCTGTGAATCGCCATATGCTTCGAGGTATTCTACCCCCAGCTCCTTTGCAAGTCAGAGGCCAATGACCAGAGCGTTGTATTCGGCCACATTGTTTGAGCAGGACTCTGTGAGGGAGTAAGCCCGATTGATCACCAGCCCGGAGGGAGAAATCAGCACCACTCCGACTCCAGCAACGATGTTGCCCTTGGGCCCCGTTCTGGAAGCACCGTTGAAGAACATTCGCCATATGGTATCATGAGAGACCGCATTTGAATTGGCGACCTCATCTGGTATCTCTTCGTCAATTCTGGTTGACTACGAACCTGGATGAGCCGCTAAAAAATCTGCCAGGGCTTGACCTTTAACCGCTTTCTATTGAACGAAGATCATGTGGTAGGGGGACAGTAATATCGCCCAGGTAGCGAGGCGAGAGCTGAGTGCGCCCGACTTAGTCATGAGGACCCTGAGAGGGTTGACTCTTGATGTAATGCCCCAGTCCCAAAATAATTAGGACGAAGTACGCAACATGCCAGCTGCACAAATATGAAGAATACTCTAATATATGAAATCCTCGTATACGTACATAAGCTGTATCTATATAATAAAATTACAGGCCAGAATATAAGTATATAATCTCATCACAGCTCAATACAGAAGAAACGAGAGTCCAATAAATAATGCATCAAAAGATAGCCGGATGGACATACCCACTCCAAACAGCTATGAAAAAAATAGTCATAATGATCAGAGTCCAACCTCCGTAAAATAGAAAGTAAAGGAAAGAACATAAGATGTCCACTACATAGTCTCAATAATCCTCTAAGATAAGAATAGAGCTAAATGTCAAAGGGAAATGCCTCGTCGCCCATAAAAGATGGATCCAATGCCGCTCCGTACTCCTGTGGAAAATCGTGTAATCCTGGAGAGATAACCAGGTCCTCAGAGGGACGTAACAAGATACAAGAAAACACCATGCCATATAAACTGTGATATATAATAGAAAATAAGGGATGCATGCAATAGGGTACCTAACCGTACTATAGTGAATATGCAATAAAGAACAATCCTCCATATATGGGCACTCGGGTTGTATAGCAGTGGCATCGTCCCTCTCATCGGGAATCAGTACAATCCGTCCATAACGTTCGACGAACGTCAGAGGGAATCAGTAAGAAAACGTCCATAACGTTCCCTGAACGTCAGAGGGAATCAGTACAATAGGGTGAACCTGCGTCTCCAACGGAGCTTCAAGTACAATAGCAGTATGTAAATGTGGTCCATACATCAAGAAACTGTTCTTCCCTCCCAATGACTAATGGAGTCACATCCATGACTCATATGACAATCTAGTAACTGCCAAGTCCACTAGCATGCAATTCTATTGGCAGTTACTCCTAACCGTCGCACGTCTCATACGTATCGGTGGCCGGCTGACTACGCGAGTACGTGTTCTATATGTGATTCATAATACGTGGTAAAGTAAGTGTCAAGGCCGTATGAGATATACCAATACCTCATCAACAATGGGTGGTCACTAGGCTAAGTCGATGCAAGAGAGATAAATAAAAGCAAGGAAACGACCGATAGAGTCGCTTGCACCCAAGTGTGACTTAGACGCACAGTTTTATAATAACAAATAAGAAATGATAAAAATAACAACTGAAAATAAGAATATGTAAATCACAGAGTAAGGTGGCAAGGTATCTTGCCTGATGGTGCAAAGTGGCAAGTCCAGAAAATCACAATGTCAGCCAAGAAATGTCACAATCTCCAAACAACTCCGGACGCTGAAACAAACATAAAAAACATACTCGATGTATAAGATATACCTAGGAAATGCCTGTCCAAAAGTCTAATTCTGGAACAGAGGCAAAATCGTAATTTTGGGTCAAAACGATGTCCGCCGTTGGACTCGCTTTCCACCGAAATGTGTGCCAAAGGGTCTCTAAAGTAGTCAAACTATATGTCTATGGATTCAATTTGAGGAGACAAACTCAACGGTATGTCCAGTTTTGGATTCCGATAAGCCGCGTACAAAATCGTCCGTTTGAGTGGGTCACGGGCCCGCCAAAAAGGGGTTCCGATTCGACATTCTCACAATCGAACCAAACTTGGCACACAGGACCAGAATTACGATTTAGACTTGTTGGCGCATGTGTCATCTCGAATTGACGACTGTACACGAAGTTAAGGTCAAGTTTGCAAATTGGCGATACGGGGGTAACTTGAACGATACAGACTAATTTCGTCGCGCACACGCGACGAAACTGAGTTCCGTCAGTTCCCACACGTCGACAACGTCCATACGCGCATTTTGATGAATATAGATCGCGACCATGTCGCCCGGTTTGTCGGGGCACACGTCGTATCGAGAAAATTCAGAAATTTTATATAAATTAACACAGGTTTTTCTCCAACTTCAACATCAATTTACTTTTTACACGTTAATCGAAACGACGATCCAGAAGATGCGTTGCGATCTCGGTTATATTGTCTTTTACTGTTTATAATTAGTTTCTACAATTCTTTACTGCACAACAAGAAAATTGCCGACAAGTTGTCGTTTTAAAACAGTTTTTAGTATTACAGAAAACAGGTTTTTCTTCAACTTCGTCTCTATTTTTCGAGCAATTCGATGTGTTGTTTCGAAATCCACCTGGAGGATCTCGAAGAGAGTCAAGTCTATTTTCTAGAAAATTTTAAGGATCGAAAATCGGTGCTACGAGTAAAAAGTTACGTCATCGGAAAGTAGGGTACCTTGAGTGGAAAAACTTCTCCATGGATGACGAAGGGCTGACTTTCGATGCTCCGTTCGTCGTGCACACAACTCCGTCACGGGTGAAACAAACTCGTACGCGAAGAGGGTATGTTCTGCTGCAATTTTTGTTTTGGGAGTTTAGGGTTTTGAGGTCTGTGGAGGAAGTTATATTTATAATAACTTGGGACAAAACCTAATACTAATAGACTTTGTAAATAGTTGTGGACCCACTTGCTCGCGGAAAAAAATCGCTTGCTTGCTGTGTACAGAGCAAGCAAAAGGAGAGGGTGGGGGGCCCACCCACTTATGTGGGTGGGTTTGATATTTTTTTTTTCCTTTTCTTTTCTTTTTCCTTTCTTTAATCTTTTTCTTTTTCTTTTTCTTTTTCATTCCTTTTTTTTTATTTCTTCTTTTTTTATTCTTTTTTTAATAACTATTTTCTATTTTATATTATTACTATATTTAATAACTATATTCTATTTTATTTACTATTTCTAATTAAAAACTCTTTTCAATAATACAATAATTAGATATATTTATATGTACATATATTTCCACATATATGTATATATAAATATATACACCTTAATAAATCAACACATATACACATACATATATACATATATATAAATATATCATATAAACTTACATCCATACTATGCGTTACACTCCTAATATTATGCATACATGTATTTTAGTAAAAATTTTACACAAAATTAATATTAAATAAATTAATAAATTAAGGGAGTTTACATCCTACCCAACTTAAAGAAATTTCGTCCTCGAAATTAAAACTATGATAAGGGGTCTAATGCAAATGCAAAAAAAAAAATTTAAGGGGCTAACGCATGAAAGTCGTCCCTTAGGTTCCGAACAAATGAGGGTAGTTGTACAAGGAACCTTATTGGCTTAATTTCTATAGGGTAAGTGTTCTTGGTTCAAGGCTCTACCCCAATTATAGAAGTTGGCTATCTGTGATAAACGTCGTTACGAGCCTTTTGAGAGGGGCTAAAAGGTGCAGGGGTTTCATATTGAATGAATCCATCTCGAATTTACACTACATTGGTGGGGCAAAATTTCGTAAGATCAACTTATACCATCTCTACTAGGCTATGGTAGCCTAGAACAAGTCCTAACTCAAGAGGTTGGGCTAGTTCCGAATCGTATTGGTTAGATAGGTGCCGTAAGTCAAAAATATGCCTCCTATGGCCTTTGTATACAAGTGGCAGATAGGGTCTCAATTGAGTATCACGCTAGGGCAGGTGCATATTGGACTTCGAGTAGATCACAACCATATATCGGGTCGAAAGTTTTGAGTTGAGTTTGGTTCTCAAATTGAAGCCAAAAGGTTCGTCGGTATTACGGTAAGGTTTATAATTAGCCCTCTTGCCCAAGAATTGTATCATGAAAATAGAGTACAAGGGAAAGTGTTTTAGTGGGGCATGATATGTCTACATGAAGGTAGACTCGTATAGGTCCTGCAGATGGAATTTGTTGGAAGGTACCAGCTGGTCTTGTGCTCCGAATCTAAATGCCATGGCCGAGGACCCAAAAATGTTCTAAATAGATAGTGGGAGTTCATGAGGCACTAATTATCGTTCTAACAGAAACCACTTATTCTAATCAATAGGCAATCCTAGTACATTCTAAATTCTATTGGAGCTCTACGATCTATATCCTACAGTAATTCATTTCTAGAAGTTAACAAAGACACCGCTCTATGGTTTAGTGGAGTTAGAAAGGTTCGAGTTGGAAGGTCATACCTCAATTTGTGGAAGAATATTACACGATGTACTAGGATACGAGATGTGATAGATATGAGTCAAGTTTTGAAGACCGTACTTTGATTCCAACAAATGTCTATGATTGTATGAATATATCTTTCCTGCCTATAGATGGTATGATGAACTGAGGAGGATATTACGTGTCTATCTTCCCTCAATACGAGCATCTGACTTTCTGAAATCTGTAAAGGCAAAAATAATAAGTGTTCTTGGGAAAGAGGATTGAATACGAATATGGGATTCTAGAGGTGTTTCAAATAGAGTTGTCAAGGCAGTTGAGGATGAGATCCTAGAGCCATCTATATCTCAATCCACGTAGGATAAGCAAATAAAAGCGAACCAACTGTACGAAGGTTGATCAGACCATCATACACTGATTTTGATTATACAATATGTTAGTGGGCGTCCCCAATATACACATGTCATGAACAAGCTCGATAAGGATAAGCTTGCAAAATCTAGGCTATAATAGCGGTGTTTAGTCAGACTAGTCCAAATATTAGTACGCATGATTTATGATTGAATGAAAACACGAGTAGTTCGAGGTTTAAGAATCTAAGCCGTGTCCAGTGTTCATGCTTATACAATCGTCCTACTGTCTGATTTTCTCTGGCCTTGGCTAACGTATGATGCATGGATATGATAACAGGGAATATGAAAATTAAATCATACTTGCTACGACTTCTCCTTCTGTTTCCACATTCTCCACTACTAACGAGAAGGCATGTCCGTAATTCTGGCCGGGGTCTTGAACTCTAGTCCTGTCGTGCTGCACTGGCTGGGGTGGTAATGGTGGATGAGGAGCTCCTACTGTTGGTGCTATAAGCCCAGACACCTGTTGTCCTGGTCGGGGTGCTGGAAGTATAGGAGCTGTCGGCCTCGGGGTCTGTCGAGCATATACTATCGCCTGCTGCTCTGGACAATCCTTGACCATATGCTGGCTGGATCCACACCTCAAGTACCATCCATGACGGATCCGACAGTCTCTCTGGACATGTCCTTCCTTTCCACAGTAATGGCAAACGGGCTTCTGATATGGTGTGGGCCTCTGCTGGTACTGTCCTGTGGGCCTCCTGATAGGTCCATCCTGTGTAGCTCTAGCCGGTACGACTGCTTGTGTATGGCCTCTCGAGGTCTGCTTCTGCTTCTTGTAAAGAATCTCCTGGGCACGAGCTTCTTCCAAGACAGCTGAATAGGAGACTCGAGACTGGGTAGTCGTATAAGACTTGAGCTCTGGTGCAAGCCCCTGGTGAAATCTTCTCGTCTTCTCTAACTCTGTCGGAATCAATCCCGCACTAAATCTACTCAGGCGATTGAACTCTGAGTCATTCTCATCAACTGTCATATTTCCTTGCTTCAGATGAAAGAACTGATCGTAGAGACCGTCTCGAACATGAATGGGGAAGAATCTTTCGTAGAAAAGATCGTAAAACTGCTTCCAGGTGATCCCAGTGCCTAATTGCCTTTCTTCCGCCTTCCACCAGTGGTGAGCATTATCTTCTAAAAGTAGGTCCACTGCTGTCATCCAATCACGTGCTGGCAACAGGGATGCTTTCAGTAGCTTCTCCGTGCTAATAAGCCATGCTGACACCTCTAGTGGCTTCTCAGTACCTCTGAAGGACTTGGGGTTCATATTTGTAAAGTTCTCGATAGAGCCTTCATAAGGATGCAGAGCCAGTGTTGGTGCCGGTGTCGGAGGTAGTGGTGGAGGTCTAGCCAATGCTGCCATTATCGTCTGTCTCATCAGCTCAGTTTGCTGCCACTGAGCCTGTATCATGCCGTACATGAACTGGAAAGTAGGGCTACCATCAGTCGGTGGTGGGGGCATCTGAGGTCCCGACTGTGGTAGAAACTGCTGAGGGAATAGTGGTAGTGGAGGCTGTGGTACATTTCCTTCCGGTGGCATGGTAGTGGTCTGTCCAGCCTGACTGACTGGGATGCTTGTGTCTCATGGTGTACCGTCGTCGGACTCGTAGTAGGCTGCGACTGTCCTGGCTGGTACGACGTCACCGGGGTCATCGAAGGATTCTGTTCCTCTTGGGTGGCCGCATCTCCAGAGGTGATGGCCAAGGTGGAAGTGTGTTCACTTCTTAGATTCATACTGTTGGCACGAGGAAGAATAGGACGATATTAGGAGAAGTTAGATATGAGGTAATTCAAGTAATCAAAGGAATTTGAAAAGATTGGAAGTCAAGGAAAGTAGTAGTTCTGGATGAGATACTATTCCTATTCCTAGATGAAGGCTTGTTGGGCACAGTCATGTAACCCAACAATATTTTCGTTGACCTGTATGGGCCACCACAAAAACATGTAACGCCCCAGTCCAAAAATACTTAGGACCAAGTACGCAACATGCCAGCTGCACATATACGAAGAATACTCCAATATATAAAATCCTCGTATACGTACATAAGCTGTATCTATATCATAAAATCACAGGCCAGAATATAAGTATCTAATCTCATCACAGCTCAACACAGAAGAAACGGGATTTCAATAAATAATGCATCAAAAGATAGCAGGATGGACATACCCACTCCAAACAGCTATGAAAAAAATAGTCACAAAGATCAGAGTCCAACCTCCGTAAAATAGAAAGTAAAGGAAAGAACATAAGATGTCTACTACATAGTCTCAATAATCCTCTAAGATAAGAATATAGCTAAATGTCAAAGGAAAATGCCTCGTCGCCCACAAAAGATGGATCCAATGCCGCTTCGTACTCCTGTAGAAAATCGTCTAATCGTGGAGAGATAACCAGGTCCTCAGAGGGACGTAACAAGATACAAGAAAACACCATGCCATATAAACTGTGATATATAATAGAAAATAAGGGATGCATGCAATAGAGTACCTAACCGTACTATAGTGAATATGCAATAAAGAACAATCCTCCACATATGGACACTCGGGCTGTATAACAGTGGCATCGTCCCTCTCATCAGAAATCAGTACAATCCGTCCATAACGTTCGATGAACGTCAGAGGGAATCAGTAAGAAAACGTCCATAACATTCCCTGAACGTCAGAGGGAATCAGTACAATAGGGTGAACCTGCGTCTCCAACGGAGCTTCAAGTACAATAGTAGTATATAAATATGGCCCATACATCAAAAAACTGTTCTTCCCTTCCAATGACTAATGGAGTCACATCCATGACTCATATGACCATCTAGTAAATGCCAAGTCCACTAGCATGTAATTCTATTGGCAGTTACTCCTAATTGTCGTACGTCTCATACGTATCGGTGGCCGGCCGACTACGCGAGTGCGTGTCCTATATGTGACTCGTAATATATGGTAAAGTAAATGTCAAGGCTGTATGAGATATACCAATACCTCATCAACAATGGGTGGTCACTAGGCTAAGTCGATGCAAGAGAGATAAATAAAAGCAAGAAAACGACCGATAGAGTCGCTTGCACCCAAGTGTGAATTGGACGCACAGTTTTATAATAACAAATAAGAAATGATGAAAATAACAACTGAAAATAAGAATTTGTAAATCACAGAGTAAGGTGGCAAGGTATCTTGCCTGATGGTGCAAAGTGGCAAGTACAGAAAATCACAATGTCAGCCAAGAAACGTCATAATCTCTAAACAACTCCGGACGCTGAAACAAACATCAAAAACATACTCGGTGTATAAGATATAGCTAGGAAATGCCTGTCCAAAAGTCTAATTCTGGAACAGGGGCAAAATCGTAATTTCGGGTCAAAACGATGTCCACCGTTGGACTTGCTTTGTACCGAAACGTGTGCCAAAGGGTCTCTAAAGTCGTCAAACTATATGTCTATGGATTCAGTTTGAGGAGACAAACTCAACGGTATGTCCAGTTTTGGATTCCGATGAGCCGCGTACAAAATCGTCCATTTGAGTGGGTCACGGGCCCGCCAAAAAGGGGTTCCGATTCGACATTCTCACAATCGAACCAAACTTGGCACACATGACCAGAATTACGATTTGGACCTATTGGCGTAAGTTTTGTCTCGAATCGATGACTGTACACGATGTTAGGGTCAAGTTTGCAAATTGGCGATACGGGGGTATCTTGACGGATACGGACTGATTTCGTCGCGCACACGCGACGAAACTGAGTTCCGTCAGTTCCCACACATCGACAATGTCCATACACGTATTTTGATGAATATAGCGCACGACCACGTCGTCCGGTTTGTCGAGGCGCACGCCGTATCGAGAAAATTCAGAAATTTTCTATAAATTAACATAGGTTTTTCTCCAACTTCAACATCAATTTACTTTTTACACGTTAATCGAAACGACGGTCCAGAAGATGCATTGCGATCTCGGTTATATTGTCTTTTGCTGTTTATAATTAGTTTCTACAATTCTTTACTGCACAGCAAGAAAATTGCCGACAAGTTGTCGTTTTAAAACAGTTTTTAGTATTACAGAAAATTAGTTTTTCTTCAACTTCGTCTCGATTTTTTGAGCAAGTCGATGGGTTGTTTCGAAATCCACCTGGAGGATCTCGAAGAGGGTCAAGTCTATTTTCTAGAAAATTTTACGGATAAAAAATCGGTGCTACGAGTAAAAAGTTACGTAATCGGGAAGTAGGGTACCTTGAGTGGGAAAACTGCTCCATGGATGACGAAGGGTTGACTTTCGATGCTCCGTTCGTCGTGCACACAACTCCGTCACGGGTGAAACAAACTCATACGCGAAGAGGGTATGTTCTGCTACAATTTTGTTTTGGGAGTTTAGGTTTTGAGGTCTGTGGAGGAAGTTATATTTATAATAACTTGGGACAAAACCTAATACTAATAGACTTTGTAAATAGTTGTGGACCCACTTGCTCGCGGAAAAAAAATTGCTTGCTTGCTGCGTAGAGCAAGCAAAAGGAGAGGGGGGGGGCCTGCCCACGGAGGGGGGTGGGGGCAGAGAGGGGGGGCCGGGCCGGGGCGGGCGGGGGCCGGGCGGGAAGCGGGGGCGGGGGCAGGCCGGGGGGGCAGGGCGGCGGGGGGGAAGAACGAGGGGCGAGGGGAGAGGAGGACGAGAGGGAAGAACGAGAGGCGAGGGGAGGGAGGAGGGGAAGGAAAAACGCGGGCAAGAAGACAAGAAGGAGAGAGAGGGGAGATGGAGAGGAGGGCCACATAGAGGGATATAGAAAGAGACACCTGAAGAAAGCAACACATAGACACATACAGAGATACATAGAGACAGATAGAAAATATATCAGAAACGTACATCCAGTTACGATGCATACACTCCTAATATAATGTATACATGTATTTTAGCAAAATTTTACACAAAATTAATATTAAATAAATTAATAAATTAGGGGGGTTTATACTTGATATGACATGGATGGTTCGTCCCTTGACGTAGTGTCGCGTCTTCTGAATGTCGAACACTAGAGCAAGATACTCCTTTTCTACGGCAGTGTATCGGTGTTCTGGCCCCATCATCATTCGGCTGAGGTAAGATATAGCTTGCTCATGGCCTGTCTCATTGTTTTGTGCTAGTGGAGTACCGAGAGAATGCTCCATAGCTCGCACATAGAGCAGGAATGGTTTTCCAGCAACCGGAGCCACCCAAACATGAGGGTTCGTCAGATATTCTTCGATGCTGTCGAAGGCGCGCTGGCATTATTCGTCCCATACGAATGAAACGCCCTTCTTCATAAGGTGAGTGAATGGCTGACATCGCCCAGTGTCACGCCCCAGAACCAGAATACTGGAGAGCGGGGGCAGACATAGCCAGCTACGTATATTGAAGTGCAACCCACCTCGCCATACAGTCACGGCTGTCTAGGATACATGAGGGTTTATCTACAAGCCAGCAGTCTCTTAAGGTCATGAACATGCTATTGTCTCAATCACAAGTAAGTAAGTAAAAGTTACAAGATGTACGATCATTAAATATACAATAGTAAGGCGTCCCAAACATTACATATTCAGCTGATCATGAAGCTAGTCATTACAAAATGTCAGGACTAGCAAGAGTTTAGTCATACATGATCAACCCTAGGATCCGTCAATCATGTTACAGCCCGTAGGCAGACAGTAAGTAAGTGCAATCGAGCTAACAGGTGCTCGTCGGCTAAACGCCTCAAAAGAATATTTTTACAGTAGAGTGGGAGAGCCAAAAATAACCCACTCGTTGCCAGGGTTCCGTCTAGTGGCCACCATCTGGCTGGAAGGTCGGTAGATCCTCCGGAGCTGCTCCAAAATCTGGCCACACAAAACCAGCTGGGTCAGACCCCAGAAAGAGCAAGTGCCACAAAGGAGGCTTCACTTAGGAACTAAAACCAGCAATCAGCACAAGAGTATAAATAAAGTAAGAACTGGAAATAAAGAAAATACATCAGGATGATATACGACGAGATAACCATAGAACTATTCAGATAACCAGGTTACAACCCGTAAACCAAACAAGGACCGGGGTTGTAACCCTTCGTCTGAACAGAACTTAGAATTTTCACCATTTATCGGTAAAATAAATACAAGCATTCTGGTCATTCAATAATCTGGAACAGGATCAGGGCAAGACTAGACTGGTTAGACTCCGTCCAATCACTTCACGGCCGAGCAAGAATTACGGCTTGATACTTTAACTAACTAGGGTTGTCACAAGCCTAATTACTAACAAGATGCAGTGAGATTATTCCACAGCCACAAGCCCTGCAGACCATCCAGGTTACCCGGGTTAAAAGATTAGAGTTGAATTCTGGTGGGTACATCGTCCAGGAAACGAATGTACCCTTAGGTAGCTTGAAGGGTACAACACATGACAGTGTGCTGGAAATGTGCCCTACTCGACGGCAGGCTATAGATCCCAAGGCGTACCCAGGTAACGGGATTGCCTGTAGCTGGAAAATCTTATCATGACTAATGTATTAATCTAGTTATTAGCATTAGTCCATTTTAGTAGGTACTCTTGACCGTGGTACTCAGGAGTCCCCTCCTAGACATGATGCAAGACAGGACTGGATTATTTGCACAAGCACAATCTCCCACGATGTCTGGATTTATTACACAGGTCATGTCATGTCAGGTAGCCGTCGCAACAGCTATTCGAGATAATCATGTCAGGTTTATCATGTCCAGTATACTGGTCAGGAGTGTGCCGCGACGGGCCACTATCAGGTCATGTCAGGTTAGTCATGTCAGGAGTGCACCACTACGGGTCACTGTCATGTCAGGCTCAATTATCATGTCCAAATATATCAAGTAAATTCGAGATTATCAAGTTCAGGACAAAAGGCGTAAAATATCTAATAAAATATCAATATACAGGGCGATAGAAGAGCCATGCGGCTAAGGCATATGCGGCCAGGAATGATCTCATGCGGCTAGAAGAGAACAGCCCATGATGCTGAATCAATACGGTTCTATGCGGCCAAGGGTTTGGGTTCAATATGGAGCAGGCGTGCGGCTTCATGCGGCTAGAAGCAAGCCCAAGGCGCATGCGGCTCAGGGTTGCTGGAAGTCCATGCGGCCAGGAAATGACTGGGCCTCATGCGGCTGAGGGGAGGGAAATCCATGCGGCTCGATATAGCGGGCACACATGCGGCTACATAAGCAAGGGCGCATGCGGCTAGGTTCAGTCAAGGGCGCATGCGGCTCACAGGAGAGGGTTCTCATACGGCTGGAGGCGACTTGGGTTCATGCGGCTCGCGGAACAAGATCCATGCGGCTAGGTCAATACGATTTCTTATGCGGCTGGGGGGGGTGACAGTTGCGTATACGGTTTAAATAGTTGCTCCCAGTAATACGGCTAAGTCCATATAGACTCATGCGGCTGATGAGAAATGAGCCCATGCGGCTAAGAATGGGACTCAGTCTCATGCGGCTGGGATTAAGTTTCATGCGGCTTAGAAGTACAAGGGTTTTATGCGGCTGGAGGCGACTTGCCGCATGAATACTCAAGCGGTCAAGTACAGCCATGCGCCAGGGAACTGTTCTTCTTCTCCAAATTTTCGAGGAGAAGAACACTATAAGCCCATGCCTTCTAAGCTTCATAAAACCTTCATCCGGAGCCCAAATCCGAACTTTCATAGGTCAAAATGGGGTAGAACGAAATGCTCTACAACATGGAACCATCAAAACTCAGAAGTAACAAGATTAAGTAGATCAAAACCCAAGAAATCTGAAAATAATATAAATATAGATCTACAAGAATCTAGCCATGGAAAGTAAAAATGCCAAGTTCTAAAGTAAGTTAAAATACTGTAAAGAAGAGAATGGAGCAGTAAAATTGGAGTTCCTCCATGAAGCAAGTTGCACTTGCCTAGATCTCTCTCTCGCTCTCTCTCTGGTAGGTGAAGGAGTAAATGGAAGAAGAAGATGAGTAATGAAGAGAGAGAAAGAAGAATGGGTTAATAAATGGTAGTGGTGGTGGTAGGTAGGGGCTTCACCCTTGGTTCATAATGAACCAATAGCAATCCCAAACCGAACCAAGCCAACCCGAACCAAGAATAACCAAGCCAGGGAGGAAACTAAGCAAGAAAATCATGCAATACAAGAATAAATACGTATACGTATTCTAGAAATGCGTAATACGAACACAGGCATTACAACTCTATCCACCTTAAAAGAATTCCGTCCTCAGAATTTAATCAAGAGGCTAGAGGGGCAATGACAAGCTACACTAATAACAAGCAAGCTATACTAGTCAATCAATCAAGCAATCAATCATACAAGCAAGGAATCGAAGGCATGAGGCATAAGAAGGACATTATACATCACGAGTCAAACAAGTCGGGGTATCGCGATCGGATATCATCCTCACGCTCCCACGTTGACTCACCCAAAGAGTGATGTCCCCAAGCAACTCGGACTAACTTGATAGTCTTGTTCTTGAGGATCTTCTCTCTCCGGTCCAATATAGACACGGGCCTCTCCTCATACGAAAGGTTGGTACCAATAACCAATTCTGAATGATCCAGGATGTGGCTCGGGTCTGGGATATACCGTCGTAATTGGGATACATGGAACACGTCATACACCTCGCTTAGCGACGGCGGAAGAGCGAGACGATAGGATACATCTCCTACTCGCTCCAAAATGTCAAACGGTCCTATATACCTAGGACTAAGCTTTCCCCGTACGCCGAAACGAATGACGCCACGGTTAGGCAAAATCCTCAGGAATACATGGTCGCCGACCGAAAACTCGAGAGGGCGCCGATGAGAATCGACCCAATGGCGCTGGCGATCTTGGGCAACTCGAAGATGATCTCTGACTCGCCTGACCACTTCAACTGTCTGGGCAATCATTTCTGGACCGAGCATCTGCCTCTCTCCAACATCATCCCAGGCTAGCGGGGATCTGCACTTCCTACCATACAGTGCCTCGAACGGTGCCATCTGGATACTGGCCTGGAAACTGTTGTTGTACGAGAATTCCACCAGGTGCAAGTGATCTTCCCATGAACCACCGAAGTCAAGTGTGCAAGACCGCAATATGTCTTCAAGAGTCTGGATCGTGCGCTCCGACTGACCATCTGTCTGTGGGTGATATGCTGAACTGAACTGGAGATGAGTTCCCAAACTCTCTTGTAAGCTACGCCAAAAGTGCGACGTAAATCTTGAATCTCGGTCCGAGGTGATACTGACTGAAACACCATGCAACCTGACGATCTGCCTAAGATACATCTCCGCTAACTGAGCCGTCGACTGACCAACTCTGAATGGAAGGAAGTGAGCCACTTTCGTGAGCCGATCAACTATAACCCAGATAGCATCTCTACCAGCTGGGGATCTAGGTAATCCAGTCATAAAATCTATGGTCACATGCTCCCACTTCCATTCTGGAATCGGCAAGGGCAGAAGAAGTCCAGCCGGTCTCTGATGTTCAGCTTTAACTTGTTGGCAAACCAAACATCGAGAGACAAACCGAGCTATCTCCCGCTTCATGCCATTCCACCAGAAGTGCTGACGGATATCCTGGTACATCTTTGTACTGCCAGGATGGATGGAATACTGAGAACTGTGCGCTTCCGATATGATCTTCTGCCTGATATCTCCACTGGGTACACAAAGACGCTTACCATGTCGAAGTGTACCATCCTCATGAATGCATAACTCTGGTCTTCGTCCTGCCTCACACTCTACTCTGAGCCGCTGAAGCTTGGAATCTGCCGGCTGCGCCATCCGGATC
The DNA here is from genome assembly GCA_029216955.1 of Iris pallida. Classification (NCBI taxonomy): domain Eukaryota; kingdom Viridiplantae; phylum Streptophyta; class Magnoliopsida; order Asparagales; family Iridaceae; genus Iris; species Iris pallida. The sequence goes on from JANAVB010017094.1 coordinate 26,701, forward strand.
CTCTCGACTATAGTGGACTGAACTTGCATACTGGCCATCAAGGCCACACTGGAAGGGAGTACAACTTCAATACCCATCTTCTGAAAATCTGCTAATAGCTCTGGTTGCGCTGTTAGAAAATAAACTCCCGCTCTTCTGTTCAATGCATCTGCAACAACATTGGCCTTCCCAGGATGATACTGCAAGTTGACATCATAATCCACAAGAAGCTCCAGCCACCTTCTCTGACGCATGTTAAGATCCTTCTGAGTGAAAATATACTTCAGGCTCTTGTGGTCGATGAAAATCTCCACCCTATCTCCATACAAATAGTGCCTCCACAACTTAAGTACAAACACTACCGCTGCCAGATCCAAGTCATGGATTGGGTAATTCCTCTCATGCTCACGAAGTTGTCGTGATACATAAGCTATTACCTTCCCATGTTGCATCAGAACACATCCTAGGCCTCTGCCTGAAGCATCACAATATACTGAGAATCCTCCTGTTCCATCTGGAAGCGTGAGAATAGGAGCTGTTATCAGGCCTCGCTTCAACTGTTCAAAAGAATTCTGACACTCTGCTGTCCAAGCAAACTGCGCATCCTTGCGGGTTAATTGGGTCAATAGCGCTGATATCCGAGCAAAATCTAAAACAAATCCCCGGTAATAGCCGACCAATCCAAGGAAACTTCGAACTTCTGCAACGGTGCTAGGCACTGGCCATGACTCAATAGCCACAATCTTCCGGGGATCCACTTCTACTCCTCCTCTGGTGATGATATGACCCAAGTACGAAATACCATCGAGCCAGAACTCGTATTTACTGAACTTGGCATACAACTGGTGCTCTCTGAGAATCTGAAGAACTATACGGAGATGCTGCTCATGCTCCGCCTCACTCTTGCTGTAGACCAGGATGTCATCCAAGAACATGATTACAAACTAGTCCAAGTAAGGCATGAAGATGCGATTCATGAGGTCCATGAATACTGCCGGCGCATTGGTCGCTCCAAATGGCATCACTAGGAACTCCTAATGCCCATACCTTGATCTAAAAGCTGTCTTTGGGATGTCCTGCTCTCTGACTCTGATCTGATGATATCCTGAACGTAAGTCGATCTTCAAAAATACTGATGCCCCCTTGAGTTGATCAAACAAGTTATCTATCCTCGGAAGAGGATATCTGTTCTTGATTGTCACTAAGTTCAAGGTACGATAATTAACACATAACCTGGACGTACCATCCTTCTTTTTCACAAGAAGCATCGGGGCTCCCCAAGGTGATCCACTAGCACGAATGAATCCCTTGGTTCTGAGTTCTTCAATCATCTTGTACAATATCTCCAACTCTGACGGCGCCATCCTGTAGACTCTCTCTGACACTGGGGCTGTCCCGGGAATCAAGTCTATAGTGAACTCGATCTCCCGCTCCGGAGGTATACCTGGAAGTTCTTCTGGGAAAACATCTGGAAACTCCTCGACTATCCTGGGCAACTGAACTGCCGCTACTGCCATCCGCAATACTGGAGGAGAAGTCTCAACCTCGCCTCGAGAAAAGGAAAACTCTGGCTCACCTGGAATGCTAAAAACAACCCTGCCAATGTGGCAGTCTATCCTAGCATACTGGTTCCTCAACCAATCCATCCCTAGGACCACATCATAATCGGCCATCGAGAACTCTATCAATCTAGCGGGGAATTCTCTACCGCTAACTACGATCCGACACGAGAAAAATACTCTATCTACTCCCACAAGTCCGTTACCAGTAAGTATATTGAGCCTTACTGATAATGACTCTAGCTCCAATCCTACCCGTATCGCGAATCATGCAGACATAAAAGAATACGATGCACCAGAATCAAATAAAGCTGAAGCTGGAAAGGAGTTGACGAGAATAGTACCTGCCACTACCTCTCCTGGTGCCAATCCTTCCTCCACGGTCATCGCCATAGCCTGACCATGCCCTCGGGGTGCTGGTCCCCTCTGCTGAAATCCTCGCTGCCTGCTCTGACTCTGGGCTTGGACTTGTGCATACTGCTGGGGGTTCTGCTGCTGGAATACTTGGGTCTGAGGCGGCAAGGGCCTCGGCAATGGATACTGCTGCTGCTGTTGGACCGGTGCTGGTCCTCTCACCGAAGAGCTAGAAAGGTTGGACGATGATGAACCACCCCTATTCGGGCAGGATCTAACCCTATGGTCTGGTGCTCCACAAGCCAGACACAATCCCTGTGCCCTGCGACATTCTGCCACTACATGGCCTGGCTTCCCACAATGAGAACAACCCACTGCGGAAGATTGCTTCTGCTTCTGCTTCTGCTGCTGCTGCTGAGGGTACGTCGGGGTTGAATGCTGAACCGACGTTACTGAGGCCGCTCACCTCGGAGCTCCAATAGTCAAAGCCCTGGCTGCCGGGGCTGGTGCTGAAGACTGATTCATCTGGCCGTGAGATCGCTTCCGACCTCCGGCCCTATCCACAATCCTCTGGGAGGTGTACTCATGCCTCCGGGCTGCTCTCAAGACTGCATCAAAAGTCTGATGCTAAAACTGCTCAACTGCCAATAGAATCTTCAGGTGAAGCCCCTGCTAAAATTGCTGGGCTCTATCATACTCGGTTGCCACCAGGGTGGGAGCAAATCGACTGAGTCTCGAAAACTCGGCCACATATCCGTCGACCGTCCTGCCTCCTTGCTTCAGATTGGTAAACCTCGTCTGCAGATCATACCAAGCCACAGCATCGAAATACTTGGTCTGGAATCTCTCTCTGAATACTGCCCAAGCAATGGGTTCCACTAATCCAATGGCCTGAGCCGTCCACCAGCTGCGGGCAAGATCCAACAACTGCAGGCACACAACTGCCACCTTCTCATTCTCTGGGGTCCTGGCTGCTTCTAGAATCACCTCTGTGTCCTGAAGCCATGCATCTGTAGCGATAGCATCTTCGCTACCATCAAAGAAGGGAGGGTTCAAGCGCTTGAAGCTGTTGGCCGTGCTGTTACCCGGATGACCTCCTCTGGTCAAAGCATCCACCACTGCCTGTTGCAAGGCATCTCCACGACGATCTTGAGAAGCTATCAAGGTCCTGACGAGTCCTACTAAAGTGCCATCATCAGGTTCTACAGGTTGAACTGGCTGAACTGGAGGCTCTTCTCCAATAGGCTCGACTCTAGAGGCTACTCCAGAGTGCTGGGCTTGATCTCCAGGTTGCTGCTGGTCTGAGGGAGGTGCTCCGCCTTGCTGGTCGGTAGGACCATGAATAATACCGCTGAAGAAGACAACATAGGGAACAATAAGGAAGGACCAGGACAGATCAACGATACAAGCATATGATCGGGACAAGAATCCAAGAATTCAGATGATACGAGTAGAGATCAAAGGCGAATACTGATTGAGACATCTATCCGGTAAACCCTCACATATCTTGATTTACAAGACCTGCATGGACCACCACTTAAACCATGTCATGCCCCAGAACCAGAATACTGGAGAGCGGGGGCAGACATAGCCAGCTACGTATATTGAAGTGCAACCCACCTCGCTATACGGTCACGGCTGTCTAGGATACATGAGGGTTTATCTATAAGCCAGCAGTCTCTTAAGGTCATGAACAGCCTATTGTCTCAATCACAAGTAAGTAAGTAAGAGTTACAAGATGTATGATCATTAAATATACAATAGTAAGGCGTCCCAAACATTACATATTCAGCTGATCATGAAGCTAGTCATTACAAAATGTTAGGACTAGCATGAGTTTAGTCATACATAATCAACCCTAGGATCCGTCAATCATGTTACAGCCCGTAGGCAGACAGTAAGTAAGTGCAATCGAGCTAACAGGTGCTCGTTGGCTAAACGCCTCAAAAGAATATTTTTACAATAGAGTGGGAGAGCCAAAAATAACCCACTCGTTGCCAGGGTTCCGTCTAGTGGCCACCATCTAGCTGGAAGGCCGGTAGATCCTCCGGAGCTGCTCCAAAATCTGGCCACACAAAACCAGCTGGGTCAGACCCCAGAAAGAGCAAGTGCCACAAAGGAGGCTTCACTTAGGAACTAAAACCAGCAATCAGCACAAGAGTATAAATAAAGTAAGAACTGGAAATAAAGAAAATATATCAGGATGATATACGACGAGATAACCATGGAACTATTCAGATAACCAGGTTACAACCTGTAAACCAAACAAGGACCGGGGTTGTAACCCTTCGTCTGAACAGAACTTAGAATTTTCACCATTTATCGGTAAAATAAATACAAGCATTCTGGTCATTCAATAATCTGGAACAGGATCAGGGCAAGACTAGACTGGTTAGACTCCGTCCAATCACTTTACGGCCGAGCAAGAATTACGGCTTGATACTTTAACTAACTAGGGTTGTCACAAGCCTAATTACTAACAAGATGCAGTGAGATTATTCCACAGCCACAAGCCCTGCAGACCATCCAGGTTACCCGGGTTAAAAGATTAGAGTTGAATTCTGGTGGGTACATCGTCCAAGAAACGAATGTACCCTTAGGTAGCTTGAAGGGTACAACACATGACAGTGTGCTGGAAATGTGCCCTACTCGACGGCAGGCTATAGATCCCAAGGCGTACCCAGGTAATGGGATTGCCTGTAGCTGGGAAATCTTATCATGACTAATGTATTAATCTAGTTATTAGCATTAGTCCATTTTAGTAGGTACTCCTGACCGTGGTACTCAGGAGTCCCCTCCTAGACATGATGCAAGACAGGACTGGATTATTTGCACAAGCACAATCTCCCACGATGTCTGGATTTATTATACAGGTCATGTCATGTCAGGTAGCCGTCGCAATAGCTATTCGAGATAATCATGTCAGGTTTATCATGTCCAGTATACTGGTCGGGAGTGCGCCGCGACGGGCCACTATCAGGTCATGTCAGGTTAGTCATGTCAGGAGTGCACCACTACGGGTCACTGTCATGTCAGGCTCAATTATCATGTCCAAACATATCAAGTAAATTCGAGATTATCAAGTTCAGGACAAAAGGCGTAAAATATCTAATAAAATATCAATATACAGGGCGATAGAAGAGCCATGCGGCTAAGGCATATGTGGCCAGGAATGATCTCATGCGGCTAGAAGAGAACAGCCCATGAGGCTGAATCAATACGGTTCCATGCGGCCAAGGGTTTGGGTTCAATATGGAGCAGGCGTGCGGCTTCATGCGGCTAGAAGCAAGCCCAAGGCGCATGCGGCTCAGGGTTGCTGGAAGTCCATGCATCCAGGAAATGACTGGGCCTCATGCGGCTGAGGGAAGGGAAATCCATGCGGCTCGATATAGCGGGCACACATGCGGCTACATAAGCAAGGGCGCATGCGGCTAGGTTCAGTCAAGGGCGCATGCGGCTCACAGGAGAGGGTTCTCATGCGGCTGGAGGCGACTTGGGTTCATGCGGCTCGCGGAGCAAGATCCATGCGGCTAGGTCAATACGATTGCTTATGCGGCTGGGGGGGGTGACAGTTGCGTATGCGGTTTAAATAGTTGCTCCCAGTAATACGGCTAAGTCCATATAGACTCATGCGGCTGATAAGAAATGAGCCCATGCGGCTAAGAATGGGACTCAGTCTCATGCGGCTGGGATTAAGTTTCATGCGACTTAGAAGTACAAGGGTTTCATGCGGCTGGGGGCGACTTGCCGCATGAATACTCAAGCGGTCAAGTACAACCATGCGCCAGGGAACTGTTCTTCTTCTCCAAATTTTCGAGAAGAAGAACACAATAAGCCCATGCCTTCTAAGCTTCATAAAACCTTCATCCGGAGCCCAAATCTGAACTTTTATAGGTCAAAATGGGGTAGAACGAAATGCTCTACAACATGGAACCATCAAAACTCAGAAGTAACAAGGTTAAGTAGATCAAAACCCAAGAAATCTAAAAATAATATAAATATAGATCTACAAGAATTTAGCCATGGAAAGTAAAAATACCAAGTTCTAAAGTAAGTTAAAATGCTGTAAAGAAAAGAATGGAGCAGTAAAATTGGAGTTCCTCCATAAAGTAAGTTGCACTTGCCTAGACCTCTCTCTCTCTCTCTCTATGGTAGTTGAAGGAGTAAATGGAAGAAGAAGATGAGTAATGAAGAGAGAGAAGGAAGAATGGGTTAATAAATGGTAGTTGTGGTGGTAGGTAGGGGGTTCACCCTTGGTTCATAATAAACCAATAGCAATCCCAAACCGAACGAAGCCAACCCGAACCAAGAATAACCAAGCCAGGAAGGAAACTAAGCAAGGAAATCATGCAATACAAGAATAAATACGTACACGTATTCCAGAAATACGTAATATGAACACAGGCATTACACCCAGAGAGGTTAGAGATGAATCTTATGATGCAGGCCAACCTTCCTTGAAGGCCTCGGAGTTCACGGAGATTTCTCGGGGGATCTATCTCCATGATTGCCTTCGTCTTCTCAGGGTCTATATGGATACCCTGGGAAGTAATGATGAAACCCAAGAACTTCCCGCTGGATATGCCCAAGAAGGATTTTGTGGGATTCATCTTCAAGTTGTGCGCTCGCATCAGGTCGAACACTGTCCTTAGATCATGCAGATGATCTTCCTTAGAGCGGCTTTTGACAACGATGTCGTCGACGTAGCATTCCACTGTCTTGCGTAGGTGGTCTCTAAAGATGACGCTCATACCTCTTTGATAGGTGGCGCCAGCATTCTTTAAACCGAAAGGCATGACTGTGTAGCAGTATGTGCCAATTGGTATTCAGAATGATGTATGTTTTTTGTCATCGAGGAACATCTTGATTTGGTTGTACCCCAAAAAACCATCCATGAATGACATACGCTCGAAGCCGCAGGTGTTGTCAATTATGATGTCTGTGATAGGAAGAGGGAACTCATCCTTAGGACATGCCTCATTTAGGTTCCGGAAGTCGATACAGATTCGAATCTTATCATTCTTCTTGAGGACTGGTACTATGTTGGCGACCCAGTCTGGATGTTGTTCCTCGCGGATGAAACCACTGGTTATCAGTTTATTGACCTCAGCTTCAATGGCATTCATGACGTCGGGGCAGAACCATCGTTGTTGTTGCTTGACCAATTTTGCGTCCGGACGGATGTTCATTTGTGAAGTGCAACCTCTGGGTTTAGTCCTGGCATGTCTTCGTAGCTCCAGACGAACACGTCGATGTATTCTCTGACGAGTTGCAGTAGCGATTCTCGCTCTTCGTCTGTCAGATTCTTGCTAACGAAGATGGGCTTGGGAGAGGACTCATCATCGAGATCAACTTGCACAACCTTATCTTCGATGGGAGGCTCTTTTTGTTCGAACTGCTTCTCCTATTGTGCATCTAGTTGTTGTGTCCACGGCTCTAACTCAAGAAGTTCAAGAATGTCTTCATCCTCTTCGTAGGCGTCGGCAAATGCCATATTGACGGACCAGACTTGCCTGAGCATGTCCCCAATGCTGACGTCTGAATCAGAAGTTGGTTATCCAGTTGAGTGTGAATGCCTGTCGCATTCCTCATCTGAGCTTTCAGGGGTCGTTTTAGGTGTAACATAACCTAGCCCACATCTGGTCTTGTTGTAGTAATCCCGTAGTTTCCCAGCCGGGACCGGTAACTGTAAGGGTAGCCGCTGTCCAGTGCCGTAGTTCAAGCCTAGTGTAGTTTCCAGATCATACCCTTGTTTTTACATGAGGTACTTGGATCGGGAACTATACAAATAAAGGGGCAGTCTCCCGGTGTCAGATTCGAGATTAACTTCTTCTACTCTGAAGAGTTGTGGATCATTCTTCCGGCCGAAGATGATTGGATGATCCCCTCCCTCGACTATACGGTAAGTGTCTTCCACTAGAGTAAGTTGGTTTGCGGTGTAGACATCTGTCACCTGTGTGTGTAGGTGGGTGCCTATACCGTGTTCTATGGCATACATTGTACAAATCTTATCAAGCTCGGGGTAATTCAAAGATAGCCCTTTATTGATGAAATAAGTTATCTTTTCTTGTGGGATTATATCATCTGCGGATGGAACATCAGTGTGAGCAGCCACATATTTGGCCAGCTCTGGCTCTGCTTCAACCACCCCCTGTGTAGATTGGGAGAATGATTTGGGTAACTTAATCATCAGGGGCTCCACTGGTGGAGCAGAACATGGAGTCATTAGCGTACTAGCCACCCCAGTTTGGTGCTTGGAGCTGGACGGGGGATTGTTCGCTGGCTAGCAGTCCTCGACTTGGCAATCGGCTGCTGATTATTTCTTGGAAGACGGATCATTATTGGCTTGACAGAGGGATTGTGCTTCTCCATTTGTTGCTGACTTACTCCAGGCAGCCTGATTGTCAGTGGCTCTGTCGTGGGTTTTGGCGCTTGGCCAGACCTTGGCAGTCGGATTATCATCTGTTCCTCCTATGCAGATAGACTGATTGCATCCTTACGCAGGGTGGCCGTAAGGGGTACAGTTCTGCCAGGTTTGCGGGCTTAGAGGTGGATTGTTAGAGGTCCTTTCGATCCAGTAGCCACCTCAGTTGGAGCTTGAGTATCTTCTTCGATGAGGTGCCTTTTCGACTTCTCGTACAAGCAAGAGTCGGAGTAGTAAGATTCAACCCCTTTAAAGGGGTCGATGTCGATAAATTCTGTCTTCACGAAGCCATGCTTATCGATAAACTTAAAGTATTAGTGCAGTGTGGAAGACACGATCATGTAATTGTGTATCCAAGGACGCTCTAAGAGAATATTGTAGGAAGTATCCGTATCTATGACATAACAGGTCACTTCTGATTGAAGATCGTCGATTTGGTATTTCAGACGAATCTTTTCGATCGAATAGCTTCTACCTGAATTGAAACCACTGATGGCGGTACTTGTCGGCGTCAGGCGATACCTTGGGATGCGCAGATTGTATAGCAGGCTCTTCGTGATGATGCTTATGGAAGAACCGGGATCAATGTGCATTCGATCCACCTTGATATTGCCAATATATCTAGTATAATACAGAGGGCAATCATGCAGGTTGGTCTTGATAAGCATATCCTGCAGAGTAAAGACAATGTTGGGTATTGCACCCGTGCAAGAGCTGTCTTGAAGATCTGCAGGCGAGTTCTCCCCAGTGAGATTGGACTGAGCCAGATATGCGTCGGCATTCTGGAGTGCTTCTCTCAATGCGACGTGAACGTCTTTGGAGAGTCTCAGGAGCTCGTATAGTGATAATTTGGCCGGTGTGTTGGCCAATTGTGCCAGGATGTCAAACTTGTAAGGCCTCTCCAGCCCCTGAGGCACCTCTTTTCGGAGCAGCTTGTCAAAGCGAGTCTCCTTCGTCCTAGGCTTGTCGGTCGTCGAAGGCTGAGAAGGTCCTGGGGCATCAGCAGCTATCGGCTGATGATCTCAGCCGATTTACCCGGTGGAGGTTGGGTTTGTACGCCTGATCGGGTAACAGCAGTAGCTTCTTCGACTTCTGCCAAGATCGTGCGGCATGATTTAACTTTTCGACTCTTCTTCTTATTGGAGGCGGGTAGTACAGACTGAGTTACTTCCGGTACCAGGTCCGGGTGGACCCACATGACCTCCCCTCTTGATGTGGTAAGGGGCACTAGACCAGCAGCCTGGTCTCGGGGAGGCAGAAGGTTAGCGACTTCCATTCTTGCCCTGAGGACGGGCACTACTCCATCTTGAGTCTTTGTCGGAGAAAAGCTGCCAAATTATACTGACACCATGTTGGCTGCTACAGTCACCTCTTCGAAATCAATATCCAAGCCTTAGAATCGATGAGATGCTGGATGTATCGCTTCAATTGGTAGCAGTCTTGTGTAGCATGATGGACATAGCGATGATAGTGGCAGTACTTAGGGCCTTCCATCTCGGCAGGACGAGGTTTACGTCTTGGAGGAGGGAGCTGGATTCGACCTCCTTGTATGAGCATGTCCAAGATGGGCTTTACATGGCCGTCTTCAAAGGAATAGGTCATCTGAGGCCACTGCTTCTCTGCCGGCTTCGATTCAGGCTTCGGAGCTGTATCGGCTACCATGGCCTATTTCTCCTTGTTGTTTCGATTGTTGGAGGGGTTACCACCATTGTTGCTGTTGGTGTTAGGGCATTTGCCCTTATCTTCTCCTTCCGAGACGTGCAATCCCAGTTGGTGAGCTTTCTTCAATTTGTCTTCTACGCTAGTAGCGCTGATAATAAAAGTCTTCCAATCCTTAAACTGACTTTCGCTCATCCAGAGGCTGATAGTGGGAAGCAGCCTCTTTTGGCAAATTTTAATCAAGGAGGAATCGGGGTTACCGGAAGGCAACTTCATCGCGGTTTGACGAAACCGTTCGATATAGTTCCTTATCAGCTCCTTTTCTCCCTGGACAACGTCCATGAGTGTGGACATTGTCACATCCTATCCTACTTCATAGAACCTCTCCAGGAACATACGCTTGAAGCCGACGAAGGAATGGATGCAGTTGTCCGGCAAGTTGCGGTACCAGTCAAAAGCGACCCCTTCCAACGCTCCAATAAATAGCCGTGTGAGAATGGCATCGTCATGAGCAGATGGTCGGTTATGACTTCGAAGTAGGTGATGTACCTGCTTGCAGATGTCTTCCCATTATACGGATTGATGTTGAATGGTTTATATCTTGGTGGGAAGGGCACATCTCTCCATACAATAGGATACGGTTGTCGTATCCTGAGGTCCTGGCAGTTTTCTCGAGCGTAGAACATGGCCCGAAGCTCCCGGACCTCTCTTCTTGCCTCCCTGGCCTCGTCTACAGCAGTGGGAGCCGATGTTGTTGGAGGATTGTTGCCCGGGTTTGATGCCGTGGAGTTCGAGTCCGCAATGACCGCAGGACCCAAGCTTGTTTGGCCAGGCATCCTCCCTTACAGAGTTGGCAGGGCTACTTTGATCTCGTCCACAGACTTGACCAAGGCGTACAGTATGGCCTCCAGAGTGTCGATGCATTAGCGATCACTGGAACCATCTTGGTTGTTGTCTGTCAAGAATATCGTCCTCATATGAGGAAAGATGGAAGGGACGGTGGAGGATGCGCCATCTGAGTCATACCCTTGTACAGAGAAGTTGTCAAGGTATGTGGGAATGTTCTCCTCTAGTTCGGACTCAGAAGTAGTGGTACCCCCCAGCTTTAGAGCTTGCCTCGTCTTGAGAGTCGCGGACATCCTCGGGGACGTCAGAACCTGCTACGTCCGTTGGGGAAATTGTTTCCCCTGGATTATCTTCTTGGAATACCGGGTTATCGCGGATGTTTGGAGAAGTGCTACCCTCGGCTCCAACGCCTCCCAGAGATGTAGATGACGATTCTCCGAGCGTGGTAGATTTCGTCTTTGAGCGAGTACCTTGGAAAACTCCTCCTACGGAAGTCGTGGACAACCGTTTGGAAGAGAGTTTCTTGGTTAAGATTTTAGGGCTGGAGACATTTGTTTTCTTTTCTCTCCCACTACCAGGGATCCTCTGAGCAGAATTGCAGAAGGCGACGAGAAGTGCCTCGTCTTCTGAGCTTGGGTGTTATAGTCATTCGAAGACGGATCGCCGCTTCTCTTGTGTGGTTGCCTTGCTGCAGCAGCAGTTGACGATGACTTGAGTGCAGTGATGTCCAGGGAAGGACTCTCTACACACCGAGGCTTCTTCTCTTTCTTTGCACTTGTGACAGATCACGTTACGCAAGTCAGCTGCATCTCGAGCAACCTGGGGAACCCGAGCATCCGAGTGTATTGGCACCATGTTTGCTCTTTGATTGTCGGAAGACTTTTGGAAACCACTCTGTCCGTTTGCCGCCGTGGGCTAGACTCGAGTGGTTCGGTACAACTTTCCATCGGAGGCCCGCATAACAGTGAACGGAGAGCTCGGATGGTCAGAGGTTGGGACAGCTGACTAAGCTCGCCGAGCTCGCACTGTCCTAGATATCTTCACTCTAGCACCCGAGGGTGCATAGTAGGAAGAGTCCAAATGGTGCCGCAGAGAGTCTGGCACATGTTCTTGGGCGCACCTGGAGTCTGGACCACATGTGAGGCGATCGAAGACTGACCGTGAGCCGCATGGAGCAGACGGTATGCGGCTGGGATTAGTGGCAGTACAGGTTGTCTGCATGCTGCTATCCTTTGTGGCCGTATGAGCTTTCTGTATGCGGCTAGAAGCGGTGGCCGCATGAACCTCCGGGATGCGGCTGGAAGTCATGGCCGTACAGGCTGCCTGTATGCGGCTGGTAGTTCTGGCCGTATGGGCTTTCTGCATGCGGCTGACTTTTGTGGCCGCATGAGTTTTCTCCATGCGGTTGGCAGTTGCGGTCGCATGAGCCTTCTTCATGCGGCTGGCGCCTTTATGCGGCTCGGACCGTATAGAGTTTCGCTTTGCCCCTACAAGTCCAGCATCATAGTATTTTCTTCTGCCGGACTTGGGGACAGCAGAGTCCTCTATGGTCTGAAGTGGAACCGCAAGAGGCTCTTTTTTGTCGTCTTGTGCAACAGAGAGTACTCCCTCGAGAGCTTGGGAAGGAGCGAATGATTTGGGCCTCCACTCCCTACGGGCCTTCTTCGTGCGAGCTCGCCGCTGGACCGGGCCAGCACTCCTGTCGGAAAGCATTTCTTCAAATGCCTGCTGGTCGAACCGGGCGACCAGCATTTGTTGAGTGGAGCCAAGTTTGGCTGCGTCCGATTGCATCACCAACTCCTCAGCCGTGGAGAAGTTAATCCCCAGCAGAGTCGCCATCGTGTTTGCCATTGATTGTAAAAGTATAGAACAATTATATAGGAGGACTGAACTTAGACTCATAATACAAACTCGCTCGTACAAAGAAAGCCTAGGGACAAAAACCTAGGTACAACAATCTAAGTACGATTGTTTATTTTTGATTCGGGGGGGTGACGGTAGAGGCTCGGGAAAGCGACGGCAGCTCTGCCTTACTCCTTGGACGATCGGACGTAGCCTTGGCTCTTGGTGAAGAAATGCTCTCGGGATGCGTGGGAAGAATCCTATGTGCGCGCCTTTGTCTCTCTGTGTGTTCGGCCTTCGGGATCTCCAGGTGTCCAGAAAATCCTCTCTCTCCGGTCTCTCCAGGTACTTTGCAAGGGAATGGCACCTTGCTATTTATAGAGGTGGGGGTGTGATCATTAGGGTTTGCAATGACTCCCCCCTTAAAAAATCGACGGCCAATCATCTGGACTATTAATTTTGATTGCAACGAATCTGGGTAATTAGTGTGGATTGCACAAAATCCTATGGACAATTAATGTTGACTGCCATGAATTTTCATAATTTGTGATGATAGGCTCGGATATCCTGCCACGTGTTTGATTTGTCTGATCTGATTTAATTTGGGGTAATTATGATGATTGTAACAAATCTGAGTTTATTATGATTTGCTAGCAGTCATAACTCCGAGGGGGATAAGAATGCTACGTGTCTCAACTGTTGCGATGACTGCCACGTATCTCGACTGTCGTAAGGATCGCTACGTGTCTCGACTTTCGTGAGTGGGACGTTCTGACAGAGCCGCATAAGTGCGGTCTCTAAGTAAACCGTATACGGGTGGCCCCTACGATCTTAACCGCATGAAGGTAGCAGCCGCATGAGGGAGGCAGCCGCATGAAGAAGACAGCCGCATGAAGGTGGCAGTCGCATGAAGGAGACAGCCGCAGCCGCATGAAGGTGGCAGCCGCATGAAGAAGATAGACGCATGAAGGTGCCAACCGTATAAAGAAGACAGCCGCATAGGGGTGCTTGGGACTCGATAGATCCTGTCAGTTATCACTACCAAAATAAGTCATATCAGCAACGTATTTAGCGACTCCAAGATAAAACGTCGCTAATATTTAGGGGTTTAGCGACGTTTATCTAAGACGTCGCTGTTCGTCGCCAACAGCGACTAATAGCGACGTCTAGCGGCTACAATTTGTTAAATGAGAATCTGCATCGTAAGTTCGTCGGTACACGTCGCTGATATAGCGACGTGTAGCGACGCATTTTAAATAGCGTCGCCGTTTATTAAATATCAGCGACGTTTAGCGACAGCAACGAAGGACGTCGCTAAATGTTTGATATAGGCGGCGAGGGTTTCCTTTTCGTTCATTCACAAATTCCCCTCCCCAATTTTTTGCGCACTCCTCCTCCGCGACGCTCCTCCGGCGATTTCCCTCCTCCGGCCTCCTCCTCCGCGGCGCTCCTCCGGCGATCTTCCTCCTCCTTCTCCTCCTCCTCCTTCCTCAGGTAGCTCCTCCTCATGTAACTCTCCCCTGTCCCCGCTTTCCATTTTCTCCTCGTCTTCTAGCTCTCTCTCTCGCTTCTAGTTCGTGTCTACGAGAGCGTGGACTCGTTGCGGGGGACACGAGACTCACAGTGGACTCATTGCGGGGGACACGAGAGCGTGGACTCGCTTCTAGTTCGTGTGACACCTATTTTATTGGTTTGGACACGTCGTGTCCCACTGTGTGGATACGAGACTCACAGGGTGACACCTATATATTGATACTGGGAGTTTTTTGGGCATATCAACTGTCAATTTGATGTTTTGCTTGGATTCGAATCGAATTCTAATTCAGGGTTCGAGCCCTATTTACTGATACTGGGAGTTTTTTTTGGGCATTTTAAGGGTTTTAAAATGATGAATAAATTGACTAATAATTATTATCGAGCCCTTTAAAATTTTAGCTATGTCACGAAGGATGGATACTAATCCTATGAATGAGTTTTCTCCTAAGTATTCTCGACAGTTGAGTATAATTTAGCTTACTGACATTACTAAAATATGGAATGATTAGTGTAGGGTATGTTGGTCAGGTTTTGGCAGAGTTGGAATATGATAGTATGCATGTTACAATTAACAAGGAATGCTGTTGACACCAAATATTGTACGACAGGTTACTTGAGTAACCTGGAATGTTTTACCTACTGAAACAAATGGTTTGGGCAAGGGTGTGTATAGGTTTGTCATCAGTTGGTATGGGATTTTGCCTGCCAAGTTCTGAACAGCAGTCCAGGCTGCCTGCTTAGTTGAAAGTCTTAATTAGACTTTCTGTTCAGTACCCTTTGACTGAATTAAGTTGACCTGAATACCATATTTTAAATCCTAAATCTAAGTCTACCTATTGTTCAATTCATGACAGGTTATCTTGTTAACAGTAAATGCCTTCCTTTTTAATATGTGTGAAACTCAGAGGTAGGATAAATCCAGTACAAATTAGGGACTGTCATGTTCAGGCAGTTGGTACCAGTATTTAAGACTAGTTTGATTAGTATAATTATCTGCCATTCGACTGGCGAGACAGAAATCTATGTATGACATTTGCTATAAGGAATTTGCATTAATCTACGGTACAACATCGTGATCAGGACATAGTTTCTACAGCCATTCGAATGGCGAGGCAGAAACTATGTAGCCATAGATAAAGTTGACTGTCCTCAGACCCCCATCCCTCGGCAATGATGATACGACAACCTATCACTACATCTTTTAGTAGTAGATAATGTCTTAGTATTACATTATGTGGGTTCATTTTGATTCTGTTACATCCTTCAGATACTAGATTCGATAAGAACATATACTACACCATATGTATAGAACATAGATGATTCAAACTAATGTATGCTAGAATGAATTTTGGGTTGTGTTCTGAGCCATTCGTCCCCACACTTGGCAATTATGCATGTAAAATATATCGTTGAAGAACATAAAACTTGTGGTCGTACAATCGTCACTTTCGTGCGTCAGTTCATGTCGGTCTTCACTTTCTGCAGTAATTATCTTAAAATAGATATAAATTACTATCTGCAGAACCGTTTGTGGATATACAATCGTCATCCTGATGAATTATTATCTGTGTCAATCTTTGCAGAATTATCTTAAAATGGATATGAATTACTATCTGCAGAACCGTTTGTGGATGTACAATCGTCATCCTGATGACATGTGCGGTGTGTGGGATGAATTTATACAGGGTGTGCAACAGTTCCTGCAGTTTGCCAAGGCATTCCCTCAGTACATGGACCGTACAAAAATTAAGTGTCCATGTATGAAATATTGCAACTTGAAATATCATTCAGAAGTGGATGTGACATATCATTTGTATTCGAGGGGTTTCATGCCAAATTATTATCAGTGGACCGCACACGGAGAACTTGTGCCTTTAGCCTCCGAGCCGGAGCCTTATGTGGAGCCTTATGTAGATGTCCACGAGTATGCTGATTATGACCAAGGATGGACGAATATGGTTTTCGATGCTGCGGGGCCTAGTTTCGATCCGAACAATCAATATGCAGCTGAGGAGGCACCGAATGCCAATGCTGCAAAGTTTATGGAGTTGCTGGAGAATACAAGGACTCCTTTATATCCTGGTTGTGATGACCATTCACCGTTGGAGGTGATTACAAGATTGTTGAGCATAAAATCAGATTTTAACATGTCTCAAGAATGCTACAACCGAATCCTGGAGTTAATTAAAGATATATTGTCGGAGGGTGGCAAGTTACCTAAAGACTTCTACCGATCCAAGAGAATGGTGAGATCGCTCTGGATGGGGTATGAAAAAATTGATGCATGTCGCAACGGATGCATGTTGTACTATAAGGACGACAAGGATGAAGATGCCTGCAGATTTTATGGTGCCGATCGCTTCAAGGCAACTAGTACAACAAGGACTTCTGGTGCACGCAAGCCAACAGATTTGATGCACTATTTGCCTTTGACGCCGCGGTTGCAGAGGTTGTTTATAGCAAAGGAGACAGCTGATAATATGAGTTGGCACAAGCGGAAACAAATAGATGGAGTACTGGATCATCCATCCGACGGGGAAGCATGGAAGCACTTTGATCGAGTGTATCCCGATTTTGCTTCGGAGCCGCGTAATATTAGATTAGGACTTTCCTCCGACGGTTTTACCCGAAGAGGAACATCGATGTGTACTTACAGCCCTTGGTAGATGAGCTGAATCAGTTGTGGAAAGTAGGTGCAACCACATATGATGTTTCCAGAAAGCAGAACTTTCAGATGAGGGCCGCACTAATGTGGACCATCAATGATTTTCCGGCTTATGGAATGTTATCGGGTTGGAGCACCCATGGTCGTCTCGCATGTCCGTATTGCATGGATCGCACTAAGGCTTTCCGTTTGAAACACGGAGGAAAACCGTGCTTCTTTGATTGTCATCGACAGTTCCTGCCAAAGGATCATCCGTACCGGAGGAACAGGAATACTTTTCGTGCTGGCGTGGTAGAGAAGTCCAGTCCACTGCCACGGTGGTCCGGGGACACGATATGGGGAGAAGTTAAAGAATTGTCAAGTGCTATTGAAGAGCCTACAACGGGGTACAAGTATGATGGATTTGGCCGCGCTCACAACTGGACGAAGAGGAGTATATTCTGGGACCTACCATATTGGAGTGACCATCTGCTCAGACATAACCTGGATGTCATGCATATCAAGAAGAATGTATTTGACAATATAATAAATACTGTGATGGACGTAAAGGGGAAGATGAAAGACAATCCTAAGGCCAGGTTGGACTTAGAAGAAATATGCAGACGTCCAGAGTTACATTTGATAAAGGAAGGCAGTGGGAAGTATAAGCAGCCCAGGGCCATTTTCTCACTGGACAAGGAGGACAAAGGTAAACTTTGTAGGTGGATCCAGGACCTAAAATTTTTAAACGGGTACGTATCGAATTTGAGAAGATGTGTTTACCCGAAGGAGAACAAACTACAGGGTATGAAGAGCCACGACTGTCATGTTTTTATGGAGAGGTTAATCCCAATTGCATTTCGGGAATTCTTACCTCATGTCGTTTGGGATCCACTGACAGAGCTTAGCATATTCTTCAGAGATCTTTGTTCTACTAAGTTGCTCGTCGATCGGCTTGAAAAGTAGGAGAAGGACATTGCAGTAACATTGTGTAAGATTGAGAGGGTGTTCCCTCTTGGATTCTTCGACTCTATGGAGCATTTGCCAATTCATCTTTCATATGAGGCACGTATTGGTGGGCCCGTCGGTTATCGGTGGATGTACCCATTCGAGCGCCATCTAAACCACCTGAAGAGGAAGGTAAAAAATAAGGCACGGGTCGAGGGTTCTATTTGTGAAGCCTATGTCCTTGAGGAGATTATAAACTTTTGTTCAATGTATTTCAAGCCTCATATTGCTACAAATAGAACAAGAGCTCCGAGGAACGACGATGGAGATATAGAATATAATGATGCATTATTGAAAGTTTTTAATGCTCTTGGAAAGCCTTCTGGAAAACTGAAAAAGAGATATTTGAATAATGAGGAACTAAAGGCTGCCCAGTTATATATATTACTCAACTGCGAGGAGGATGAAGTGGAAAAGCTAGAGTGGTAAGTGAAAATCTTCAACGTTCAAGTGATCTATTTGTTGATTACATTATATAATTTAACGAGTATATCCCGATATTTATTGGTTTTCAGCAAATTTAATGATGAGGTGAGGTCAAGTAGACCATACATTGCAGATGAAGAAGTAGAAGAAGAAATGAGACTTCATTTCCAGTCTTGGTTGACTGCATATGTACGTAAGAAGCTAGGTAGAATCTTCCTCTATTCACAACTGCAAAAGAAATATCTTAACATTAAACTTAATTTTGTATCTTTTCGTGTTTAGGTCGATCGTCCGGACGTCATCCTTGGGAATGAATCTATTAAAACTCTTGCCAAGGGACCAATTTATGCCGTCAAAATATGGCCAAGTTATTGCGTGAATGGGTTTAAGTTCAAGTCAACAAATGCTCTCATCAGAGATAGCTTCCTGGATTATGATTCCACAAAAAACAGTTGCTTGTGTATCAAATCTACAAACTACAAAGATGTCACTCCAGGCAATGATTTCTATGGCATCTTACGGGAGATCGTGGAATTGACGTACAACTATGGCATAGAGCCTGCCAAGATCGTGTTGTTCAAAGTTGATTGGTTCGATCCCATACAAGATCAAGGTTAAAAATTGACAAGCATGGTCTTGTGGATATTAACTACCATCGTCGATACCAAGGATACGGCCCATTTATCCTAGCAAGTCAAGCTCAACTCATATATTTTACAACATATCCTAGACGGGGAACAATGAGGTACGACTGGTGGGCAGTATGCAAGACTAAAGCCAGAAATACCTACGACGTCGACGAAGTGGCTTATCAGGAGGACGACCTGCCTCTTGTACCAAATACAGTTGATGTTGACTCAACAGAAGTTCCCTATTCAATATCTACTTGTGTAGAAGAGGTACAAGTATCCAAAGGGGAAGACGAAGGAGATGCTAGTGACGATGAGAAGGAAGAGGAAGAGGATGAGGAGGAGGAGGAGGCAAACGAAGAAGATGAATTTTCAGAGGATGATTGAGAAACTGTGATTTTGATGTATTCATATTTCTGTAATCTTAAATTATGAACTATGATCATTTTTGAAAACTTAAATTATGAATTCCAATGTATGCAGATATTTCTAACTGTTATTGTATTTTTTTATATTTTCAATCATAAACTGTGATTTTGATGTATTCATATTTCTGTAGTCTTAAATTATGAACTCCAATGTTATTATCAGCATGGCAGGACAACACGGAGGCACCACAGGACGACGCGGAGATAGGCCAGGACGAGCCGTATCCTTAGTTGGGCAGAGAGCTCCGTTACCAGAGGATGGCTCTGGACCATCGTCTGACCCGAGCACTCCATTGTACCATACGGTCTCAGGTCCGGGTGGCAGTGCACCTGCGACGAGCAGTTCCTGGCTTGCTGATCATACTACTTCCCCTAGCCTTCCTACCGCTGACAACAGCATGGCGGGTGGGGAGCAGGTGGAGGAGGTAGTCCCTACTCCCGCCCGGGCGGATCCATACCAGAGCGACCCTCCATGCGCACCTCAGGACGAGACGAGGATGGAGATTTGGGCCGACGGTCCTACGAAGTAAGTTAAATGAATATATATATATATATATATATATATATATATTTTTTTTTTTTTTTTAAGAAACCCCCTTTTATTAAAAGTCAAGGCTCAAAACTGAAGCCTGACACGTATACAAGACAAAAGTATACCAAAAGGGAAATACAGGGGAAGAGATCGGACGCGTCCGTCAAAACTAAAAGAAGAACGGTGGCCCGAAAGCCGGAGAACTGTGGGAGCAAAGGGATCTCCGCTTGCCGTATTGCCGGTGAATCTCCCGGATAAGCTGATCAGCCGAGTATTGGTGTCCTTCGTATCTCGCTTTGTTGCGATTTTTCCAGATGGCCCAGGTGGCAGCCGCTGCAACGATCTGGTGGCCGTGGGAAGCGGCGCCCCAGTGAGCCAGAAGATCGATAAAGCACCCGTCGTCTGGAGAGGTGTTGTAGTAGTGATTGAGGGTAGTCCAGATTTTGTCAGGGAGGCTACCTTCCCTGAAGATGTGGTCGATAGTCTCCGTTTGTCGCTCGCTGCAGCAGTTACAAGTAGACGCCAAGCTAAATCCGATGGAGGTAAGGGTGTCGTCTGTGGGAAGTTTCTTTCTCATGACTTTCTACAGGAGGAATGACCATTTCTTTGGGATGCATGAGTTCCAATAACGCGCAATGAAAAGGTCAGGGCCGTTATCTTGGATCGAGATTCTGGCCGATCGCACAGAGAAAACACCAGAAGCTGCTAGCGACCACCGCAGCTGGTCGGCAACGATGCCGATGGATAGACCGTGCTGGCGGATGCTGACAACAGCTTCATTGCCGGACCATTCGCGAATTCTGTCCCAATTCCAAACCTGGTTGGTGGGATTCTACAGGTCTATGATCCTACAATTTCTCGGGGAATTGGTGATGGTCGGGATAAGGCAGTCACCAATCCACCTTTCCAGGAATGGGTTGGACTCGCCAGTACCCAGATTGAGTCTGATCGCGGGTTCGGCCAGTTCTCGGCCACGAAGGATACGCCGCCAAGCCGCGGAGGACCTGCTGTTAGCGGTGGCAGTCGCCGGATGGTTGTGTTTGTAGTATCTGGCCTTCATAAACTTGGTCCAAAGGTTATTGCTAGTGCGAAGTTTCCACCACAGTTTCATGGAAAAGGCTTTGACGATGTTGTCGAGTTTGGTGAAACCAAGCCCTCCGTTGGCAGTTGGGGAAGCCATGGTGTCCCAACTGGCCCAGTGGTGTTTGTCTTGCCCCTTGTTGTGCCCCCAGAAGAAGTTGCAAAAGATCTGTTCAATAGACAAGATGACCTTCCTGGTCGGAGAGCAGGCCGCTAGGGTGTGGATGGGGATGGAGTTGAGCACATGTTTGATTAGGATGATTTTCCCGCCTGGGGATAGGGTAGCGTTATGCCATCCTGCGATCTTGTTCCTGATTTTGGTGATTAAGTGCTCGTAGATGCTGGCGTTAGATTTCCCGTACGCCAAGGGGGCGCCGAGATAGTTGAAAGGAGGATGAGCTACCGCAATGGAGGTGAGGTTGGTGAGTCTGGCCGTATTCTCGGTATTAAAGCTGTGGTGGGAGTAGATGGTACTTTTGGATAGGTTAATCTTCTGGCCGGAGCATCTGGAGTACCGCGCCAGGGTAGTGTGAACCACCTCCATTGAGCCTACGTCCCCGGAAGAGAAGATGAGAAGATCGTCGGCAAAAGCCAGGTGGGTGATGGTGGGGCATCCGCTGGCAGAGTGGAATTGCTGGAAGTTGGGGATGTTAACCATGTTGTTGAGGTTTCTGCTCAGGGCGTCGGCTGCAATAATGAAGATCGTGGATGATAGGGGGTCGCCCTGTCTGATTCCTCTGCTAGATTTGAAAAATCCCTCGGATTGCCCGTTGATCACTGTGGAGAACCAAGAGTTGCTGATGGATCTCCACACGATGTTGGTCCAATTCTCGGAGAAGCCGAATGCTCTGAAGACCCAGATCATGAATTGCCAATCTAGTCTGTCGTATGCTTTTTCCATGTCTATTTTGATGGCGATGTTGCCCCCTCTGGCCGGAAATTTTATGCAGGTGACAAGTTCCTGGGCCAGCATGATGTTGTCTTGGATGTTTCTACCGCGAACGAATCCGCTCTGCTCTTCCGAGATGATCTTGGGGAGGGTTTCGGTCATTCTGGAAGCGATGATCTTGGAGATGATTTTGTTGGTGAATGTGCAAAGACTGATGGGTCGAAAGTCGCGGAATGAGTTGGGGTTGTCTTTTTTTGGGATGAGGATGAGATTGGCGCTGGAGATAGCTTTTGGGTAAGTAGCTCCTTCGAGGAAGGCGATTGCCGCAGCGGTGATGTCCTGCTTGATAATATCCCAGCAGGTGCGAAAGAAAGTCCCCGAGAAGCCATCTGGACCGGGGGCGCTGTGCGCGTTCAGAGCCCAAACCGCGTCTTTTACTTCCTGTTCAGACAGAGGGCGCTCCAGCAGAGCATTGTCGGAGTCGTTAATGATGGTGAAAATTTGGTCGAGGAATGAAATGTCTTTGACGATCATCTCCTTGGAGAATAGTTTGGTGTAGAAATCAGTGGCCGCCTCTTGGATCCCCTTGTGGTCTGATCTGATGATGCCTTGGTCGTCGGTGATATGGTGAATCGAAAGTTTGTTTCTTTTGCCATTGACGCAGGCGTGGAAATATTTGGAGTTTTTGTCCCCTTCACTGTCCCATTTCAGTCTGGCTTTCTGCCTCCAGAAGTCGGTCTCAACTTTGAGCCTGTATTTAAGAATAGCCTTGGTAAGGTTCATGGCTCTCTTCGCCGCAGGGGATCGATCGGAGAGGAATAATGCTTCAGCTCGGGTGACATCGTCCTCAGCGACGTGAATCGCTTGGAAGATGTCCCCAAAAGCTTCTTTGCTCCAAATGGACAGCGCTTTCCTGGTGGCTTTGAGCTTGTTGCTGACCCGAGTGAGGGGATGAGGGGAGTCCTGACTGTGCCACGCCTCTGCCATGATGCTCAAGAATTGCGGGTGATTGGTCCAAAAGTCGAGGAATTGGAAGTTCTTTTTAGATGGGGTGGTTCTGTTTTTGATTTCCACCAAGATAGGGGCGTGGTCGGATTCGGTGGAGTTGAGGTGGGTCAGGGAGGAACTGATTCTCATGTCGTGCCAGCGCGCGTTGGTGAGGGCTCTGTCCAGCCGGGAGTATTGGCGGTGGTCGCCGTCCTGCATGTTGCACCAGGTGAATTCGCTGCCTTTGAATTGAATGGGGGTAAGGTGAGCATTGAAGATGAAGTTGTTGAAGTCGTGCATAGCAGACAGGGGCGTGGGGCGACCTCCAATCTTCTCTTCTCTGCAGGTGATGGCGTTGAAGTCCCCAATGCAAAGCCACGGGGAGTTGGTGTTGAGGTGATAGGTGTCGAGAAGATCGCTCCAGAGGTGTTTCCGCTCTGCGGGGACACAGCTACCGTGGACCACCGATAGGATGGCCCGTACAGGAAGGGTGGGGTGAGAGACCCAGCAAGAGAGGGCTTGTTGGGTGTCCTGGATGATATCGAGATTGACCTCCTTCGTTCCGAGAATCCAGATGTCGTTCCTGCTGGCATATATATATACATATATATATTTTATGCATATATATATACATATATATATATATTAAATGAATATATATGAATATATATATATATATATATATATACATATATATATTTTATGCATGTCTGTATATCTATGTATATTCATTAATACGTCAGTTATCGTTGTATACAGATATCGTCCCTCGTCGGTACAGAGAGCGTTGGGCTCCTTTCTAAGGTCCAACTATGGGGGTCCGTGGATCAACTACTCGGATGCCTAGGAAGAGAGGAAGGCATTCTGGTTTGCCCACTTCAAGGTAACTAAAGATAGTTAATTTAGTATGATTAATATAATTTTAAGCATTTTTTAGAACTTATTATTTTAATTTGTAATTCTTGTAGAGGACTTATTTTTATCCACCACACCGGGACGAGCAGATTGAGAGGAAATTTTCTGCCGTCATCGCCAAGTTGATCCGTGATGCAATTGACGATCAGAAAGCTCGTCAGCGCTCCGGAAAGTCGATTGCTGGTTGGATCACACCTGACCAGTGGACCACGATGAGGGCTCAATTTGAGGAGCCCGGGTAAAAAGAGCGGTCGGAAAAGGCGAAGGCGACTAGGACGATGGCTGGAAAGTGGTGTGGTGGATCGATTCCTATGACGGAGCATTTCCGTCGTCTGGTATGTAATTTATTATAAAATATAAGATTTTATTGATAGTAAGAGTATATAATTTTCTATTTTACTAAAGAATAAAATATAACAAACACGCAGGTGAAGAGGGGTGAGGACGCAAACATGGTGACCGTCTTCCTGGCCATCCATCGGAAGGACGGGAAGCTCATCGACGACCGGGCTACTCAGAGCTATGTAAGTACTAATTTAGATTTTGTTAATTTTTAACACAACTTGAAGAATATATAGATAACCATATACTTAATAATAATTAAATATTTTATACATTTATTAGGCTAATTTAGGTAAGTACTGATGTATAGAGATGCATAATGATTTCTAGGAAGAGTATGTTAGGCTACGTGATGAGCGTGCGAGTGCTAGTGCACAGGCAGAGGGAGGGGTTGGTACATCGCAGCCCTCTCCGACTTAGTCGGAGGACGAGCTCTGAAAGACCGCTGTTGGTGGCCGTGAGAGGGGTACGTACTACGGTACGGGGTCCTACGGCGCATTTGTTGTGACGCAGGCATCCAGGGCTCCCTCTTCCAGTGCGCATTCACAGCCGTCACAGGCCGAGTCGTCCCGAGTCGAGGAGACCATTGTCCGTCAGATTGCTGAGCTGCATGACGATATGCTGAGGAGGATTGCTGAGCAGCCAGGGTCTCAGGCGCAAGGGGACGCTGCGTCGGTCACCGTACGCTTTGACGAGCTTGAGCGCACCGTACAGCACGTACATGGGACACAGGAGTCCATTCATGACACCGTTACTAGGATAGAGGCTTGCATGGAGCAATACAGCGCCAGACTGCGAGCCCTAGAGGAGACGCGGATGCACCCATCTCCAGCGGTTACACTGCCTCCTTCTCCAGCAGTTGCATTGCCTCCTCCTTCATCGTCGTCGGTGGTTCTTACACCGGAGCAGTATGCTGACCTTCTTTCCAGGAGCGGTGATGCTCCTCCTGATCAGCCGTAGTCGACATATATATTGTTGTGTGATGGCCCATTGTTGGGTCTTTTATTTGGTTATACATACATTATTCTTATGTGGACCATTATTTGACATTGTTGTTACAAATTTTTATATATCTGTGTTGATTGATGAGATTGTGATTCAAACGTGTTCGTGATTGTGTGTATATGTGTTGTTTGATACTGTGTTCATGATACACACCGTCGTTGTTGTAACAAATGGTGTAGGGGATGCTGCAAATGCTGCAGGAGATGCTGCAAATGCTGTAATTTTTTTTCAATATTAGCGACGTCCAGCGACGAAGGTAACGTCACTAAGTAAATATAAGACACGTCGCTAACTGTGATAAATACCGTCGCTGATCGTCACTAAACGTCGCTACGTAGGACGTCGCTACACGTCGCTATATGTCGGTACTATAGCGACGTAGCAAAGTCGCAAAACGTCACCATTTGGCTCTCAATCCAGGTCAGCATCGATGCATGTCAAGTCACTCAACGTCGCTAGGTTGCGTCGATAAATGATGACGTTTTACGTCGCTGGTAGTCGCTGAATTAGCGACGTGTCCACGTCGCTGAGTATCGTCGCAATAGCGACGTATTGCGACGTTTTGTTGTTTAGCGACTAGGTTAATTGCGACTACGTGCAAACGTCGCTAAATACGTCGCTAATCGATATTAGCGACTTATTTTCCCTATTTAGCGACGTCCTGAGGCATCGCTGATTTGACATATTTTTGTAGTGTATAGAAGATTTTCTTCTTTTCCCAAGGTGCATGCCATCATTATTTCAGCTTTATGGCAGAGCTGTCATTCATTGCGTCAGAGCTGTCATTCATTGTGTCAGAGCTATCATCAGAGCAATTAATTTGGAGGCTGCTTTATGGCCAGCTGTAGAAGCGGACAGCGTATGGCTACGTATCTTTGCCTGAGCCGTATGGAGCTGTTGGGGAGCTCCGAGCCGCATAACGTTCTGAAGGATTCCTGAGCCGCATAAAGTTCTGAAGGATTCCTAAGCCGCATAAAGTTCTGAAGGATTCCTGAACCGCATAAGGCTCCTTCTGTTTGGAGCCGCATGGGCTTTTCTTGTCCTTTTCTATGCTTCTACAGAAGCGTTCGCATCTGACACAGTCGTGACAGGTATACTGCAATTCAATAATAAACCTGCTCGTGTATTGTTTGATTCAGGTGCCACACATAGTTTTATATCGACGGACTTCACCACCGAGCACAAATTTCCTCTGACATCGCTGGTCCTCGATCTTACTGTTAACGTACCGTCGGGCATACCACTGCTTGCAAATTTAGTCTACGGAGACGGAAGCATCTGTATAGGTGGTCAAAAGATCAGTCTTGATACGATAGTTCTAGATATTAAGGACTACGACAACATTCTGGGGATGGATTGGCTCGGTCCGTGCAATGCAACCATAGACTGCGCTGAAAAGTAACGTACCGTCGGGCATACCACTGCTTGCAAATTTAGTCTGCGGAGACGGAAGCATCTGTATAGGTGGTCAAAAGATCAGTCTTGATACGATAGTTATAGATATTAAGGACTACGACATCATTCTGGGGATGGATTGGCTCGGTCCGTGCAATGCAACCATAGACTGCGCTGAAAAGAGGGTCACATTCTGCATACCTGGAGTGCCTGAATTCTGCTACTCGTGTAGTGAGGCGTCGCCGACCTACTTGGTAATCTCCGTAATATCTGCTCAACGGATGCTGCATTCCGGGTGCGAAGGCTATCTAACTTCCGTTCGAGGCATGCGATAGGATGGTGCAAATACGGGTCAGACCGACGTTGTGGCAGAATTCCCAAATGTGTTCCCGGACGAGCTGTCCGACATGCCGCCCGATCGAGAGATTGAGTTCACTATCGATACATTCCCTGATACCCGACCGATCTCGAAAGCTCCGTACAGAATGGCTCCTACAGAGCTTAAAGAACTCAAAGTACAGTTGCAAGAGTTGCTCGACAAGGGATTCATTCGACCCAGCATCTCGCCGTGGGGAGTGCCCATGCTGTTTGTCAAGAAGAAGGATGGCTCACTGCGTCTTTGTATCGACTACCGCGAGCTGAATAAAACCACCATCCGAAACAAATATCCCCTGTCCTGTATAGACGATCTGTTGATCAGTTGCAAGGATCTACGGTGTTCTCTAAAATTGATCTGTGTTCGGGTTACCATCAACTCAAGATCAAGCCGGACGATGTGCCGAATTCTGCCTTTCGCACTCGATACGGCCATTACGAATTCCTGGTAATGCCGTTCGACCTAACGAACGCCCCTGCTGCTTTTATGGATTTGATGAATCGAGTGTTCCGACCATTCTTCAATAAGTTCGTAGTAGTCTTTATCGACGATATCCTCGTCTACTCGAAGAATAGGCAGTAATACACTGAGCATCTAGGGACCGTGCTTCAAACCCTTCGAGAAAATCAGTTATATGCGAATCAAAGCAAATGTAAATTTTGGCTGAGCAGCATAGTATTCCTCGGACACATCATTTCAGCTGAAGGCATTGCGGTCGACCCAAAGAAATTGAAGCCGTTGTCGATTGGAAGCGGCCAACGTCCGTCGGCGAGATTCGAAGTTTCTTTGGCTTAGCGGGATACTACCGACGCTTCATGAAAGTGTAAACCCCCTAAATTTCTACTTTTAAATTTTTTTATAAATTGAGTATTTAAAAAAAAATTATTTGGTATTTGTACGTCGCATAGTCATATTACTCGTCGCGTACGAATTCGCATTTTCGTATGTCTCGTCGAGTGCGAATATGTACGAGATACATATTTTTGTAAAACATTTTTATTAGAGATTTTATTTATATAGAAAAAATTTTAGTTTTCAAAACAATATGATAAATATTTTTATTTTGTATAAAAGAGTTATTTTGTTCGTTGTTTAAAAATAAGTAGGGATTTGAAAATTTTGGGTTATATGAAATGTGTTTCAAATATTTTGCAAAATTTGGAAATTACTAATAACATATCTTTGTTAATTATAAAAGCTATTTCATGATTTATTATTTAAGAAATATTTTTGATTTTCGAAATTTATTAATGCTATATTTTAATATTTACGAAAAAGATATTTAAAATTTTGTATTACTCAATATTTGAATTATTTTGATAATTTAAATTGGAAAAGATTTTATTTGCCTTAATTTAAATAGCTTTTAAATTAAAGATAAGTTTTATTTATATTATATTGAATTAGATTTAAATCGATTTAAATTAATATGTAATCTATCTATTGGGGATTTAATCAAATCCCAATCCCTATCCAACTGGGAATTCCTACCTCCTTTAAAAGGAGAGGTACTTATCCAAAATTTTTTCATCCAAACGAGATGTGCATCGTGTTCGTGTCCTCTTGTCATCCACTATGTTTCTATTTATTACAAATACAGTGACTTCTTTTTCGCGTCCGACAACCCGGACGCCAATCCATCCCGTGTCTCACAGGACACTTCACCCGTCCCCTGATTTTACGTGGCAACCGCCTCGTTCATCCCCGCAGTCCAGCAGCTCTCCGACCACCCTGCCAGAACATTGGAACAGCCGCCTTCATCAACACCACCACAGTTTCCTGTCCTCCCCGGCTCACCACCACCGCCGTCACCGGCAATCCCCAACATCACCACCATCTGCCAATATACTCCGACCACTCCGGCCATTACCACCACCAACCAAAACCCCAACACCACCGTCCGCCATCACCATACGCAGAGAAAGAATAATCAAAAGCCATATCTCGCCGTCGCGCCTCGACCCAGTAGCCGCCGCGTTCTCCGTCCCCGAATTCCCTCTCCGTGAGCCGAGCCGGCCCCGGTCCTTCGACCCGCAGCGTCGACGAGCGCCGTGCGCCTGCCCTCTGCTTCTCCCGACCATGGGACGCCGCCATCCGCTCGCCCCCATCTCTGTCAGCCCCACGTCACCGGCCGATCTCCTGGATCCGTCGTCGGGACTACGTGGCCACCGCCATCAGCGCGCCTCACCTCGCCATTCCAACCGCTGAGGCCATCCGAGCTCCCTTCCCCGCTCCGGATGCCACCGTCCACACTGGGCCGCGTGCGCCGCCAACGCGCTCCAGCCACCGTCGACCACACGCCGGAGCCGCCCTCTAAAGCCCTCGCTCCTCCGCCTTCACGAACTCTTCGCCGTGCTACCTCCATTTGGCGATGCGCCGCCCCTAACGCGCCACAGCACCGATCGTCGCCTCCTTCCAGTCGGACCGCGCGCCGCCGCCGACCATCTAGTGAGTTCTCACCCGCCCGTTCCTCTCTTCCCCTTTCTTAATTTCTCCATCCCTCTCTCTCTCTAACTGAAAAGAAGTGAAGGAAATGAGCTGTTATATTAATGTTTATTATAAATATTATTATTATTATTATTATTATTATTATTATTGTTATTATTATTAGAATTATTATTACTGCATTATCATTATTACTATTATTATTTATTACTATTATCACTATTATTATTATTAAATTGTTTTGGAAACTATATACAACATTAAATTAATTTGACAAATTTAGTTTAGCACTAAAAAGTAGTTCTAGATTTTTATGTATTGACAAAAATTATAGTTTTGACCTAAACTGATTCTCAAGTATTTATCTAAAATAATTTTTGTCATATTTACCTACAAATAAGTTGATCAATAAAAATATAGTTTTTTTACTATTATAAATAAATATTCTGTAAATTACAGTTTGAAGAATTATTAGAGTTTTAAGCCTTAATAATTTTCCTTAAAGTTTTAGATAATTATGTAAAATATTTTTCTTAATAAAATATTGATTTTTAAAAAAAAGTACAAAATATATTTTTCCTAGATAGAAATGATGGTTTTTCTAAATGAGTATATATATATTGTAAATTAAAAATTACCTTTTTACATAAATAAAAATCATATCTTCCTCTTAGAATATATGACTTCTGACCATGACTAATCACCTATTTATTTCTTTCGAACTTCATCACATCGAACATGGATATTGGATAAAACAGAACTGGCCAGATCATTGCACCACACCAGGCGACACACCAGGCAAGACACCTTGCCTTTACTGTTTAAATTTCTTGCTCAATATCATGCATGCTTTTTCTTTATGTTGTTCTTTAAAAACTATGTATAGATGCAAATTATTATACTTTATGCAATTGGCTTAGAGTTAAGGGACCAACGTATGTTTAGTGCATCTCATAAACTGTCACGATGTGCCACGGATTGTGTGTGAGTTGTGAGTCGCATATAGATGCGGACTTGCATGCTGACTGATCATTGGTACGTACAGGCCGTGCGTTAGGATATAACTGCTAATAGATTGTGTAGAAGACTTGGCAGTTATTAAGAATTACACAGTGTCGTAGAGACGACGCATGTATAGTATCATTGGTGTGAGGGGACAGTTATTAGCGTAGGGGCTACATTTTATTTTTACACTCATTTTGGGCCGAGGGTGACTCTTATGAGCACTACCTTCTGCCCAGGGCCGATAGTGACTCGGATGAGCACTACTTACTATCACTTTTTATTTACTCTGCTGAGCCTACAGCCCTTGCGTAGAATGTTGTCCTCAAAGTGCATATCACATAGAATGGTTAGGAACCTTTACTAATGCATACTTTTCTGTTGAGCTTTATTTATTCAGTTTATCGGCATGATATTATGTGTCTTGTTACGTCCCTCAGAGGACCTGGTGATCTCTCCTGGTGTGTATTTCGTGATTTCTTGTAGTTGCTCTAGCTAAGGCCATGTCCTTCCATTCCTTCGAAGATGATCGCACTTAGTTCGTCTCGATATTTTTGCGGGCCATTTCCTTGTATACTTTCTCTCATTTTGAAAGTTGGTAGTGGACTTTGTCTCTGCCCAACTATTGTGTACATGACAAACTCAAAGTTGCTTTATATCATTATTTATCTTTGTGGATGAGATTTAGTGTCTTGGTTTTCTATATTTACAGCTTATGTATACATACGAGTCGTATATTTACTCGTATGTATACAGATGGCATGATACGTATCTAGTCCCAAGTATTTGGGACTGGAGCGTTACGTGTTTTTCTGGTGGCCCATGCAGGTCAAGATTGTCGTTTCGGTTACATGACTGTACCGAGCGGGCCTGCAATATAGGATTAGAATCTAGGAACCTCATCCACATACTTGATCACCTTCCTTGACCTTCCTTGATTTCCATATTCCGACTCTCGTGGCATCCCTCGATTTTTGCATCTTGCTTGAACTCCTTCTACCAAAACCCTATCATCTCATACTTAAACATGGTTAGAAAGATGGCTACACTACTATATACTTATTGGTCAACCCCATGGCTAGAAGGATTATATTGACAAATAATATCCATTGAGGTTATATTTGAGTATAAAGGCATTTATTTTTTCTAGAGATATGATCTTAAGGATTAGTTAATTTCAAGTTGGGTAGTAGCATATTACCGCCTTCAAAGGATAGTTAGAATTTTATTATTACAAGGTGGTATACACAAGAGGGTAGCTAGATCGAGAAAACAAATTTTTGATTTACGAATTTTTGAAATGGTGAAATAGTTATGATTTATTAGGGACATGAAATCGATTGAGAAATAACTTAAGTTTTTATATTATGACGCATGATTTACGGTTAACTTTAAAAGTTTGGATTGAAATATTATAAAGTTTATCTCGAGATTATTGAGGAGTTTTAATTATGATTTTAGACAACTAGAGAAGACGAAAGTTTAGTTTGAGAGAGCTTGAGGTTTAAAATTGAGTCGTACGATTTATAAGTTTATGTAATTTTGAATTAAAGAAATGATGGTAAAATTTTGTTTAAATATTTGGAGGATATGAAAGCGACTTTGAAGGAGAAATTTAAATTTTAAATTGTGTCATATGATCTATGATTTAAAAAGTTAACTAGATTTCAAGTTTAAAGCTTGATTATGGATATTTAAATTTTAGTAAAAAAAAGATTTAATTTGAGTTACATGATTTGCGATTGAAAGAGTTTATCTCGAGTTACATTTGAGAATTGGAAAAGTTTAAAAGTGATGACTTATTATGAAAGTTTAGTTGTGCCACATTAGATATGATGAAGGTTATTTGGAATTCATTTAAAGGAAATCAAACTTTAAGTTATGATTAAAATACTTGATGGAGTATCTTGTAATTTATTTCGAAACTGTGGGAGAACTTGAAATTTGAAATTAGATCATATATTAGTAGAGGACCAAGAAGTAAGCAAGTCACCCTAATGGGATACAAGTATCCCTCATTAATTGCCATGATAGTTGTAT
Source organism: Iris pallida (assembly GCA_029216955.1). Lineage (NCBI taxonomy): Eukaryota > Viridiplantae > Streptophyta > Magnoliopsida > Asparagales > Iridaceae > Iris > Iris pallida. The sequence continues at coordinate 59,043 of JANAVB010017094.1, forward strand.
GCACTCGAGTGTAGTTAAGTCATCTGCCAAACTATGTGAAGGTATCTCAATCTTGACTCACTCGACATTCCCTCAAACCTAGATTTATCGTGACTTTCTAACCATTTGAAACTTGAGAGATGATTAGATTGTTCCTTAATCATACTCCATCTAAGTGGCTATCATATCTCTAGAAATTGTATTCCTAACTTATTTTACCTTGATCTACTAGAATCCAAATTATCTTTATTTCATGCTTTAACTTGGTCATTTATTTTGTGCGTTAATCATTATCTCATGAACTCCCACTTTCTATTTAAATTCTTTTGTGTCCTTTATCGTGAGTTGGATATTTGGAGCACAATACAAGATTTTTCCATCCAACAAATCCCATATGCAAGACCTAGACGAACCCACCTTCATGTAGGTGTATCACGTGCCACTAAAATACTTCTCCTTGTATTCTATTTTCATGATATGAATTTGGGTCATAAGAGACTAAACTATAACCTTTACCATGAAACTAATATTCTTTCTAGCTATAGATATGGTCTCAGCCTCGACTCAAATTTTTCGACCCAATACATGATTGGGATCTACAAAATCCCTTAAATGCTAAATCTTGTGTTTTATCTTGATCGCTTAACATTGTCCTTTTATTTTCATGTCTTATTTTGATTTACTTGGACGCATAAAATCTTTTTTGCAATATTAGCAACCCCTACTTCTCTCCTTTTCAATTTGAAATACTTCACTCATATTTACTATGTTTGCTCCGTGGTTATGCAACCTTTTTTTTCCTTATATGATTCCTTGTACGAATTTGGAACTGAATCATGACACCCTTCGGTTAAGGAGGAAGTAGATTAGAGAGATAACTGTTATAGTTAACTAAAATAATTGCATGATTGGAAAACATGAGTTAAATTTTGCTATTTGGTGAAATTAAGAAAATGTGATATTATCTTTTGAAAAAATGGGATGTTCGAAGGATAGTACACTTGCTAATTACAAAAATGTTCGAGGAATTTATCATGATGACTATGGAGAATTGTACAATGAAAATGAGCACGAAACCCTTAGATTTGACTTGACTTTGGAAATTGATTGAAAGTTTAGAACTTCAAACTCCGAGGAAGGAATGAACCTTGAGGATAGAATTTTGAAAAACAAAATCGATAAATTGAGGATTTGACCTTTCTGTGTTGATGAAAGATAGAAATCTATTTTTTCATTAAATTAAGGTAATTGAAGGATTACTATATTTTAACTTTCGAGAAGAGAAAAAAAATGTTATATCTTAAATATAGATATATTGGTAAAGGTGGAGTAAAAAAAAATTTGAGTTATTTGATTTCTAATAGGTGATATCCGAAATAGGAAGGCAGATTTTACAACCACTTTTGAAATTGAAGAAAGAAAGGGTGTTCAAGTAAAATTTGGATTTAAGGAAAACACGGGAATAGAAAGACACAATGTTTTGATGTCAAACGCAAGTATATATGTATTCAATGTTAAGGTTATGGATCCTATTACTTATGTGAGATTCGAGTATGTGATTTTCCTTATTCGATTGGATGCTGAACAGGGTGTCACGCACATTATCATTTCAAAACTACGCCATTGATTTGTTCTTTTAGTTATCTAATTTTTCATTTTTTGTTGAAAGTCGTTTCTTTCCCTCGCCAACGATTTAAATCGTGAATTCGTATCAAATACCACTTTCCCTCTCCTCAACCCTGCCAACCCTATCTATTCCTAAATTTCGAGGACAAAATTCTTGTAAGTTGGGTAGGATGTAAACCCCCTAAATTTCTACTTTTAAATTTTTTTATAAATTGAGTATTTAAAAAATTTATTTGGTATTTGTACGTCGCATAGTCATATTACTCGTCGCGTATGAATTCGTATTTTCGTATGTCTCGTCGAGTGCGAATATGTGCGAGATACATATTTTTGTAAAACATTTTTATTAGAGATTTTATTTATATAGAAAAATTTTAGTTTTCAAAATAATATGATAAATATTTTTATTTTGTATAAAAGAGTTATTTTGTTCGTTGTTTAAAAATAAGTAGGGATTTTAAAATTTTGGGTTATATGAAATGTGTTTCAAATATTTTGCGAAATTTGGAAATTACTAATAACATATATTTGTTAATTATAAAAGCTATTTCATGATTTATTATTTAAGAAATATTTTTGATTTTCAAAATTTATTAATGCTATATTTTAATATTTACGAAAAAGATATTTAAAATTTTGTTTTACTCAATATTTGAATTATTTTGATAATTTAAATTGGAAAAGATTTTATTTACCTAAATTTAAATAGCTTTTTAATTAAAAATAAGTTTTATTTATATTATATTGAATTAGATTTAAATCGATTTAAATTAATATGGAATCTATCTATTAGGGATTTAATCAAATCTCAATCCCTATCCAACTGGGAATCCACACCTTCTATAAAACGAGAGGTACTCATCCAGAAATTTTCCATCCAAACGAGACATGCATCGTGTTCGTGTCCTCTTGTCATCCACTATGTCTCTATTTATTACAAATACAGTGAATTCTTTTCCGCGTCCGACAACCCGGACGCCAATCCATCCCGTGTCTCGCAGGACACTTCACCCGACCCCTGATTTCATGTGGCAACCGCCTCGTTCATCCCCTTAGTCCAGCAGCTCTCCGACCACCCTGCAAGAACATTGGAACAGCCGTCTTCATCAACACCACCACAGTTTCCTGTCCTTCCCGGCTCACCACCACCGCCGTCACCGGCAATCCCCAACATCACCACAATCTGCCAAAATACTTCGACCACTCTGGCCATTACCACCACCAACCAAAACCCCATCACCACCGTCCGCCATCACCACATGCAGAGAAAGAATAATCAAAAGCCATACCTCGCCGCCGCGTTCTCCGCCCCCGAATTCTCTCACCGCCAGCCGAGCCGGCCCCGGTCCTCCGACCCGCAGCGTCGACGAGCGCCGTGCGCCTGCCCTCTGCTTCTCCCGACCATGGGACGCCGCCATCCGCTCGCCCCCATCTCCGTCAGCCCCACGTCGTCGGCCGATCTCCTAGATCCGTCGTCCGGACCACGTGGCCACCGCCATCAGCGCGCCTCACCTCGCCATTCCAACCGCTGAGGCCATCCGAGCTCCCTTCCCCGCTCCGGACGCCACCGTCCATACTAGGCCGTGCGCGTCGCCCGCGCGCTCCAGCCACCGCCGTCCACGCACCGGAGTCGCCCTCTGAAGCCCTCGCTCCTCCGCCTTCACGAACTCTTCACCGTGCCACCTCCTTCTGGCGATGCGCCGCCCCTAACGCGCCGCCGCACCAGTCGCCGCCTCCTCCCAGCCAGACCGCGCGCCGCTGCCGACCCTCTGGTGAATTCTCACCCGCCCGTTCCTCTCTTCCCCTTTCTTAATTTCTCCATCCCTCTCTCTCTAACTGAAAAGAAGTGAAGGGAATGAGCTGTTATATTAAGGTTTATTATAAATATTATTATTATTATTATTATTATTATTATTATTAGAATTATTATTACTGTATTATCATTATTACTATTATTATTTATTACTATTATCACTATTATTATTATTCTAAATTATAGTATTATAAAATTGTTTTGGAAACTATATACAACATTAAATTAATTTGACAAATTTAGTTTAGCACTAAAAAGTAGTTCTAGATTTTTATGTATTGACAAAAATTATAGTTTTGACCTAAACTGATTCTCAAGTATTTATCTAAAATAATTTTTGTCATATTTACCTACAAATAAGTTGATCAATAAAAATATAGTTTTTTTTACTATTATAAATAAATATTCTGTAATTACAGTTTGAAGAATTATTAGAGTTTTAAGACTCAATAATTTTCCTTAAAGTTTTAGATAATTATGTTAAATATTTTTCTTAATAAAATATTGATTTTTAAAAAAACAATACAAAATATATTTTTCCTAGATAGTCATGATGGTTTTTCTAAATGAGTATATATATATATTGTAAATTAAAAAATACCTTTTTACATAAATAAAAATCATATCTTCCTCTTAGAATATATGACTTCTGACCATGACTAATCACCTATTTATTTCTTTCGGACTTCATCACATCGAACATGGATATTGGAAAAAACAGAACTGGCCAGATCATTGCACCACACCAGGCGACACACCAGACAAGACACCTTGTCTTTACTGTTTAAATTTCTTTGCTCAATATCATGCATGCTTTTTCTTTATGTTGTTCTTTCAAAACTATGTATAGATGCAAATTATTATACTATATGCAATTGGCTTATAGTTAAGGACCAACGTATGTTTAGTGCATCTCATAAACTGTCACGATGTGCCACGGATTGTGTGTGAGTTGTGAGTCGCATATAGATGCGGACTTGCATGCTGACTGATCATTGGTGCGTACAGGCCGTGCGTTAGGATATAACTGCTAATAGATTGTGTAGAAGACTTGGCAGTTATTAAGAATTACACAGTGTCGTGGAGACGACGCATGTATAGTATCATTGGGGGGAGGGGACAGTTATTAGCGTAGGGGCTACATTTTATTTTTACACTCATTTTAGGCCGATGGTGACTCTTATGAGCACTACCTTCTGCCCAGGGCCGATAGTGACTCGGATGAGCGCTACTTACTGCCATTCTTTATTTACTCTGCTGAGCCTACAGCCCCTGCGTAGAATGTTGTCCTCAAAGTGCATATCAAATAGAATGGTTAGGAACCTTTACTCATGCATACTTTTCTGTTGAGATTTATTTATTCAGTTTATCGGCATGATATTATGTGTCTTGTTAAGTCCCCCAGAGGACCTGGTGATCTCTCCAGGTGTGTGTTTTATGATTTCTTATAGCTGCTCTAGCTAAGGCCATGTCCTTCCATTCCTTCGAAGATGATCGCACTTAGTTCGTCTCGATATTTTTGCGGGTCATTTCCTTGTATACTTTCTCTCATTTTGAAAGTTGGTAGTGGACTTTGTCTCCGCCCAACTATTGTGTACATGACAAACTCAAAGTTGCTTTATATCATTATTTATCTTTGTGGATAAGATTTAGTGTCTTGGCTTTCTACATTTACAGCTTATGTATATATACGAGTCGTATATTTACTCGTATGTATACAACTGGCATGATACGTATCTAGTCCCAAGTATTTGGGACTGGAGCGTTACAGAAAGACTTCACGAAGATTGCATCACCTATGAATCACCTCACCCAGAAAGGAGTCGCATTTGAATGGTCAGATGACTACAAAGCTTCAGTCCAAGAGTTAAAGCAACGGCTCATCTCGGCCCTGATACTCGCACTTTCAGAAGAAACTGAGAGTTTCTAGATATTCAGCGACACGTCCGGTCAGGGCTTGGGGTGTGTGCTGATACAGCAGAACAAGGTGATATCTTTTGCTTCCCTACAGCTAAAGCCGCACGAGAAGAACTATCCTATTCATGACTTGGAGTTAGCGGCGATTGTGTTCGCGTTTAAATTGTGGCGTCACTATCTTTATGGCATGGCGTGCATGATCTATACCGATCATAAGATCCTCAAGTATCTATTCACGCAGAAGAAACTGAACTTGCGGCAAAGGCGTTGGCTTGAACTGATCAAGGATTACGACTTGACTATTGACTATACGCCGAGAAAGGGAAATATTGTGGCGGACGCTCTGAGTCAGAAATATGTTGCCTCGCTATCCATCGACCACAAACTGCTACGCAACCTAGAAGAGATGGGCATCGAACTCTGAGTCCGATTCAGGAATGTACAGTTGGCAAAGTTGCAGTTAGAGCCGATCTTGAAAGAAAAGATCAAGACTGCTCGGAAGGACGATCCGTACCTGAAGAAGATGCAAGAGCTAATTTCGACGAGTAGGACGACCGACTTTGCGGAAGACGAAACCGGTATGCTTCGATTGAAGGGTAGGGTATGCGTTCCGGACGATTCAGAACTTAGAAAGGAGATATTGTCGGAGGCGTACTATGCGAAGTATACCTTGCATCCCGGTAGCACGAAGATGTACAAGGACCTTCGCACAAACTTCTGGTGGCTCGGGATGAAAAGAGATGTGGCATTTTTTGTGTCGTAATGCATGGCCTGTCAGCAGGTGAAAGCTGAGCACAAAAGACCGGACGGAAAGATGCAGAATCTGGCAATTCCGAAATAGAAGTGGCAGCACATGTGCATGGATTTTATTGTTGGTCTGCCAAAGATGCCGTGGGGAAATAGTGCCATCTGGGTCATCGTCGTTCGACTAACCAAGTCAGTGCACTTCATTGCTATCAAAGTTACTTGGAGCGTTGATCGTCTGGTGCAGATTTATCTTGATGAGATAGTAACGGCTGCACGAAGTTCCAGTATCCATCGTCTCTGTTCGGGATTCACGGTTCATGTCGCGATTCTGGGGTAGCCTTCAGTCGGCCCTGGGTACCAAGTTGCAGTTCAGCTCAGCTTTCCATCCTCAGACCGACGGCCAAACGGAGTACGTCAATCAGATTCTCGAAGACATGCTACGACTCTGCGCAATTGACTTCAAATCAAGCTGGAATGTTCATCTACCTCTGGCCGAATTTACATACAAAAATAGTTATCCATCCAGCATTCAAATGGTACCATATGACGCCTTGTACGGATGATAGTGTCGATCACCCATTTGTTGGGATGAAGTCGAAGAGCGGCAGATTCTCGGCCCGGAACTGGTGGAGCAGACTGTGCAAAAAGTTCAGCTCATTCGGAAAAGATTAAAGACCGCACAGAGTCGTCAGAAAATCTATATGGATGTTCATCGTCGACCCCTCGAGTTTTAAGAAGGCGATCACGTATTTCTCAAAGTGTCGCCCATGCGAGGAGTTACTCGGTTCGGCACGAAGGGAAAGTTGAGTCTGAGATTCGTTGGGACGTTCGAAGTACTCGAGCGGGTCACCCCAGTGGCCTACAAAATTGCCCTACCGTCGGCGCTTGAAGGTTTACACAATATCTTTCACGTCTTTCAGTTACGGAAGTACGTACACGACCCTAGCCACGTGGTAGATTTTGGCCAACTGGAACTGAAGTCAGACTTATCCTACGTTGAAGAGCCAGTTCAAATCTAAGAACGCAAGGATAAGCTGCTACAAAATCAAGCGATCCTTCTTGTCCGCATCCTCTAGAGGAACCATTCGGTTGAAGAGTCGACGTGGGAGCTTGAATCGAAAATGAAGGAGAAATTTCCTTCATTGTTTTCGTAGTAGTAGGTTCTATCCGTATGTTTCAAGGACAAAACTTTTTATTAGTTGGTTATGGTGTAGTGCCCCATCCCTATATCGTGCCCTATTTTCGTTCACGGGATGCACGAGAAAGGAACATTATCGCTATCGATTCGATCGGGACTGATAGGTCGGAATCGGCCAAGTCGATCGAACGGGAAAGGTTGAATTAAGATCCATTCCACGTTATGGAATGGCTTCTTCGGAACCAAGTCCCATATTCAGCAGGTTACGCCTCGAGGATTGGCTCTGCGGCTGAGTCAGAAGAGACCTCCCGTTGCTCTGGTTTTTATGTCGCACTTGATTTGGCTTTGGCTTTGGTTTTCGTGAATGTGTTTTCGTGAATATTTTTCGATGAGTTTTTTATGACTTGCATTTTCGAGCTTCGCATTCACATCAAAATTCATTGAATTATACAGTATTCTAATCAGTTGCTTATACGATTACAGGTGATCGCGTAGGCGACGTCAGCGCAGTAAACCGGTCGCTCGCTTGAAGCAAGTCTAAGGCGAGTGGCTGACCTCCTTCGCCTCGTCCCTCTACTTCGAAATCAATATGAAGTAACTGAATGCTTGTCATAAGAGTATAGAATCAAAAAAAATCGTGGCACGATTCTTCACGAAACACTTGATATCAAACTGCCAGTATTGAAAATATAAAACATGCTTCCTTATGCAATTCCACTTTGCCTATGCAAAGATATGAATGAATCGATTAACGTTTATCACAATGATACGGCTAAGTAAGCAAAACGGTCATTAGACAACTTGTCGACAAGGTGTAGTTTCCTCAAACGGTTGCCTAGGCCAATGGACCGATTCGGCCTAGGAGAAACGAGTATAGCAAGCGCCAGTATTACATCAACATAGGTTAGCCGAGAACTTTCACACAGGGCTCGCTACCTACCGCAAAAGGGTCGCCGTCTAACCCGGCTATAGTCCGTGATGGCTTGACATTGCCAGTGACCTTCACACCCTTTTATTGCTTAACAAATGCACGTGACACGGGATGAATATGATAGCTGCTTAATATTATACAATTTCATATACTTGTCTCAAAACATGTTAACATGCAAATCGAGCAGGACAGTTAGAAAGATCACAGAAATAGCTAGCTAACAAGTTTATAAAACTTCATGAATCAAATACAGAACTTGGATTTTAATTAGCCATTCGCCAGTACATGTGATCGTACTGATCCTCGCTCTTTGCAGGTCCCGCGAATCAGGAAGGACATGCCAACTAGCTCGACGGCGTTCGTGATTTTGAAGCTTCGGCTGCACGTTGAAGACTTGTTCCGCGACTCCACTTTTTAAGGCTCTCGACAGTCCAAGAAAGATGGCTCAGCGTCCCTCCATTCTAGGTCACTGGAAAACTCTGATGTATATTGAGGGATGTGTGCATTGTATGGAACGGCTATCTCATCGGCACTCTTTTGTACTTGAGTTATGTTGTAGCCCGCGCAGCACAAGTCATGTACTGGAGTCTGTAAATGATGTTCATTATCAATAAAGATTAAAGTTTTCCTTTACTTAATGTGTGATTCAATTTGTCTACGTACTCTCTTAGATCTCGTGTCTCGGATTACCTTATGACAATGCCTTGTGCGATCGCAAATCAGGTTCGCATGGCATCACACCCGAAGGATGACTATCGATTCGACGGAATCGGGGCATGGCAAGGATTCCATAGACGGCATAGTCTATGAAGGGAAATCTTCAGTCTTTAATATCGATGTTTGTTTTCGTTATGTAACTATGATGAATATGCAAGGCATTTTTCACACAAAATTGTTTTCGACCAGACACTATGATCGACTGCTGAGTATTGGTAGGGATGGTCAAGGAAGCAGCGAGACCGGCTAGAGCATTTACTTCTATATTCTGTAGTCGAGGCACGTGCTCGATGAAAATCCAGCAAAAGTGGATGCCAACTCGATTGTTGCTCTATGATAGGGGATGTGATCTTCGTGACGAACTTTATAATCCCCTCCGACCTAACTAACTATTAGCTTGGAATCACAGTATGCTTCTAGATAGTCAATTCCCAGTTGTTTGCCAGTTACAAGCCGATTAATAGAATATTATATTCGGCCACGTTGTTGGTGCATGGTTCCATGAGAGAATATACACGATGAATAACCAGATGATCAGGTGACATGAGCATGACGCCAACTCCGGCCATAATATTTCCTTTAGGTCCTGTTCTTGAAGCACAGTCAAAGAACATTCACCAAATGGGGATTTCTTCAATTACAATGTTAGACTCCACTACTTCATTGAGGATTTCGTCGTAGAGTTTCGAAGATTCTGGCACCGGATTAGCTGCTAACAAATCAGCTAATGCTTGGCCTTTTACTGCCTTCTGAGGAACGAAGAACATATCGTATGAAGTCAACAGCATTGCCCATATAGCTAAACGGGAATTGAGATAACCCATTTTAGTCATGAGTATTCTGAGAGGATTGACTTTAGATATGATATGGATAGTCTGCCCAGACAAATAGTGGCGTGCCTTCTGGATGGCAAATACCAGTGCAAGGCATTCCTTCTCCACCGGTGTGTATCTGTGTTCGGCACCCACCATTGTGCGGCTGAGGTAGTAGATTGCCTGTTCATGGCCGTCTTCATTCTTCTGAGCTAATAGGGCGCCAAGAGAATGGTCCATAGCACGGACATATAGTAAGAAGGGCTTCCCCATTATTGGAGCTACCAATACTGGGGGGCTTATAAGATACTTCTTGATGTCGTCGAAGGTACGTTGATATTGTTCAGTCCAGACAAAAGATACGCCTTTCTTCATGAGATGAGTGAATGGTTGACATCTTCCAGAAAGGTTCGAAATGAATCGTTTGATGTAGGCTAGCCTTCCTTGTAGTCCACGTAGCTCTTTGAGGTTTCTTAGAGGATACATATCGAGGATAGCCTTCACTTTCTCTGGGTCAAGATGTATACCCTTTGAAGTGATGAAAAAACCAAGGAACTTGCCGCTGGAGACTCCCAGAAAAGACGGTTGGATTCATCTTGAGTTGGTGTGCACGCATTAGTTCGAACACCGTTCTCAAGTCTTGGAGGTGGTTGCCCTTGAGATGACTTTTAACTGCGATATCGTCTACGAAGCACTCCATAGTTTTGCGCAAATGATCACAAAAATTATGTTCATGGCTCGCTGGTATGTCGCCCCTGCATTCTTCAATCCGAAGGGCAACACCGTATAGCAGTATTCCCCCAACGGTGTTCGAAAAGATGTGTGCTTCTCATCGTCGGGGAACATCTTGATCTTGTTGTAGCCTGAGAATCCATCAATGAAGGACATCCGCTCGAAGCAGCAAGTATTGTCGATCATTAGGTCGATGATCGGTAGAGGGAACTCATCTTTCGAGCATGCAGAGTTCAAATTATGGTAATCAATACAGACTCGAACTTTACCGTTCTTTTTTATGACTGGAACGATATTGGCAACCTAGTCAGGGTGTTGTTCTTTGTGAATGAATCCACTGGAAATGAGCTTCTTGACTTCATACTCGATGGCCTCCATAACATCTGGTCGAAATCGCTTTGTTGCTGCTTCACTGGCTTAGCTTTAGACAAAATATTCAGGCGGTGCATGGCAACATTATGGTCCAGGCCTGGCATATCTTCATAGCTCCATACAAAGACGTCAATGTATTCTCTTATAAGCTGTATAAGAGATTGGCGTTCTTCACCAGATAGACTTTTGCTGATGAAGATTGGTTTAAAAGATGATTCTTCTCCTAAATTGACTTGGACGACTTTGTCTTCGGTAGGTGTTTCACATAGTTCGAAGTGCAGCTCCCACCTACTATCCATTTTTTGAGCCTATTATTCAAGCTCGATTGATTGGACATCGTCCATAATTTGGTCAACAGAAACCATGTTGACGGACAGAGTTGCTTTGAACATGTCGCTAATGCTGGAGTCTGAGTCCCAGAAGGAGGAATCAAAAGAATGAGAACAACGATCTGCTTCATCATCTGATCTTTTGGGAGTTGTTGGAGGAGTGACATAATCCAAATCAATACCATTTTGTTGATAGTAGTTCTCGAGTTTGCCTGGAGGAGCGAAGTCTCACATTGGCAACCGTCATCCCCGGCCGTAGTTTAGCCCCTGGTCACTTTTGATTCATATCCCATATTCTGGATGATATTCTTGGCCTGCCAACTATACCAAAAAATTACATTTTCCCAAAGTCATAGTCAGCTTTTGTGTTGTGCTTTGGAGAAGTAGAGTCTGGAACAAACTTTCTTTCGCCAATTATACGATCGAAGATGATTAGTTCTTCATCCTTCTTTCTGGCTGGAACAATAAAGTAGTGGATATCTTCTGGGTAAACTTTTTCCCGCAGGTGAGGCATCGTGATCGGCATACAGAGGTGTGGTCCTATGCCGTGCTCTAGAGCGTATATTGTATCTATGTAGTGGTTTACAGTTTGATAGACATCGAAATAATTCAAAGATAAACCTTTACTAAGAAAATACGCAAGTTCTTCTTCAGGGATAAAATCATTTGCTGAAGGTAAATTATTATGAGTATTGATATACTCATTGAGCGGATCATCATCTGGAAGAGGAGCCACAGTCTTCGCCAAGTTGACCACGTAGGGTAATTCTTCGGGATTGGGAGGACGGACTTCAGCAGGTTCCTCCTAAGGTTTAACCTTATCAGGGTTCTTGCAGAGAGTGATGGTCAATATTTTGACCTTGTCAAGGTTCTTCTTTTTCATCCAGATTATGAGTGGCTTTGGAGTACTTTTTGGAGTAGTACGTCCTTTAACTCGGATAATCAGGGGACCATCATTGGAGGATAAACTTGCTTCAGCTTCATTGTCAGCTTCGTTGTCGTCATCCTTGGGGGCTGAGATTGGTAAAGTACCGAATCTCCATAGTAGGCCTCGATGCCCTTAAAATGATCGACATCGGCAAACTCCATCTTCACGACACCGTCACAGTTGACGTATTTGAAGCACTGGTAAAGTGTGGAAGGAACGATCATGTTCTCGTGTATCCATGGACATCCCAACAGACGTTGTAGGATACATTGGCATCGATCACATAGCAGAAAACCTCCGTTCGGAGATCATCGATCTGGCACTTGAGACGGATCTTGCCCAGCGGGTGGCTTCAACCAACATTGAAAGCCATGATAGTTGTATTGGTTACAGATAGCTTGTGCAGAGGGATTCCCATAATTTGAAGCAAACCTCTAGGAATGATGCTGAGGGAGGATCCTGGATCAATGTGCATGCGGTCCACCATGATTGTCCCGATATACCCTGTATAATACATAGGTCTATCATGACGATTGTTTTTGAGTAGCATGTCCTCCTATGAGAAGGTGATGTTGGGCACCACTTCTATAGTACCGTGGCAGTGAGGACAGAATACAGGGTCTTCAGCTGGGGCTTTGACTTCAGCGAGATAAGAGTCGACATGTAGTAATGCCTCACTTAAAGCCTTTCGCTTTTCTTTGGAGAGTCGTAACAGATCGAACAGAGACAACCTGGCAGGTGTATTAGCTAGTTATGCCAGTAAGTCAAAGTTGTAGGGCCGATCCATGCCTTCGTGAGCTGGCACCTTCAGAGACTTGTCAAACCATGTCTCCTTCTGCTTGACTTTGTCGATAGTTGAAGGCTTAGACGGGACAACTTCTGAGCTTATGGGGGTAGCAGGAGCTTGAGAAGGTACTGCTTCTTCTTGTGTGGGATCGTACGTCCGAAGATAAGTCTTCCCCAATCGCATCTCGCCAGATAGAACCTCATAGATGGAAGAAGACAACATATGACATGGCTTATATTTTTTGCCCTTTTTTGCTTTGGGAGGTACCACCCCCTGCGTCACTTCTTGCACAAGGTCCGGATGGACCCACATGATCTCACCATATTCAGTTGTGAGTGGCACCAAGGTTGAGTTGCGAGCTGGTGGTAGGTTGACGACTTCCATTATTGCCTTGGGGATCGGGACCACGCCGTCTAGGACTTCTGTGGAAGGAAAGTCACCAAACTGAAGCGAGATCATGTTAGAAGATACGATCTTGTCTTCATCTTCGAGGTTGATCACTTGGCTATCGATGAGATGTTGTATCTTCTTCTTCAGGACGATGCAGTCCTTGGTGGAATGATGTACGTACTGATGATAGAGATAGTACTTGGGATCGTTGAGCTGGTTCGCCTCTGCAGGACATCGTGGTGGAGGCAATATCAGTTTATTACCCTTCGTCAATGTGTGAAAGATGGTAATGACATCATCTTCGTCAAAGGAGAAGGTCTCTTTAGGCTTGTCGGAGGCGTCCTAAGAATTGCAAGCTCCTTTGGATGTGTCGACCTTCATGACTTCTTTTTATTTATCCCCACGGACAAGGATAGTTTGAGAATGCTTGCCCTTATCTTCGGATTTGGATGTTTTCAACCCTAGTAGTTCCAGATTAGGAACGTCATTTTCAGCAGCATCAGCGGCCCCAATAAAAGCGGGCCATGTATCATACTTATGTATACCCAGACAAAACTTCACCGTAGGTAGGAAGTTATGTCGACAAGTACCTATAAGTTCTGAGTCTGGTATGCCGAAGGGCATCTTCAGTGCTAGCCGCCTGAAGCGTTCGATGAAGGCGATGACAAACTCAGTCCTCCTTTTTTTGGTCTCGATGAGGGTGGACATACTAACATGCATGCCACTCTCGTAAAATCTGTTGAGGAACAACCACTCCAAGTCTTTAAACGAATTGATACAACCGTCAGGCAGACTACAGAACCATTCGAAAGCTACTCCTTACAATGAGCTAATAAACAGCTTTGACAAGAACGGATTATCCCTGGGTAAGTGCAGAGTCTGCGTGTTGAAGTATGTCATGTGTTAACAAGGAGAAGTCAATCCGTCAAATGAATTTAGTGTCAACGGCTTGTAGTTAGGAGGGTAAGTAGCATTCTCCCATTCAGGAGGATAAGGTTAAGATATCCCCATCTTCTGAAGCTCGTATTTGTGTGAGATGGTGTTAAGATGGGCGACCAGGGAATCAATTGCATCCTGTTGATTGAGCAGGTGTTGGAAAACGACTGCTGAACTGTTGTCTGGCGTCGTTGGCGAAGGACCACCCCCAGTATTTACGAGATTCGGGGGAAGTACAATAGAATGATACTCCTTTTATACTGAAGGAGGGTTGTTGCTATGAGCTGGACTAGCATGAGCCGAGATGTTTTTTGAGGTGGAGGAACAGTCCCAGCAGCTTGGACCGTCATGATACTGGTCAGCATATCAGTGATCTTGGCAAATGCTGTTTCAAGACCCTCTAGCCGTTTGCTGGTCTGATCACTAGCTTTTTTAGGTCTTTCTCCATCTTCCATGTATGTAGATAACATGCAATAATGAATAGAAGAAACAGTACAACTGGCGCTGATACTATTTGTCTCTGAGTTGACAAGTCCCACATCTTCATGTAGAGAAGGTAGATAGTCGCCATCAGACTCGGAGGGATCGTCGTCGTTTGGAAGGCTATCCCCAGTATGAAGGTCTTCCGCTTCAGACTTTAAGAGAATACTACCTCCAGCTTGGGAGTCTTCGTCATCCATACGGAATCTCGCCTTTGACCGAGTACCCATATAGACTCCTTCAGATGTGACAGCCTGCTGGCCATCTGTTGGTAGACTTCTTCTCCTTCTTCTCATGGAACTGAGAGAGAAAGTTGGGTTCGTGGTCCACCGTCTTTGATTGGGGCTTCCGTAAGGGGACCCCATGAAGCCATATTGGATGAGACACACAGCGGCTTTTTATCATCAGAAAAATACAGCCGTCGAAACACGAACTTTCTCTGAGGCACTCTTGTTGCTTTGGAGCAGCAAAAAATGATAACAATACTGGTGCACGGACGTGCACTATGAATTTTTATGTCCTCCCTCGCATTACGCTTATGATTTATCATGTCAGGTAAGTCAGTGAAAGGGAGTTTTGCCTTACAACCCATGTTGCATGCATCTCTGAGCTTTGTATGTGGGTTCGTAAGAAGAGTTGGCGCATCCAGACTTAGTTCATGTGTAGGGGCAACCCCCACTCCTAATTTCTGTGATGTCCTTGAAGACATCCCCGTCCTATATGTATTGGGGCCTGTCTTTTTGCTCTGGGCGCATAGGCCTTGGAGACTGGCCTTGGGCAAATGCTTCTTGGCAGCATGTCTGAGCCTCCTTGATGTGGGCACATAGTATGGATCAGTGGAGCCTGGGCACATAGCCTTGGGCACATGACCCTGGATGCCCAATCTGTCAAGACATAAGCTTTCTGATTGGGGTTATGCGCCCAACCATCCCCTTGGGCGCATGCTTGGTGGAGCTGCGTTGTTTTCTTCCAGCTTCGCCTTCTTCGCTTGTGAGCCTTGCTGGGTTTGCCCAGAGTGTCGAACACCCCGATTCTTGGTATCGTAGTGCTTCCTTTTGCCAAGTATCGAGCGTCGAACACTCTGTTGTTGGTTGTGCAGGAAAGAAGTCACTGGGCTAGCAGAACCCGGAACAGTGTGAGCCTTTTCCATTTGGGGAGTTCTGTGGCAGAGTCATGCGCCCATGTGACAGAGTCCTCCATTTGTATATCTGCTATGACACTAGCAGGATACGCACATCGAGCCTTCGGAAGCCAAGTCTTGCGAGACTTGTTTGGCTTTGCTGATTTTGAGGGAGTAGGGCCATCCCTCGAGAGCATTTCTTCAAACGCCTGCTGATCAAACTTTATGATCAGCATCTTTTGACTACTTCCCACTTTGTCGGTATTGGATTGCATCACCACCTTCTCGTCAGAAAAAAGGTAATCTCCAGTAGAGTCGCCATTTTTGTGGACACGCACAAAAAGAAGAAGAAATACTGTCTTTTCTGTATTGGCGTAAGGCACCACAAATCGAATACGCCTGAGAGATCCTGCGCTCAGGATCCCCGAGTACAAAAAAGAATTCTGGAGAATGGGACGATGGAGATCGAACGGCAGTTGCTCCTTTACTCCGTTGACACTCCAATTACAAAAGTGGGAGAAAACCTAAGAAAATTGCTAACTTTCGGCTCACTAGCAAGAAGTGCATCAATTTGGCTCTTGAAAATGCTCTCCATTCTGTCCTTTGAAGATGGATGAGACCCCCTTTTTATAGTAGTTTCTGAGCAGAAATGATGTTATGCGCCCACATGAGGAAAACACACTAATTTTTATGTGGGCGCAGAGTCCTGCCTTGGGTGCATAGGGTGTAGGCACATGCAGGCTACGAGATCATAGGTTGGTCGTGGTGTTGACGTGGTCGCATGCTTCGGTGTACGACTGCTCGTGGAGACTGACGTGGCCGTGCACTTCGATACAAGTTTTGATCATGGCTTTGACCGAGTCAGGCTTAGGCACATAGCCCTGTTTCAGGCTATGCGCCCTCCTTCACAGGGTGGCTTGGGTGCATAGAGTTTCACAGGGTGGCTTGGGCGCATAGAGCTTCATAAGATGACTTGGGCGCATATGTCCTCATTGGCTTGGGCGTATATGTTCTCATTTGCTGAAATTTTCATGCTTCTACAGCAAGTCAAACAAAATTCAGATGGAGTCTTCATCAGCCAATCAAAGTATACAAAGGACATGCTGAAGAAATTTGATCTTGACAAAATCAAACCAATCAGTACTCCGATGGCTACTACAACTAAATTAGAACCTGATGAAAATAACAAACCAGTCGATCAATGTAAGTATCAAGCCAACCCTAAGGAATCACACATGACTGCAGTTAGTGTATCTTTCGATACCTTAAATGTACTGTTACGGCGGGCTTGTGGTATCCAAAAACTACATCCTTTGACTTGATCGGTTATTCGGATACCGATTTTGCTGGATGCAAAGTCGACCGTAAAAGTACCAGTGATACGTGTTATTTATTAGGCAAAGCTTTAGTCTCTTGGTTTAGCAAGAAGCAAAACTCTGTCGCACTATCTACAACAGAAGCTGAATACATAGCTGCAGGACATTGTTGTGCTCAGATTTTGTGGATGAAACACACCCTAGCAGACTATAATTTATCCTTTAAGCACATTCCTATATTCTGTGATAACACTAGTGCAATTAACCTGACCAAGAACCCAGTATGTCACTCACGCACTAAGCAAATAGAGATACGATACTATTTTCTACGAGATCATCAATTGCAAGGCACTATTAATCTAGAGTTTATTGACACTGATCACATCAGCTTGCAGACTTTTTCTACTTGCTGCTGCTGCTGATGCTTTTTAGTTATGCTTTATAGTTTGTCATTTCATGACTTTAGTACTATTTGTACTATACTTTTATTTCACTTCATATGTATGACTGCGAGTTTCTTTCTTTTGGATTATCAAAACTGCTAGTTGTCTCTATTAAAGTTTGGTTATGGTTAAAGTTATGGGATTGCTCTCTTGACTTTGTCTATCTTTTATCACTTTACGAGGGAGCTATGCTATATTTTGCTAAGTGATAAAGGGGGAGAATAGTAGATATTTCATGTGATCTTGTGTATGATGTGATATTGGATATGATATTATGAATTGGGTTGTGCTTGGACAAGAACTTTGTATCAGGACGAAAATGGAAATATCTATTTGCGGGGGAGCCGACATATCAATTTGCGGGGGAGCCACTTCATACATGCAAATTATTCTATCACCTTTAACATGTGTCCAGGTATGAATATTGAGAACATACAAATATTATTTTGTCAATTATCAAAATGGAAGAGATTATTGACCCAAAATGGATCACAGTCAACCTAATTTAGAGAATTAACAAAATGATAACTGATATGATCCAATACGACACATCAACTAAAAGATGTAACATTATCTACGATCCAATACAACATATCAAGCTCAAAGGCAGACGTCGTCAACAAAGATGTTATAATGCAAATATATTTGTTCTCAGTCTGTAATCTTTAAATTTATTGAGTCTAGGTAAATGTACGTTGAGTCGCACTGAGTCATGTCAACCCCTTGACTTACTACTCCAAGCTCCACCATACAAAACTAAATAATCCCTAAACCAAACCAAAGCTCAATAGCCCTTTAGAACTTCTGGTCTTTAGGAGACAGAGTTCGGGCCGAACTCTGCCTATGGCAGAACTCGGGCCGAACTCTGCCCCCTAAATTTTAGGAACCTAATTTTTGGGAACACCATGTTACAAGCTGTCCAATGTTCAAATTTTTGAATATTTAGGACTGAATTCTGGCCGAATTCTGCATCCCCTGACTAGTATATATAGGGCTTGATTTCTATCATTTCAAATCATCTTTCACTTTCAATCTTCTAAGACTCATACATTCTAAGCCTTACTCCTCCAATCTACTAGCCATAAAAATTCCTAAGGCCCAAGGTGCTCAGTGTGATTCAGCTAGAAGTTTCTGTGCAAGAGTTAAAAAGCAGTCACTTGGATAATTCCAAGTTTCGCCTCTGCGAAGTTGTAAGAAGTTGGCGTGCTCTTCTGAGTAAAGGCATGTGTGTACCCTATTTCACAACTAGTGGATTTCAATCCTGAGCGAGAGTTCTCAGGCCTGGACTAGTCCTCCATGAGGGAAACCAGGTTATATCACTGTTTGCATATGCTCTTCTGATCTCTCTTAATTTCCGTATTACTACTCTGATTACAAATTCTATTGGTAGTTATTTTTTGACTGGCATAGAGTTAATTTTTAATTGGTTATTTTTTGACACAAACTCTATTTACCCCTCCTCTAGAGTTACCTACATGTAACTTCAACAGCCACCATGTCCGGCCGTCCTCTGCCGCAGCAGCACCCTGCTACCATAACCAAACCCGTGTCGACCTTGACACAACCGACCACCTTCTTCCACAGAACCACTTTTAACCAGCCTTGTTCCTCCCTCGGCCAAACTGCCACCTCCACTATGAACAGCCTGGCCCTTCTCCGCCGTTCACCTAAGCATACCCAAAAGCCCGACCATCATCACCCCCAAAAACCTACCAACACCCCCACCACGATCGGCCACTTCGACCAACAACCCACACATGCGACTGCCACCCTCACCAACAAAGCACCTTCGCAACCACCATTGCCACAGAAGAACCATTATGAAAGGCACCAAGACTTACTTGCCGTCGATGCTGTACCGCTGTCGTCGTTCGACCTACCGTCGCCTCTTCCGCTCCAATATCGAGCGCCGCCAGGTGCTGTACGGAGCAGCGCTAGTGAGCCGCCGCCTAGATCTAGCGGGCCCCCGTGTGCCAGAAACCATGGTAGCGCCTTTGAGACCTCCGATCGCCGCCAATGGTAAACCTCTGCCAGACCCCTCACCGAGCCGCTCTTCGATGCCTTCCCCTGACTCCTTTTCTCTCCCCTCTAGCTCCATTCCTCAATTCTTCCCCACACTCTGTCCTCAATCTCTCTCTCTCTCGTTCTCTCAGAACTTTCTCTTCCCTCTCTAAGTATCTGCTCCTCCTCCTTTCTTCTTCTACTTCTTCTCGTCCAATCTTCAAAAATAACCTCTGGAGAAAGACAAGAAATACTCTCTTCTTATTAATGAGGAAACAACAGCAGCAACACACTTTTTCAATTTCAACTTTGAGAGCTTATGAAGAAGAGTACATAATTGTTATTCTTATTTTTATTATTGGTATTATTACAAAACGAGGTAATATGGTATTTAGTATTAGCTACTATAGTGTATACATGTATATGTATTCATACTGCCTTATTTAGTTATTAGTAATACCCTTAGTAATATTTTAATTATAATCATAAATAAATATATTGTGAATTTTAATTAAAATCTATTTTGGGCTTCGGAGAAATGGTTTTCATTAATATATATATTGGGCTCTTAGTTTTACATAATAAATTTTCTCTAAATGACTTTATATAAGTCTATTTTCAAATTGGATTTAGAAGCTTAATATATTAATATATTATTTTATGGCATTTTAGATAAACTTTTTGACCTAAAGCGTATTTGACAAAATTAGGTTTTAGTCCTAAAAATGGGTTTTCTAGAATCTTCATGTATTTATCTAAAGTATTTTTAGGCTAATAAAAATATAAGTTCTAATATTATAAATAGTTGGAATGTTAAACTTATATTAGGCTTTCCTAATTATAATTTTAATAGGCTTTTATTTTATGAATTTTATATAGGCTTATATATTATATTAATTAATTTTGAGTTTTACGATCTTTGCGTTTTCATTGATTAATACCTTCTAATATTTTAATAGGGATTTTATTCAATGACTTTATAAAATAAATAGTTTTGAGCTATAAAAATTATGTGTCTTGTAAAGGATTTTGGGCTATTATATATGTATAAATAAATATTTTGAGCTTTTATTTGATGAATACTTTTATGGATTGTTGCTCAGTAGTTTTATAAAATTATATCCTCTTGAAAAGGTTTATTACTTATTAGTTTTTAAATAGTTTACAAATATTTTCTAAATAAATTTTTATTTTTGGAAATAAACTTTCTGGGATATATGATTTGGACTACATGATATATATAGTTTTCAAAATCATATAGTAAATTCCAAACTAGTATAAATATTATTGACGTAAATTCTCTCAAATATAATTCCAAGATCGCGACTAACCACATTCCTATCTTCTTGCGAATTCCCAAATCCTTCACATCAACCCTAACGAACCGGACTATTTTGGACCCAACGAGATGGTTTGTTTCACCAGCAAAGGACCCAATGCGAGTATATTTTTTGATAGTTTTCATATTTAAAAACTTCTGTGATTCATGTATTTAGTACTATTTTACATTGATTTTTTGTTGATTCTTGATACTATGGTTTCACGATGTAGTATTTTATGGATTCCTTACATGTTATATTTCGTTATTACTTTATTCGTGACTAATGTATGATTTTCGTGTTCATGACCTGTTTGGATCTATTGGTATTAGTCGCACGTAGAAATATATTAGTAAACATGTAAATATACCCATGTTTACAAAGAGCAAAAGTCTTGTAAAGAAAACTTAATTACAAACTGAGAAAGAAAGTACAATCCTTATACAAAGATCTAGGTACAATTTAAATTCTGGGAAGTACAACTATAGGAATCTGATCAGAAGACGATCACTTTATCCTTTGGATGATGCGATATTGGAGAAGCAAAGTTTTTGAACTTGCTACGAAAGCGAGAGAGAATTGCCGAGAATTCTTATCCGGAGTCAATGATAAGTGTCGACCCCATAAAATGTGATTTTAGAACTCTATTTATAGAGCTTAAGATAACTGCCAGGCAGTTAGAATGATTGGCGCACAGTACAAAGATACACTATTTGTGCTTCGCTTTGTGCGCCATGTATCGTTTCATCCATTAGCGTGAACGATTAACTAAACTGTATAGTACGCGTGGCTTTGGAGAAAGGCGCTTGGTCATGGGCAGTATCGTGGGCACGTTCTTCGAGATTAGTGGCATGCGTGCCATGTCATCTTTAACTGCTTCTGGATAGTGATTGTGGTTGATTGGCGCCAATTTGAGGAATGGCACGTTCTGTTGGTTAGCGCCAAACTGTAATTGGCACTGTGTGTTGAGTTTGTGCAGAATTTATTAATTTGTGCCATTTAGTAAATGGTGCTGAGAATGTGTGGCTGTTAACACTAATCTCAAAATTTCTTTATTTAGTACACTAACAGTCATCATAACAAATCTTTCTGAAAAGACGTAAGATTTGGCTTCTCGAGGAAGTTTGCTACGTGGTGGCATTTTGTTGTTTGGCGCTATTTTAGTATATGTCTGATCTACGTGATCTCGCTTTGGTGCCGACTGTATCTGACAAAATCCTCCTTGAGTGCAGCGCGTACAGAACCCGAGAGAAAGATTTTCTCGACCGTCATGCTGTCAGTCATCATGATTGATGTGACATGAAGTTTTACCTTCATGGGGAACCTTTGCTATGGGTCCTGGCTCTATCTGATGAATGACACTATTCAACGTTTGGCATCATTTAAAAGATAGCACTATTTGATGCTATCATGCGCGCTAATTTACAAGACCCCATTTAAACTTTTCAAATTTTCAAATTTTAAAATTTGAAATACTTTGAATAAGAAGCATGTCATAATTGCACAGAATCTCAACAGTTTTACTGCTTTGATCCGCACGAGATCTGCGCAGATTTTAAGCGACGACTTAGGGTTATAAATACCCTACTATTTGAGAGGAGGGAGTGTTTTTCTCTCAAAAAATTATCTTCATCTTCCTCTTCACTCGATCTTTTAACACTTTTTCGATCGGCAGAAATGACGCAAAAGAGATCTATGGTGGAGAAGGGCAAGGGTTCGACCAGAGCTTCCTCTCGAGCACCGTCTCTGAGGGTGCCGAGACATGCTCCGCCATCGGCTAGAGCCGAAAAGGCGAATCCTGCTCTTGGAGGTGAGGGGACGATCAAAGAAGACGAACCGTACAGTCATCGCGAACCACAGTCAGCACCAATCCCCTCTTTCAGAGTGTTGGTTGGCGCCGCGCTAATCTCAATATGCGCCACCTCTTTCAAAGTGTTGGTCACAACGTGGTGAACATGCTTTCATGAATCGTCTACTCTTTGTTCATTCAAAGTGCGTGGCGCTATGCACTATGATTCGAAAACAATTGTGCTCTCTCTTTCAAAAAAGAGCAGATGGCGCCGTGTAAAAAAAAAAATCTTTTTACGCACGTAAAATAGAAACTGTCATATTATATGGGCAAAACAGAGACTGTTACTCCGTGTGTCGTGCCATCCATCATTTGCGTAGAACTGTTTTGAAAACTAGAAATCACTTAAGTTTTCTTCACTCATAAAAGTGGTCTTTCATGATTCTGATTCTGTTTTCTTTTGCAATTTGACCCTGATACACTGGCTAACAGAAGAGCTCTCTTAGAATCTTAAGATGACAAGACGCTGTTGTGTCTGATGAATGGTGAACCTTTCTTGACTTCGGATCAAGCTCCTACAAGAAGCTACCTTTCTTGTTTGGAGAGGCAATTGGAGCTGATTCTCAGCTTAAATAAAAAAAAGAAGCTCAGATCTTTAAACGAGGAGATAAGTTGGTCTACCTCCCAGATATGTCAAGGAATCTGTCTCTATCTCGGTATGTTTATGCTTGCTACCCTAAAAAAATGTCATAGATATAACTCTGTTCCAACAAGCCAAGGTTGGATGGATATGCCACAAATTTGGAGATAAGAGAAGTGACATATTCTATAGTTCTTCCGAAAAGCATAGCACGCATTTGAGGAGTTTGGAACCGAGTTGCGCGCCGTCTGAAGATTCGTCCTTGATGATACTAGTTTGGATGCCTTTTTTCGCAAATAATTACACTATAGCAGGAGGGGAATATCCTTAACTAGCCCCGTGGCTGACGGGTTTAATGCACCCTGACATTAAACGTTGGAATCGACTTTTCGTATAGATCATGGACACTTTCACCGCCAAATTAGAAGAATTGTGACCCTATGAAGCTGTTTTAACAACCTCCTATGGTATCTCTACCAACTCTTACGTTCCTTGCCCTGGTAGAGCGATATAATAGCATGACTGGCACCTTTGCTACTCCTCACGGGGAAATATGCTTTGCCCTTCATGAGATTCAGTTTTTGTCACATTTGCCAATGGGTGAGAATCCTTATGAAGAGTACGTGCCCACTGATGATTAACTAGAGATCTTGGCTAAGGAGAATCCCAGATAATTGTGGTTTTTGATGAGTTGTTGTGTCACTTTATGATCTCCACCCATCTTTTCAAGAGTAAGGTGCCCGAAACGTGTTATACATCCACGTGGTTCGTATATCTCTTATTGGGTTATGACACAGAGAACAAGGTGTAAGAACACTTGGGTGTGACCCACGTTTCTTTGAGCCGCTCGATGATTATACAATTAAAAGATTATACATGAATCCGGATGTGTCGACAACACACTAGAAAAAGAATGGCGTGGTTACGTAGCTGGAACCTCTGTCAAGAGTTAAAAAAGCCATGGTGGAATAACCCTATCTAAGGAGGCTACTTTTGCGGGCTTTCTCTCTATCTGGCTGAGACGGTTCGTGGTCCCCGGAGCCAATGTAGCTGATCGCATCTACCATGGCATGTTGTTTACGGTAGTACGTCTGTTGGGTATAGAATGGATATTCTTTCTGCCATGACTAGCCGACTAAATACGGGCCTTCACGAGTTCATGACCCTTCTGATAGAGAAACCTGATTCTCGAAGGGATTTTCCCCGTACTGAGATGCCGCTCACATATCTATTCGGCTAGTTAGTGCTACACCATCCTTTCTACAAAGAAGCAATTTTCCCCGTACTGAGATGTCGCTCACATATCTATTCGACTGGAAGTTCTTCTATATTTTTTCACCACCCGGGTACGAAACTTGCTTGACTTCTTTCTGGGATCTAGAGCCCGTTGGTTCTCGTCTATCTCCAGCAGCCTTTTTCTGGTTGGTCATGATCAGACCTCCGTTTGGTGTATTACTTCGAGAATATGTGCTATCTTGAACCATATCTTCCCAGCCGTTTCGCTCGTCAGTTCGGCTATGACCAGATGCATGTTGGGAATGCGATTACTTGCCTTCAAGCCTTAATTTATAGGGCTCGTGGGTGGAGGTATTATTGTTCGAGAGGCACCAATGTTGTATTTACTATACCCTCAACTACTTTTGAGGCGGGCCCGGGTATATTAAATACATACGCAAATTTTTATACCTCGGCCAACACCTTCTTCGAAGGTTATTCTATGACGGATAGCTTTGTTGGCGTAAGAAAAGTGCAGGAAGGACTTTCGGCTTCCGTAGATTGGGAAGAAGTCGAGAAGGAGGCTCCCGCTGATGCTCCCTTAGAGACTGTACCTGTCGGTTTCTATGGCAAGGTACAAGGTATATTGCATTTTCCTCTCAAGAAACGGAGGAGAAAATCATCCGTAAACGGAGGGAACAAAAAACAAAAGACTGGGACTTCGTCTTCTCAGTCAGCTCATAACGAACTCTTTCTTCTACAGAGGGAAATGGAAGAGGAAAGAAGCAGTTGTCGTTGAGAAACCCACGTCGAGAACAAGGGCTTAGTTATGATGACTTGAAAGTCTTCGTCTGGAAGCTGAGCATTCCCTTGGGAGAACATCATCTTTCAAGGGAACTATAACGCCCCAGTCCCAAAATACTTAGGACTAGGTACGCATCCATGCCAGCTGCATACATACGAAGTATACACCAATTTATGGAAACCTCGTATGAATACATAAGCTGTAAAATGCAGTAAACCAATAGTAATCTAATCTCATCCACAAATAAAGAATAAAAGATATCATATAATCAACTGTAATAAGTCCTTGTATAATACGTTGGACGGAGACAAATCTACTACCAACAAATAAAGAAAATATACATGGAAACGGAAATGATTTGGCGGGAGTAGCAAGAAAGACCCAAGACACGTCATCTCCGAATGAATAGAGAAGATCGCGACCTCGACTAGAACACCTGCAATATCACAGAAGCACACACCTGGAGAGATAACCAGGTCCTCAGAGGGACGTAACAAGATACATAAAGAACATGCCACATAACTGAATATATATACCATGTCATAAATTACAAGTAAAGTAAATAGTCCCACTCGTAACAAGATCCAATACCTCATCATCGAAACAGTGGACTACCCTACAACCAAACAAGGACAAGGGGTAGCACACTATACCGCGATGAGACATTGTTCCAAGGTACTAATGGGACGGGGTGATATGACATTTGACGAGGGTTACCTGACCATTCTAATGTGTTTATGCAGTAAGAACAAACCTTCAACGCATGGGCACTCTGGCTCAGTAGCAGTAATCTCAGGTATGGTCCCATCAGGATACCAGGGACCTCAAAGCATAACATTCATCGAATGTCAGAGGCCAGCAGTAAATCAGGATCCAGGACCGTATCTCCCGTGGAGATAACCGGCAATAGGGAAGTGCATACGTGGCCCATACGTTAAGGAACTGTTCTTCCCACCCAATGTCTAACAGAGTCACATCCATGACTCATATCCTCTACTAACTGCTAAGTCTCCTAACGTGCCTCTATTAGCAGTTAGCCCTAACGCATGAGCATGGGGGATCAGCCCACATGCAAGAACCACTACATGCTACTCATCCCACACATCCTCGTGGTACAACTGTGTCAAGGTATATGCAATACACTACAAACGGTAGTCTCTTAACTCTAAGTCCACATGCAATTAAAGGATAGTAACAAAGTATATATAATATCACTGAGCAGACAGTAAATCAAGAACGGTAAGAACTGGAAATAAATAAACAGTAATATGTAATAAAATGCAAACTGAATATAAACAGTATAATGGCATGGTATCTTGCCTGAGGTTATGTGCAAAAGAGAATAATCTAGTAGCTCGAACAAACAAATAAACTAAGCAAGAAAAGCAAATCCCGTAGATGTCTCCGGATGCTGCAACAAACATCACGAACGAGTTTGGAATAAAAGATATGCTTAGGATGTTGGCCCATTGGTCATGGTCAAACCTGATTTTAATAATTGATCAAACTCTGTCTCGATATAAATACAAGTCAATTCAGATGTTTATCTACGACGTTTTGGACACTGCTCAATAATGGATATCTACGATGTTCAAGACTGAAGCCGTTTGCCATTCCAAATGTATTTCCTGTTAAGCAATGTAATTTTTTATTTTATTGAGTCTAGGAATACATTGTACACAATGTCGTACTGGCAAATAGGCTGTCCGGAATCATTTTTCAAAATTGACCTATTTTTTTACAAATGACCTATGTTTTTAAAAAATATCATTTTTACAAAAAGCTTCTGAAGGACTTTTCAAAAAGCCAAAATTAATTTTTCTCAAAAATGAACTGGCAGAACCCTAGCAGAACTCGGCCAGAGTTCGGCCAAGTAGAACGTTAGTGAACGTTTGATTTTGAACTTGGTCATCCTTCAGTTGCGGTTTGTTACAAAGAGTTCTGTCCGAATTCTGTCCGAATTCTGTCAGAGTTCTGTCTTTGGAAAAACTATAAATAGAGAAGCATTTCGATCATTTCAAATCATCAATTCACTTTCAGTCTCTTCTTTTCTTAAGCTTACATTCTTCCAAAGAGTTCTAAAAAGCTTTCATTTTCAAATCCCAAGCCAGTTATAATCCTCTAGTCGATTTGCCAGTGCAGTATGGTCTAGAAGTTTCAAGAGCGATTGTAATCAGTGGCTTGATAGAAGATTCAACTCTTCATAATTTAAGTTGGTCGAGTTCTTCGTATCAAAGCTCGTGTCTGTAGAAGTTGCAAGGACTTCGTATGAAAACTTGCGAGATTTTCCAATAGTGGATTCAACTGGAAGCTAGAGTTCTTCCGACTGGACTAGTCCTCACAAGAGGGAAACCAGTATAAATCTTGGTGTTTGTGTTTGCCTTCTGATCACTTTTAATTTCTGTCATTTACTTTGTGATTATTTTTATATCTGTGATCTAACGGCTAACAAGATTTTTAATTAGAAATATTCTACTGCATACTCTATTCACCCCCTCTAAAGTATTCTGCTTTACAATTTCGTTCCTACAATTGGTATCAGAGCAGGTTCTCCATCTAGAGGTATATCGAAAGCAGATTATACAGGTAAAGCAAGGTAAAATTGTAGTTATATTCAATTTTTTTATACAGATCACAGTATTACACATGAAAACTGTGAAATTCACAAGTGAAGGCCAAGCCACAAATAGACCTCCACTGTTTGACGACACAAACTATACTTATTGGAAAACACGTATGAGTTTCTTTCTAAAATCTCTTGATTTTGACTTATGGTCTGTAGTTATTGATGGCTATAAAAAGCCACCTCGTATTAATGTTGATGGTATTTTAGTAGAAAAACCCCATAACAAATATACAGAGGAAGAAAAGAAAAAGGCCAGTCTTGACGCACGTGCTATTAACGCTTTATTTTGTGCTTTTGACAGAACTGAATTCAACAGGGTGTCTACTTGCACAACATCAAACAAGTGTCAAAACTTCTCGAAGTAACCCACGAAGGAGCAACACAAATCAAGGAGTCAAAGATCAGCAGACTTACTCAGGAGTACGAGGCGTTCAAAATGAAGCCAAGTGAATCAGTCACTCAGATGTTTACAAGATTCTTGGATATTGTAAATCCTCTGTCTTCACTAGGCAAGGATTACAGTAACCATGAGAAGATTCGCAAACTTCTACGAGCCCTTACAAAGAACTGGATTCCAAAGGCTACAGCACTCATTGAAGGGAACGACCTCTCAACAATGTCTCTAGAAACACTCATGGGTAAGCTACTCACTCACGAGTTAGAACTTCAAGACTTTGAAGATGCTACACCAAAGGAGAAGTCAGAGAAGACGATTGCTCTCAAGGCTCAACATAGAAGAACCATCGAAGATGATTCTGACAACAGCGACTCCGACTCTGAAGATCAAGCTCTTCTGGTAAGGAAATTCAACAAGTTCATAAGATTTAATAAGAGAACAAAGGACAGCAAAGACAACAACAACAACAATGAGGAAGATCTTATTTGCTACGGATGCAAGAAGAAAGGACACATGAAGAAAGATTGTCCCTTTGCATCATCATCAAAGAAAAGCAGCAAATATGATAAAGACTATCTGAAAAAATCTACATCAAGGAAGTACGCCAACACAAGCATATGGCATGAAGATGAAGCCAGCGACTCAGAAGATGAACAATCAGATGACGCTGCAAATGTATGCTTAATAGCTTGTGATCAGGTAATTACTAATCCTCTATTTGATCCGTATGATCATTTCACCTTTGAGCAACTAGGAGAGGCTTTTAGTGAACTGTTAGATGATTACAGGAAACTGCGTAGCAAATATGAAACCTCTAAAAAGGTACTCAAAGAGTACAAAGGTGAAATAGGAAGACTTACCGACCTACTAGATCATGTTAGAGATAATGACTCTTCAAATGAGTCTGGTGAGCTTTCTTCTATTAAATTGTTGTTACACGAGACTGTTAAGCTATCCAAAGAAAAAGACCAAACTATTATCCAATTAAAGGAAGACCTATCTAAGGAGAGAAAGAGTCTCCAGTGTGCACAGGTCAGATTAGAATCACTTACATCTGACTATACTAGATTGTATGACACTTCCAAAAAGTTGAAAATTAGTTTAGAAAAACGGCCTGAAGTTGCTGCTTCATATTATAACAAGTGTCAATTACCGAATCATCGGAACACGCCCAACATTGTCAGACCAAACCATACCAAGACTATTCCCAAGAAGCCTAATAGGCATGCATTCTTCTATACTAGAAAGCCAAAACCTACCAATCATGCACCTCACACTACTTTCAACACTCAACATGTTAAATGTCATTATTGTGGCCTCATTGGTCATATATCTTCAGCATGTAGAATCAGAAAGTTAGTAGATTTAAATGTTTATGCATGGATACCGAAAACTAACCAGTCAGAACCCTACAAGAAATGGGTACCAAAAGTTTCATCTGCAAATTGTTTTGTAGGTAGGACACCCTTCACAAGCTAGGAGCAAATGGATCCTCGACAGCGGTTGCTCACGGCACATGACCGGTGATGCTTCATTATTCACAACACTGTCGAAGAAGAATAAAGAAGGATACGTCTCCTTCGGTAATAATCTAAGAGGGTACATAATCGGTATTGGTGACATTAGTAAGGCTCCCTATCCAGTGATTAAAGATGTTTGTCATGTTACCGAGTTAAAACATAATATGCTCAGCATAAGCCACTTAGCTGATCACGGTTATGGTATTAACTTTGTAAAAGATAAATATACTATAATTGATAGTTCAACAGGTAGTACTATATTTTAAGGTATTAGGGAAGACAATATATATGTATTCTATTTGTTGGAAGATGCTAACACAACAGGTAGATGTTTGATGGCCAAAAGCGTTGAGAGTCAACTATGGCATATGAGACTCGGTCATGCAAACATGGATACAATCTCAAGATTATCTACGAAGAAGTGGGTACGCGGCTTACCGGATATTTCTTTCAAGAAGGATACGGTATGTAGTGAATGTGAAAAGAACAAAGCTACCAAATCCGCATTCAAGTCCAAGAACGCTGTAAGTACTACTAGACCTTTACAATTGTTGCATATGGACTTATTTGGACCCAACAAAATTGCTAGTCTAGGTGGTAAGTTATATGCATTTGTCATTATAGATGATTTTTCTAGATATACATGGGTTTATTTTCTTGTACGCAAGAACGATGCGTTATCAGAATTCGTCAACTTTTACAAGAAAGTACAGAATAAAAAAGGGTTCATGATTACTCGCATTCGTAGTGATCATGGCGGCAAATTTGAGAATGCAAAATTCAAGCAATTTTATGACACACATGGTTATCTGCATGAATTCTCTTGTCCTAGGACTCCGCAATAAAATGGAGTTATGGAATGTAAGAAAAAAACTCTATCTGAAATGGCTAGAGTTATGTTAAACCAATTTAGTCTACCTAGATACTTATGGGCTGAAGCTGTAAATACAGCATGCTATATTCTCAATAGGGTTCTAATTCGACCTACATCGAAGAAGACTCTCTATGAATTATGGTTTGATAGAACACCAAATGTTTTTTATTTCAAAATCTTTGGTTATAAATGTTTTATTCTTAATTCTAAAGATAATTTGAGTAAATTTGAAGAAAAGGCCGATGAAGGTATATTTTTAGGTTATGCAGCAAAGAGAAAAGGATACAGAGTCTTCAACAAAAGAACCATGATCATCGAAGAATCTATCAACGTCAAGTTTCATGAACTAAATCAACACTTAGACGATGATGACAATGAAGACATAATCATACCAAGTACAGCTACTGCAAAACCTTCACACAAAGATACAGAACCATCACATCAGGTATCAGATGAACCTCTAAGCAAAGAAGTCGGAACTAGCAATCCTGAGACTACACCAAAAGAGATGAGATTCTTGGCTAATCATCCAAAAGACTTGGTAATTGGTGAGATTACCAAGGGTGTAAGTACTCGTTTCTCCAATAAAGATATAGCTTCTTGTGTTGCTTTTGTCTCGCAGTTTGAACCCAAAAATATTGATGAAACATGTATTGATAATTTTTGGTTAGATACTATGCAAGAGGAATTAAACTAATTCGAACGAAATCAAGTTTGGGAACTTGTTCCCAAGTCCATTGATCATCCGGTCATTGGCACCCGATGGGTATTCCGAAATAAACTGAACGAGAATGGTTTAATGACTCGTAATAAGGCTCGACTCGTAGCTCAAGGATACAATTAAGAAGAAGGTATCGACTACGATGAGACTTATGCCCCAGTTGCGAGATTAGAATCCATTCGCATGTTATGTGCATTTGCATGTTTTCATAATTTTAAGTTATTTCAAATGGATGTCAAAAGCGTATTTTAAAATGGTTTTATAAAAGAAGAAGTTTATGTAGCTCAACCTCCCAGTTTTACTGATTTCAAATTTCCAGAATATATTTTCAAGTTGAAGAAAGCTCTATACGGTTTGAAACAAGCCCCTCGTGCTTGGTACGATCGTCTAAGTTCTTTTCTACTTGATAACAGTTTTTCAAAGGAAAAGGTTGACACTACTTTGTTTATAAAATCTTTGAATAACAATATTCTTTTGATTCAAGTCTATGTAGAGGATATTATTTTTAGATCTACTGATGAATCTCTTTGTCAAGAATTTTCAAAGTGTATGCAGAATGAGTTTGAGATGAGCATGATGGGAGAGCTGAAATTCTTTCTCGGACTCCAAATCAAACAAATCAACAATAGGACGTTCATAAATCAAGCAAATTACACAAAGCATCTATTAAAGAAGTTCAACATGGAAGCAGCAAAGCCACATAGCACTCCAATGGCGACTTCAACCAAACTTGATATTGATGAACAAGGCAAACCTGTTGACGTACGTAAGTATCGAGGTATGATTGGTAGTTTACTATATTTAACTGCTAGTCGACCAGACATTATGTTTAGTGTTTGCTTATGTGCTCATTTTCAAGCTAATCCTAAGGAATAACATTTGTGCGCAGTTAAGCATTTCTTTTGATACCTTAAAGGCACTTCTTCTGTCGGCTTATGGTATCCCAAAACTACGTCGTTTGCCTAACCGATTATTCTGATGCTGATTTTGCCGGATGCAAAGTAGATAGAAAAAGCACTAGCGGCACATGTCATTTCCTAGGAAAAGCTCTAGTCTCTTGGTTCAGTAAAAAGAAAAATTTTGTTGCATTATCAACAACCGAGGCTTAGTATATCGCCGCAGGACGTTATTGTGCACAAATTTTATGGATGAAACAAACTTTAGAAGACTATGGATTACATTTTACACACATACCCATTTTCTGTGACAACACTAGCTCTATTAATTTGACTAAGAATCCAGTATGTCACTCTCGTACTAAACATATCGAGATTCGACATCATTTTCTTAGAGATCATCAACAAAATGGAGATATAGACCTTGTATACATAGACACTCAGAATCAATTAGCTAACATACTTACAAAACCTTTAGCGGAAGATCGTTTCAATTATTTACGTCGAGAATTAGGCATTTTAGATGTCAATAATATTAATTAATTTTGTTTTATTAATTAGTTTATTCGATACTCACAAACTGTTTTCGAGACAAGCCTAAAAAGAGTCTGTCTGTCACCACGACTACGGTCGAAGCGAAACGGTACTTAAGAGTTCTCCGGTGAACCTCCGTTAGCTGGGAAAATACTCCTACAGCTAATCTGAGACAGATGCTGAGTAAAAAATATTAATTTATAAAATAATATTAATTATATTATTTTGAGATTTAAAATTACTAAACTCTGAATTAAACATTTGAAACGAATTAATAAAAAAGATGTGGCCCCCTCATTATTATATATATATATATATATATATAGCCAGGCAAATATATATATATATATATATATATATATATATATATATATATATATATATATATATATATAGCCAGGCAACCCTTGGCGAATTTGGTCCGAATTCGGTCCAAATTCGGCCAGAGTTCGGCTGGGTATATATATATACCAGCCAGAACTCGAGGTCCCTATCTTCTTCATTCTTCCAAACATCCTCAAACAACAGCAGCCGTGCCTCCAAATCCTAGCTCTTCTCCACCCTTGTTCTTCCAATCCGTGTGGAGATTTTCGTCGAAACTTTGGATTCGTGCGGAGAATCTCATCCTCAACAGCATATCCAATTCATGGATGGTATAATTCCTTCTCTCCTCTACTTTTCAATACTTAGGGTTTCTAGAAATTTTGGAAAAAAAATGCCTAAGTTCAATCCCTTCAAGAGAAAGAAGACTAATGCCAGTGAAGAGGCATCGTCTTCGGATCCGCATACAGATTGCCTCTTTTCTCTGGTCCAATCGGACGATGGTGCATCGAACGAATTTTACTTTAAAACTTTCGATCAAGCTTTATTGTGGTATGCCGATTTCATTATGCGTACTATTTATACCGGTTCACCAATTAAATGGACTGTCTTTTCGGATCACCGCCCTTACTTTAAGGCATTAGGGTTACAACACTTTGTTACCTTATAATTCTCTATTTCTACTAATGCTATTAGATTATTCTATTGTAATTTCGTGTTAGACACTTTCACCGCAAAAACACGTGTCGGAGGGATCGATATCGAATTCACTGATGAAACGTTAGCAAAAATCCTTGGTATTCCAAACGAAGGTGCCCCGCTCGATGACATCACTAATTTTGATTTTCCCGATGGTACGACTCTCGTTAGTTTCAAGAATAAGCTTTGTGCACCCGCACGCGCTCGTCCTGGAAAGTTTAAGGCTAATAACTTGAACTTGTTTAACTACGAATTACATCGCATCATCTATTCCACTTTATTTCCTAAATCGACTTCCAAAGATGATGTCACTGTACTTGAACTCTCTGCTCCTTATCACATTTTTAAGGGGATTCCTTTTTCTGCCCCTAAGACTATTATTCAGAATGATGGAAAGATGTCGCAGAAGAGACTATTTGCCATTGATTGTAAAAGTACAGAACAATTATCTGAGGACTGAACTTAGACTCACAATACAAACTCGCTTGTACAAAGAAAGCCTAGGGATAAAAACCTAGGTACAGCAATCTAAGTACAATTGTTTATTTTAGATTCTGGGGGGTGACGATAGAGGCTCGGAAAGGCGACGGCAGCCCTGCCTTACTCCTTGGACGATCGGTATGCAGCCTTGGCTTCTTGTGAAATGATGGTTGGCGTTGACGAATAAGTGCTCTTTTTGCTCCTCTGTTGCTCTCATGGCTTCTCTCTCTCTTTGTGTGTATTCTCTCTCTGACTCTGTATATTTTTATTCTTTTGTTGCCGGTCCTTGTGCAAAGAAATGATGCTGGCTATTTATAAGAGTGTGGTATGATCATTAGGGTTTGCTAATGATCATTGTTTTGGAATATCGGCGCTCCTTCAATCTATCTGAACCCTTGGTCCTGATTACAATGAATCTCGGCCATTAATGAGGATAGCACCGAATCTTGTGAGCAATTAATGTTAATTGCTTTAAATCTTCATGATTGATTATACCAATGCCCGCTTGCTCACCACGTATCCCATTGGCTTGATGATAAATGATATGCCTTGATCTCAGTAATTATGATGATGATGTCAAATATATTTGTTAAGATTTGGTTAAATCGTTGATTGATCCGATGCCACGTGTTTTAATTGTGGGTCCCGCAGGGAGATAATCTTCATGAGCCGCATGGGACAGTACTTCGTCGAACCGCAGGGAACGAACTCTCAATGAGCCACATATGCATAGTCTTTACGAGCCGCATGAGCTAATGTTGTATTGAGCCGCAGGGGCTGAGCTCTCAGTGGGCCGCATATGGCTGATTTCTGCTAGTCATATAGGGTGACTTCTCCGTGAGCCGCATGAAGCTGTTCTCTATTTAAGCCGCATGATATTTGCCACGTGGCAACCTCGGATTTCTGACGGATCGGGTCAGAGATCTTCTTCTTTTCCCGAAGAGTCTGTCATTATAGCAGAGTCATTATGACACTTTATGCCAGAGCTGCCACAGTCGTCAAATTGTGTCAGAGCATTCAATGAGGCCACTATTCAAAGGGCCAGCTGTAGGAAAGGATCATAGGGGGACACGTGGCATCGATCGAGCCGCATATTCCTGCTGAACCGCACACTCTCGAGCCGCATGAGACGGAGAGTCTTCTTTTGAACTGTATAAGACAGCTCCTATATGAGCCGCATGGGCTTCGTATCCGGAGCCGCATGGACGATTATTCTGATATT
The DNA here is from genome assembly GCA_029216955.1 of Iris pallida. Taxonomy (NCBI): domain Eukaryota; kingdom Viridiplantae; phylum Streptophyta; class Magnoliopsida; order Asparagales; family Iridaceae; genus Iris; species Iris pallida. The sequence goes on from JANAVB010017094.1 coordinate 94,615, forward strand.
TTCCATGCTTCTACAGGACCCCCTTCAAAGTTTTTAATTTATAAAATTGAAATACTTTGAATAAGAAGCATGGTCCCATTCATGCCGCATAAGTGTCCCAGCCGCATAGATTCATCTGTCCGCATAGGCTCTTTGCCACGTGTCCTGACTACGTGTGCAAATCTTCATTAAATGCTCTTGATTTGTTTTCGAATTAACGTCGTCTTTTTGGGGAGGATCCCAAAGTTTTTATTCTTTTGATTGTCCAGTTTGCCTCGACAGCCGAAGGGTCGATCACGTCGTACGAGGCGTCGGTTCATAGTCCTTCTGTCTATAAATATGCGTATGTTCGGTTGGATTTTTTTAGACTTTTTCTTGACCAAAAGCTTCTGTCTTTGTCTTGCTTGTTTATTTCTATCTTGTAGCAGCGATATAATCCCGGAGGATGTGGAACTTTGAAAAATGGATATGTTTCGTCTCATCTTTTCTTTCTTTGTACTTGGGTGTTTTGTGGAACTGGACTTTGCTGGGGGATTTATTTTTGGACCTGTTATCCTAGGCGTACCTTGGTTTTAGGTACGGATAACAAGTTTGGACAGGATGTCCGGAACAGCCGTGGCAAAGTGGTCATAGATGTTCTCGGTGCTTAAAAAAAAAAAGAATGTCGTAGAGCAGCTGGGCTCCCGGGGTATGGTGGGGTAGTGGATTTATGCTAAGAAGCTTAGCAAAGAAATATTTGTGGACCTATTATCCTTGGCGTATCCTGGTTCGGGATACAGATAATAGGGTGAAAGGAAAACCAACATATTTGCTCAGAGGTCATGAGGACATGGCAAGCATGAGGGTTTTACCGTGGAACCTTCCTGCTCAGAGGTAGTGAGGACATGGCAGGGAAGGTTTTACGGGAGAATTCGTGGTCAACAGCGGACATTTGTGGACCTATTATCCTTGTCGTACTCCGGTTGTGGGTACAGATAATAGGTCGAAATGAGACCGACATACTTGCTCAGAGGTAATGTGGACATGGCAAGCATGAAGGGTTCTTCGACGGAGCCTTCCCACTCAGAGGTAATGATGACATGGCAGGAGTGGGATCAATGAAGAGGGAGTACATAGAACGACTCAGAGGTAGGAGAACGTGGAGGTTCTATGTGAGGGGCGGTTTGTTTTTGGTGGAAGTGAAAACGATTCAGAGGTAATGAGGACATGTCCGTTTTCGGAAATTTGTGGATCAATTACCCTTTTTGTGCACTGGGAGTGCGGGTATTGGATCATGAGGGAGGATCTCTTCCAGGGAAGCAAGTTCAGAGGTATAATCATACATGACTTACTATCTGAAAGAGTGACCGAAATGTGAGTTCAGAGGCACCAGCGGGTACATGGCTCGGTAAATTAACATATTGAGAAAGCAGCGGCACCAGCGGGTACATGGCTCGATAATCTAAAGAGGATGTAGGGGTGAGTTCAGGGGCACCAGCAGGTACATGACTCGATAATCTTGCAATATTGTGGGTGTGAGTTCAGTGGTACCAGCCGGTACATGACTCGATAATCTGAAATGCTGAGGGTGTGAGTTCAGTGGTACCAGTGGATACATGACTCGATGAACTTGTAGCGAATGTCGTTTAGACATAATATTTCTTCAGGAACTTGCCGTTGACGGGCAGCATAAGCAAGTCTCCGTTTTGCTTTGCAAGGCAGTAAGCACCGTTGGAGAATACCGTCTCAATGATAAATGGGCCCTCCCACTTTGGCTGGAATTTGCCGGTGGTCTTGTGAGTCATGACCATTGGCCTCCGGACTACCAAGATGAGATTGTCTACCTAGAATGTTCTGATTTTGACCTTCTTGTTGAAGGCTTCTGAGATGCGTGCTTGGTATAGCTCGATCCTTTGCTGAGCTAGGAGGCTCATCTAAGGCCTCTAACTCTTGCAGTCGACGTCGGTAGTTATCATCGGTTGTCAATTGGTGTGTGAGGGCGACACGTAGTGAGGGGATCTGTGTCTCCAAGGGGAGGACTGCCTCACTTTCGTATACCAGGGAGAATGGTGTATTTCCGGTGGTTGTTCGGACCGTGGTACGATAAGCCCATAAGCACTCGCCGAGCTTGTCGTTCCAGTCACGTTTGTTGGAGGAGACAAACTTCTTGAGAAGTTTGATGATTGTTTTATTGAACGCCTCTGCTAACCCATTTGCTGCCGGGTTGTACGGCGTCGAGGCGATATTCTGAATACGGTGCTTATCGCAAAACCGATAGAATGCGTGGCTTGTAAACTGCGGACCATTATCATGGATGATCCTTCGGGGCAGTCCAAAGCGGTAGATGACGTGGTGTTTAAGGAAGCTGATCACGTTTGAAGTCTTAACTTCTGCGAGTGGGACAGCTTTCGCCCATTTAGAGAAGTAATCGTGATCGCAAGTATGAAGCGATGTCCTCGGGAGGAAGGTGGGGTGATTGGACCAATGATATCCATTCCCCATACTTCGAATGGCCAGGACGCCACTGTCGGATGTAAAAATTTAGAGGGTTGGTGGATGAAGTCCGCGTGGACTTGGCAAGCTTTGCACTTTCTAGCATAATCTATCGCATCTGCCACCATTGTGGGCCAATAGTAGCCCATTCGGCGAAGGCGGTCTTGCAGTTTCGGGCCGGGCTGGTGAGCCCCGTAAACACCGTCATGGGCTTCTCGTACGGCTTCTTTGGCTTCTGCATTTGACAGACACCGAAGCAGTAATCCGTCGTAGGAGCGGCGATACAGCATTTTCGTCTCTGTATCGTAGAAGAATCTGAGGGAACGCCTTCTGATGGAAGTAGCTTCCTTTGGGTTCTCAGGCAGGATGTCGTAGACAACGAAGTCGATGAATGGTTGTCTCCAATCTGGGGCGTCATCGATCGACTGTGTAGAATACTTGCGACGAATTGCACATTATTTTTGGGACAGACCAGTTTATGGCCTATCACTTCCACTGATTGCCGATCATAATTCAGAACTGCTAGGGAAGCGGCAAGACCAGCTAGGGCATCGGCTTCAATATTTCGGAGTCTGGGGACGTACTCGATGAAGAACCCCTCAAATGCCGAGATGATATTGATCGCTATTTGATGATAAGGGATCATGTCTTCATGGCGTACCTCGTACGAACCCCGGATCTGATTGACGATTAGTTGGGAATCGCCGTACGCTTCAAGGTATTCTACCCCCAGCTCTTTTGCAAGGTGGAGGCCAATGACCAGAGCGTTGTACTCGGCCACATTGTTAGAACAGGGTTCAGTGATGGAATAAGCACGGTTAATCACCAATCCGAAAGGAGAGATTAGTACTACTCCGACTCCAACGACTATATTGCCTTTAGGTCCGGTCCTCGAAGCGCTGTCGAAGAACATTTGCCATATATTTTCGTAGGAAGTTATGCGAGTCGGCAACCTCATCTGGGATCTCTTCGTATATCCTGGAGGACTCCGAGCCTGGGTGGGCTGCCAAGAAATCTGCCAGGGCTTGACCTTTGACTGCCTTTTAGGGGACGAAGATCATATGATAAGGGGACAACAGTATTGCCCCATGTAGCGAGGCGAGAGCTGAGTGTCCCTGGTTTAGTCATGAGGACCCTGAGAGGGTTAACTCGTGAGATTACATGTATCGTTTGTCCGATGACATAGTGTCGCGTTTTCTGAATGGCGAACACCAGAGCGAGACATTCCTTCTCTACAGCGGTGTATCGGTGCTCTGGTCCAATCATCATTCGGCTGAGGTAATATATGGCCTGTTCATGGCCTGCATCGTTATTCTGTGCCAGCAGAGCACCGAGGGAGTGTTCCATTGCTCGTACATGGAGCAGAAATGGTTTTCCAGGGACTGGGGCTACCAAGACCGGAGGATTTGACAGATATTCTTTGATGCTATCGAAAGCATTCTTCGTCCCATACGAATGAGACTCCTTTCTTCATGAGGTGCGTAAATGGCCGGCATCGCCCGGAGAGGTTGGAAATGAACCTTCTGATGTAAGCTAGCCTTTCCTGAAGGCCTCTGAGTTCGCGGAGATTTCTCGGGGGACTCATCTCCATGATTGCTTTTGTCTTCTCTGGGTCTACATGGATACCCTTTGCAGTGATGATGAAGCCTAAGAACTTCCCGCTAGATACGCCCAGGAAGGACTTCGTAGGGTTCATCTTCAAATTGTGCGTCCGCATTAGGTCGAATACCGTCCTTAGATCCTGCAGATGGTCTCCTTTGCTACGGCTCTTGACGGCTATATCATCGACATAGCACTCCACCGTCTTGCGTAAGTGGTCTCTGAAGATGATGCTCATAGCTCTTTGATATGTGGCGCCAACATTCTTTAAACCGAAAGGCATGACTGTGTAGCAGTACATGCCAATCGGTGTTCGGAATGATGTATGCTTTTCGTCGCGAGAGACATCTTGATTTGGTTGTATCCCGAGAAGCCATCCATAAATGACATACGCTCAAAGCCGCAGGTATTGTCGATCATGATGTCTGTGATAGGAAGGGGGAATTCATCTTTGGGGCATGCCTCGTTCAGATTACGGAAGTCGATGCAGATTCGAATTTTCCTATTCTTCTTGAGGACAGGTACTATATTGGCGACCCAATCGGGATGTTGCTCCTCACGAATGAAGCCGCTGGCTATTAGTTTGTTGACTTCAGCTTCGATCGCATCCATGATGCTTGGGCGGAAGCGTCGCTGTTGTTGTTTGACTGGCTTCGCATCTGGCCGAATATTGAGTTTATGAACAGCGATGTCAGGATTTAACCCTGGCATGTCTTCATAGCTCCAGGCGAACACATCAATGTACTCCCTGACAAGTTCTAACAGCGACTCCCGTTCTTCGTTGGTTAGGCTTTCACTGATGAAGATCGGTTTTAGAGAAGATTCGCTACCGAGATCCTATGACCTTATCTTCAGTAGGAGGTTCACTCAGTTCGAATCGCTTTTCCCATTGTGCGTCTAATTGCTGGGCCCATGGCTCTAGCTCGAGGATTTCGGGGATGTCTTCGTCTTCCTCGTAAGCGTCGGCGAACGTCATGTTGACTGACATGACTTGTCTGAACACATCTCCGATGCTGGTATCTGAGTCAGAAGTTGGCGATCCGGTTGAATGCGACTGCCAGTCGCATTCTTCATCTGAACTTTCCGGGGTCGTAGTAGGCGTTACATACCCTAACCCGCATCGAGTTTTGTTATAGTAGTTCCATGGTTTGCCCGTCGGGGCTGGCGGCTTCAAAGGTAATCGTCGCCCAGTGTCATAGTTCAATCCTGGCGTAGTCTTTAGATCATACCCCTGTTTCTGCATGAGATATTTGGATTGAGGGCTATAGAGATACAGAGGCAGTCTCCCGGCATCTGACCCGAGGTCATCTTCTTCTATGGTACGGGGATGAGGGTTGTTCGTCCGGCCGAAGATGACTGGATGATCCCCTCCCTTGTGTATTCGGTAGGCGTCTTCTACTGGAGTAAGCTGGATTGCGGTGTACACATTTGTCACCTGTGTGTGTAGGTGAGCGCCTATGCCGTGTTCCATAGCATACATCGTACATAGCTTATTGAGCTCGATGTAGTTCAAAGATAACCCTTTATTGATGAAGTAAGGTATCTTTTTTAGGGGGATTACATCATCAGTGGAGGGGACATTAGTGTGGGCGGCCACATACTTGGCTAGCTCCGGTTCCTCTTCGACTACCCCCTGTGTGAACGAAGACTGAGAGGACGACCTAGGAAGCTTGATCGTCAGTGGTCCAGTTGATAGAGCAGAGCGTGGAGTAGTTGGCAGACTGGCGACCCCCAGTTTGGCATTCGATGTGGAGCGAGGAGTAGCTGGTTTGCTGGAAGTGTCAGACCTTGCATCGAGGTGACAACCTTTCTTGGGAAGGCGTATTGTCAATGGCTTGGGGGTTGAGCTTTCCTGTTGTCTGCTGAAATTGGGCGACAGGTCTTGATTTTTCCACTCTTTTTGTTGGTGGGAGATGGTGTGGGCCGAGTTACTTCTGACACTAAGTCTGGATGGACCCACATGACCTCTCCTCTTGAGGTGGTGAGTTGTACTAGACCAGCAGCTTGTTCTCGGGGCGGAGGAAGATTGGTAATCTCCATTGTCGCGAGAGGGACGGGAATTACCCCATCTTGGGTCTCCGTTGGAGGGAAGTTGCCGAATTGTACGGACACCATATTGGCTGCTATGGTTACCTCTTCGAAGTCGATGGCCAGAGCGTTCGAATCGATGAGGCTTTGGATGTACCGTTTTAGTTGGTAGCAGTCATGTGTAGCATGGTGTACATAACGGTGGTAATGGCAGAACTTCGGGTTCTCCAAATCAGCCGACCGAGGCTCCCGTCTTGGTGGAGGAAGCTGAATTCTACCTCCTTGTATAAGCATGTCTAAGATAGGCTTGACGTGGCCGTCTTCGAAAGAGTAAGTGATCTGAGGCCATTGTTTGTCTGCTGGCTGTGGCTCAGGCTTCTGGGCCGTGTCGGCCACCATAGCCTATTTTCCCTTGCTGTCCCGATTGTTGGAGGGGTTACCCCCATTATCGTTGTTGAGGCGCTTGCCCTTGTTTTCTCCTTCTGAGATGTGCAACCCCAGTTGGCGGGCCTTCTTCAGTCGTTCTTCAGCGCTTGTGGCGCTGATGATGAACGCCTTCCAATCTTTGAATTGACTCTCGCCCATCCAGAGGCTGATCATTGGAAGCAGTCTCTTTGGCAGATTTCGATCAAAGAAGAATCCGGATTTTCGGAAGGCAGCTTCATGGCGGTCTGGCGGAACCGCTCGATGTAGTTCCTTGTTAGCTCCTTCTCCCCTTGGACGACGTCCATGAGAGTGGACATAGTGATGTCTTGTCCTACTTCATAGAATCGTTCCAAGAACATGCGCTTGAAGCCGGCGAAGGAATGGTGCAGTTGTCCGGTAGATTGCGGTACCAATCAAAGGCGACTCCTTCCAATGCTCCAATGAATAACCGTGTGAGGATCGCATCTTCATGGGGCAGATGGTCGGTGGTGACCTCAAAGTAAGTGATGTATCGACTTGCTGAGGTTTTGCCATCATACGGGTTGATGTTGAACGGCTTATATCTTGGTGGGAATGGAACATCCCTCCACTCAGCGGGATATGGTTGCCGTATTCTGAGATCTTGAGCGTTTTCTCGGGCATGAAACATGGCACGGAGCTCTTGGACCTCTCTTCTTACTTCTCGGGTCTCATCTGTCGCGGCGGGGGCTGTTATTTCGGGAGGATTATTGCCCGGATTTGGTGTCGCTGAGTTCGAATCTATATTGACCGCGGGGCCCGTGTTCGTTTGACCAGGCGCTCCTCCTTGTAAAGTGGGCAGGGCCGCTTTAATCTCGTCTACAGACTTGACCAAAGCAAGTAATATGGCTTCGAGACTGTCGATAGCGATCACTGGAACCACCTTGATCGCTGTCCGTCATGAACACCGTTCTTATGTGAGGAGTGATGGAAGGAACGGTGGAGGATGTGCCCTCTGAGTCGTACCCATGCACCGAGAAGTCATCGGGATAGGTGGGAATGTTCTCTTCGGGCTCGGAATCGGAGAAAACGGTATCCCCAGCTTCAGGGCTTGCCTTGTCTTGAGAGTTACGGATGTCCTCGGGGGCATCTGCGTCCGTTGCTCCTGATGGAAGAGTTGTTTGTGCGGACTCGGTTCCTTGGAACATCGGATTGTTGCGAATGTTCGGAGGAGTGTTACCCCCAGCTCCTTCAACCCCCAGCGATGTGGATGATGAATTTCCCATCGAGATAAATTTCGTCTTTGAATGGGTGTGTTGGAATACACCAGTGGAGGGCAACCGTTTAGACGACAGTTTCTTAGTTGTAATGGTTGATATCTTCGGACGGGAGATGCTTATTTTCTTCCTCCTCTCTTCGGCGGGAAGAGCAGAATTGCAGGAGACAACAGGAGGTGCCTCATCTTCTGAGTTCGGGTGCTGTAGCCTTTGGAAGGCGGATGGCCGAGCTTCCGTCATTGCCGCGTTGTTGCAGCAGCAATTGACGATGATTTGGGTGCAGCGATGTCCAAGCGAGGACTCTTTGCACACCGACACTCCTTCTCTTTCCTTGCATTTGTGAAGGATCGTCTCCCGCAGGTCAGAGGAAACCACTCTGTCTGTTTGCCGCGGGGGGCTGGACTTGAGTGGTTGTATACAACTTTCCATCCGAGGCCCGTGTGCTAGTCAACGGGACGCTCCGATAGTCAGAGGTTGGGGCAGCTGACTGGGCTCGATGAGCCCGCACTGCCCTAGACTTCCTCCTTCTAGCACTTGTGGGTGCGTAATAGGAGGAGTCCAGTTGAATGCCACAGAATCTGGCTTATCATACAGAGAATTATCAGGGTCGGGACCGTATGAGAGACGGTCGAAGACCGATCGAGAGAAGTGTGGAACGGACGCTATGCTGCCGAGTTGGGTACCGTGCAGGCTGTCTGCATGCGGCCATCTTCTGCTGTCAGATGAGTTGTCTTTGGGCGGTTAGGAGTCACGACCGTGCAGGCTGGCCGCATGCGGTTGGCAATAGTGGCCGCATGGGTTCTCTGCAAGCGGCTGCCTCCTGTAGCCTCATGTGTTTCATCTATGTGATTGGCGACTGTAGCTGCATAAACTATGCGGCTGCTAGATGTGACCACATGATTCTTCTTCATGCGGCCAGCGACTGTGGCCGCATGAGCTTTGTCCCTGCGGCTAGGATGTGGTCGCATGAGCCTTTTTTACTCGGCTAGCACCCCTATATGGCTCAGTTCGTGTAGAGTTCCTCTTTACCTCTGCAAGTCCAGCATCATAGTGTTTTCTTCTTCTGTCGGACTTGGAACAGCAGAGTTGTCTACGGTCTGAAGTGGGGCCGCAGAAGAGTCCTTCTCACCGTCTTGAGCAACAGAAGGTACACCGTCGGGGGCTTGGGGAGGAGCAAATGATTTTGGCCTCCACTTTCTGCGAGCCTTTGTCGTGCGGGTGCGCTTCTGGACCGGGCCAGCGCTTCCTTCGGAGAGCATCTCTTCAAACGCCTGTTGGTCGAAGCGGACGACCATCTTTTGTTGCGTGGAGCCAAGTTTGGCTGCATCCGATTGCGTCACCAACTCCTCAGCCGTGGAGAAATTTGTCCCCAGCAGAGTCGCCATCGTGTTTGCCATTGATTGTAAAAGTACAAAATAATTATCGGAGGACTAAACTTAGACTCACAATACAAACTCGTTTGTACAAAGAAAGCCTAGGGACGAAACCTAGGTACAGCTCTAAGTACAATTATTATTTTAGATTCTAGGGGTGACGATAGAGGCTCGGGAAGGCGACGGCAGCCCTGCCTTACTCCTTGGACGATCGGTATGCAGCCTTGGCTTCTTGTGAAAAGATGGTTGGCGTTGACGAAGAAGTGCTCTTTTTGCTCCTCTGTTGCTCTCCTGGCTTCTCTCTCTCTCTCTGTGTATTCTCTCTCTGACTCTGTATATTTTTTATTCTTTTGTTGCCGGTCCTTGTGCAAAGAAATGATGCTGGCTATTTATAAGAGTGGAGTATGATCATTAGGGTTTGCTAATGATCATTGTTTTAGAATGTCGGCGCTCCTTCAATCTATCTGAACCCTTGGTCCTGATTACAATGAATCTCGCCATTAATGAGGATAACCCGAATCTTGTGAGCATTAATGTTGATTGCTTTAAATCTTCATGATTGATTATACCAATGCCCGCTTGCTCGCCACGTGTCCCATTGGCTTGATGATAAATGATATGCCTTGATCTCAGTAATTATGATGATGATGTCAAATATATTGTTGAGATTCGGTTAAATCGTTGATTGATCCGATGCCACGTGTTTTAATTGTGGGTCCCGCAGGGAGATAATCTTCATGAGCTGTATGGCAGTACTTTCGTCGAACTGCAGGGAACGAACTCTCAATGAGCCGCATATGCATAGTCTTTGCGAGCCGCATAAGCTAGCGTTGTATTGAGCCGCAGGGGCTGAGCTCTCAGTGGGCCGCATATGGCTGATTTCTGCTAGTCATATAGGGTGACTTCTCCGTGAGCCGCATGAAGCTGTTCTCTATTTAAGCCGCATATATTTGCCACGTGGCAACCTAGGATTTCTGACGGATCGGGTCAGAGATCTTCTTCTTTTCCCGAAGAGTCTGTCATTATGGCAGAGTCATTATGACACTTTATGCCAGAGCTGCCACAGTCGTCAAATCGTGTCAGAGCATTAAATGAGGCTACTATTCAAAGGGCCAGCTGTAGGGAAGGATCACAGGGGGACACGTGGCATCGATCGAGCCGCATATTCCTGCTGAACCGCATACACTCTCGAGCCGCATGAGACGGAGAGTCTTCCTTTGAACTGTATAAGACAGCTCCCATATGAGCCGCATGGGCTTCGTATTCGGAGCCGCATGGACCATTATTCTGATATTTTCCATGCTTCTACAGAGACCGCAACCTATCTTATGCTATGATCATCCTCGCATCTTTCAGAGATTTGACATTGACCTATCTACTTGTGCTGTTGACCCTGAACACAAGTTCCTCAAACTCTCTCGTCGCAGTATTACCACTGTTCCTCCACCACCACCGCACCTGCTCCTCCTGTACCTCTCTCCACAACACCTAGACCACCTCATTCCTACCCTATGATATTTAAAGGTATTCATCAGCACCTTTCAGATCTGCAGTCATTCTATGTTGACACTTCTAGGGAACGTGAGTTCCGTGACGTGACTCGATTCCAGGCTATTGCCAACTCCTTCTCCGATCTGAGATTTGCGCAGACGGGTCACTCTGCTAGCTCTCTACCTCGCGACCCTTCTATTTCTGGATGCCGCGTTGATGATAAGGCGATCCACTCTCTGTTCGAGCTAGGGAACGCTTACAATTGGTATCATACTTCTGGTGCCACTCCTCGTACTTCTGGAGCTGGTACTTCTGGAGCTGGTCCTTCTGGACATGCTGGTGCTGTAGCAGCTGACGATAATGAGGATGATGACTTTTGAGTTGTTATGACTTTTGAGACTAATACTTTTGTCTTATGTTTACTTGAAAATGCTCCAACATTTCAAGATTTTATCAGTACTCTTATTTTCGTTATTATCTATACTCTTTTAGTTAGTTTGTGACTTCTCATAGACATGGTTTTTATTATGCCTCAGTTCGGCATATTAGTTTATTATTCAGCACTTTATTTGTTTCAGTTTTTTCTAGCATTATCTCTCTTTCTGCTTCATACTAAAACTGTCTGTGACAAATAACATGCCTGTGTTGTTTCTATAATATATTTTTAAACTGTTTCTACCATGCCTGTGATGAATGTTTTATATATTTTTTTTTGTTTTCTTCACTGTTTGTTACTTATGTATTTATTGCGGGGGAGCTTTCTCTTTTGCAATTATTTTGCTAAGTGACAACGGGGAGAAATAGATCTAACATCTTCATGAATGCAGGTTAAGAACAATTTTTCAAATACATTTTTAAATTGATCCAAACTTCGATGTTATATCGGCAAGGTTTGTCAAATATCAAAATGGGGAAGATTGTTGGCCCATTGGTCATGGTCAACCTGATTTTAATAATTGATCAAACTCTGTCTCGATATAAAAACAAGTCAATTTAGATGTTTACCTACGATGTTTTGGACACTGCTCAATAATGGATATCTTCGATGTTCAAGACTGAAGCCGTTTGCCATTCAAATGTATTTCCTGTTAAACAATGTAATTTTTCATTTTATTGAGTCTAGGAATACATTGTACACCAAGTCGTACTGCAAATAGGCTGTCCGGAATCGTTTTTCAAAACTTACCTTTATTTCTTATAAATGACCTATGTTTTTGAAAAACATCATTTTTACAAAAAGCTTCTGAAGGACTTTTCAAAAAGCCAAAATTGATTTTTCTCAAAAATAAACTGGCAGAACCCTAGCAGAACTCGGCCAGAGTTCGGCCAAGTAGAACGTTAGTGAACGTTTGATTTTGAACTTGGTCATCCTTCAGTTGCGGTTTGTTACAAAGAGTTCTGTCCGAATTCTGCCCAATTCTGTCAGAGTTCTGTCTTTGGAAAAACTATAAATAGAGAAGCATTTCGATCATTTCAAATCATCAATTCACTTTCAATCTCTTCTCTTCTTAAGCTTACATTCTTCCAAAGAGTTCTAAAAAGCTTTTATTTTTAAATTCCAAGCCAGTTACAATCCTTTAGTCGATTTGCCACTGCGGTACGGTCTAGAAGTTTCAAGAGCGATTATAATCAGAGGCTTGATAGAAATTCCACTCTTCACAATTGAAGTTGGTCGAGTTCTTCGTATCAAAGCTCGCGTCTGTACAAGTTGCAAGGACTTCGTATAAAAACTTGCGAGATTTTCCAATAGTGGATTCAACTGGAAGCTAGAGTTCTTCCGACTGGACTAGTCCTCACAAAAGGAAAACCAGTATAAATTTTGGTGTTTGCGTTTGCCTTCTGATCACTTTTAATTTATGTCATTTACTTTGTGATTATTTTTATATCTGTGATCTAACTGCTAACATGATTTTTAATTAGAAATATTTCGGGGCCTACTCTATTCATCCCCCCTCTAGAGTATTCTGCTTTACGATTTCGTTCCTATATAGGAACACCTGTCCAAAGTTAAATTTTGGAACAGGGGCAAAATCGTAATTTTGGGTCAAAATGATGTCCACCGTTGGACCCGCTTTGTCCGAAATGCGTGCCAATATCTACGGTCTCTAAAGTCATTAAACTACATGTCTACAGATTTGGTTTGATGAGACGTACCCAACAGTATGTCCAATTTTGGAATTCGGTGGACCGTGCACAAAATCGCCTGTTGAGTGGGATTGTGGGCCCGCCAAATAGCGTCCCGATCAACGGTCTCATATCGGACCAAACTTGGCTCCCAGGACCAGAAAATATTTCGAGTCCAATGG
>JANAVB010017095.1:0-46941 GCA_029216955.1 Iris pallida
GGCTCGCTGGAGGAGCTACGCTTAGTTGAATTTTGGGTGAGTGGAACTGTCCTTCCTCCTCCTTACTCTTCATGCTAATAGATGAAGTATCGAAATGTATAACACATTGAACTGTTAATGTGATTCGCTGCCTGAGAATGAATTGATAACATTGCCCCTTATGCTTAATGCTGCTGAAACGATAAAACACTTGATTAATGAGATGCCTTATGAATGATAGAATGAAGTAAACTGGCTATGCTATCGAACCAATGAACTGATAAAAACTAGAATCATGTACTATCTGTATAACTGTTGCAAGAATATGAAATATTGCCTGTCCCTTATAAGAATGAATGAATGAATAATGTCCCTATGAAATGAATGAATGTTAAGTTCCTCTTAAGAAAGGATGATATGAGATACGTTGCAATGAAGCAATGAATGAGAAATGATAAAGCTGGGATCGTTGAGATCACCAAATGAAATGATGGAAATGATGAAATGAATAAGTCATTGAATATGACTAATGATGCACTGTTGCCTTTACTTTCCTTAATATATTTTACCATGCGATTATGTTCACAATCGAGTCGGACACGCATTCGCATGGTCATGAACAACTTGTATACAAGGTTTGAGTAATAATTTCCTCGAACGGTTCCTAGGGCCCTGGGGACCGATTCGGCCTAGGAGGAAATAATGATGAGTGCTATGGGAGCACGGATAAGACGGGGTGGCATAGAGGCTCGCCACCTACTATGCTGACCGCATTATCTTAAAATGAAATGAAATGAGAAGAGTCCATATGGTTTAACAACACCAGTGACCATGTAGTCAGGATGCATGCTAGTGAATGTTTTGTGCAGGCAGAGTAAGTATATCAGACCTGTATTTGATGCAGGTACGAGAAGTCGGTATATCGAGTTGTAATCCATTGTATCCAAATATCAAATGTAAGCTGTATAGCATTGTTCAGTTAGTTTCCAATGTAAAGTGAGATGTGCTGTAATCATTGTACTTCAATACAAGTCTTGTACACTTCTTCAATTATCAATAAAGAGAATAAAGTTCTACATATCTGTGTGGCTTCAAGTTACTCTTTTTTTCTGCTGCTATAAGAAGTGATGTACTTCTATTCCATAAGAAAGATTGTCCTCATTAAATTCAATTTATCTGCTTCTGCCGCTGCGATGTGTTCCTATTGAAGAATAATCGATTATGTACCATCTTTGCCTTGTACAAGTGCAATACCAGACTTGTACGGCATCACGCCCAAGCGAGGACGATCGATTCCAAGAGATAAAATATGTGAATAAATGACTCTATGAATCGGGGCGTGACAAATTGGTATCAGAGCACGGCTTTACGTCCTTGGTCTCTTCTTTGATTCGTTCAAATCAAAGTTGCATCGACGATTAACCAAAGATGCTTCCGCGATCACTCAACGTTGCTTCCGCGATTAAATCAAAGATTGCTTCCGCGATTATGTTGTTGTTGTTATGTAATCATTCTATGTTGTTCGTGTCTGAAAGATTATTGACCCTTTTGGCTGCTCACTGGATGTTCCATACAATAAGTCTATATACATTGTGATGCCTCTGAATGAATGATTGTTGTTGGTCTGGACACAAATAACCCAACAATGACTCGATGCCATAGTATGCAATATTGCGAATGTTGTTTGGAATGTAGGAATATAGAAAAGTGGCTGGGTATGCTGTAACAAGTTGAGAATTGCATGTGATGTTGGAAAAGAGTTGTGAATGAAATAATTGATGGATGAGTTTGACAGAACTGGTGAATTGACTCATGTGTGTTGCTAAGTGCTTTAGAGATGCTAAGAATATTGGCTTATACTATTGAGACCCCGAGATGTTGGTTAAGTATTGTGATCATTATAGATCAGGAATGTCCGAAATAGATTGAGTTGGTATTGTTTAAGGATGGCTTCGTTCCTGAGTGGTATATTGCCTCTACCACCTCAGAACGAGATGTATGTTGACCCTTTCCATAAAATAGCAATGAGACTATCTGTGAGTACTGGGTAGTGCCGAGACTTAGCTGGGAGTCATGTATTGCTAGATGACTCAAGTGTCCCCTGACGGTGATGCTATGTTGGGTAGTGAGATTGTAGAAATGGTAACGGTTGGCTTGGTTAGAAATTGTTTAGTCGAGTGCTGACTCAGACTAGTAAGACCGTTAGTATGCTATGGGTAAATGATTTGGCTAGAGAATGTTGTGGTTTAGAACATCTGAATGTTGACTTCGATTGGTTGGATACAAATCAAATGTGGCTAATACAAAGTTGGTTGCTAAGCTGAAAGTTTAAAAATATTGTCGGTGAATCAAAGGGATATTAGAAATCTGTGCCTTGATCCTAAGGTGTAATAGATGTTAATCCATCTTGATCACCAAAGGATAGTTGTTGCCTATGTGCAAGTATGCTGAGGAATTTAATAGGATTAGAAAAGTCACAAGTAGTGACTCTGAATACTGGTGTTGCCTAGAGGATTTAATTGATACATGAAATGTCAGAAAAGAATGGGATAAACTATTCGACCCTTGCTGCTGAGATTAAGAATGTCCGTAAGATAATTTGATGATTGAGAAATATAGGGGATTGAGAAATGGCAAACTTGTTGGATAATGTCGGTATAGGTGACTGTTGGTTGGGATATGGATAGTTGGCTTATGACTTGGTGGTGTGACTCTGTCATACAGATCGAATAGTATGATTCCATAAGTTATGATGAGACTATCGGAATCGATGACCCTTGAATAGTTAACCTTGGTTTATGGTTCGTGTGAGTACAAAGGAATTGGAATAGAATTAAATTATTGGAATTTACTTGATGGATTATTGGAATGATGAGAATCGTATGTCAGATTGGGAATTGACCGTAATGTTGATAGATCGATCTTAGCGATTGTGGGGTAAGTCTAGAATGAGCCTCTGTGGGAATTATTTCCTTGAGGAAGATCCTGGATAGATAGACTTGACCCTAGCGACCAGTTGATGAATTACCAATTGCTGGCTTAGCCCAATTGGCGATTCATTATTCAGACTGACTGATACCCATAGGTTTGGGTAGAGTTCCTTAGAACTGTCGGTTGCTTGTTGGCCCTAAGAAGCAGAAACTAGTATAACCCTAGTAGCCGTCCACTCTAGGGGAGTCACCTGAATGATTAGGTATAGCTGTCGGTATAGCTAACCATTGAGACTGGACCGAATAATAGATGGCCATTGGCGACCCATAGAATGACCTTGTGGCATTGAACGAGAGATGGTGATGAGTATGATCTAAGAATGATAAGTTGTAAGTATATGCTCCAATATGAACCTTAGAGATGTTTGACCCTTGAGAATTATGTGTCGGCCTATAGCGGGAAATGGAATCGTGGGATGAGACTTGATTTGTATGTATCGAATAGTGAATTATTATATGAGATGGAATTGACTGCTCATGACGGAAATGTTGGATAAGTATCTATAGTCGGGTAGCTGGGTTAACCTTGACTGTTGCATAGAATTATATCCTGACTCGGATAATCGATAGCTGGTGATGTTGGATTGTATCTTTTAGAAAAGATGAATTGCCTCGGTGAAAAATGTTGTTGGATTTGGGAAGGAAAATGATTGCTGTTGTGAAACCTTGATATGATTGGCTCTAAGTTAGACCCTTGATCGAATGTTAGAAATGTTATGCTTGGATGGAGATTGTCCCTGATGTTAAGTGGTGGCCTGGAAAATAGTGATTATGGCAAAGTGAATAAAGTGATAAGTCAATTGAAAGGATATTAAGTCTGATTTGGAAAAGAGAGTTATATCGTGGCTGATCGAATTATACTATCATGGAAGTTGGTTGAAGTACATATGTTTTAGGGACGCCTAAAATATGTGTATGGATACAGCCGAAGTGATAGGTTGCGACTGAGATAATGTTGTTGGAAGAATTTATCGCACTAGCGCAGACTTTGGCTGAAATGCATATTTTTGGGGACGCCTGAAATATGTGTATGGATCCAAATGAAGTGATGTGTTGCGACCAAGATAGAATGCAAGAAAAATGTTGGTGAATCAATGAGAAGTTGCAAGTAATTGAAAAAGAGATAGACAAATCGAATCGTTGATGGATTTAAATGGTACAGTTGGATATATATTTTGAAATGACCGAGTGGGCTGAAATGAATATTGATTTGAAGCTGAATGAGTAAACTCATGGTGATTAAGTGAATCTTGTGGAAGACTTGTTCCTTAAGTTTCGAGGACGAAACTTTTTCTGAGTGGTATATTATGTAATGCCCCGCTCCGTACGAGGCATTTGGTTGGCTTATTGGATGGGATCAGATATTGGACCGTGACTTATGTTGGGAATGAGAAGAATTGAGACTGATACAGTCTCTCTTAGCTGGCTAGACGGAATGGATATTGGAACGTGGCTCGCTGGAGGAGCTACGCTTAGTTGAATTTTGGGTGAGTGGAACTGTCCTTCCTCCTCCTTACTCCTTCATGCTTAATAGATGAAGTATTGAAATGTATAACACATTGAACTGTTAATGTGATTCGCTGCCTGAGAATGAATTGGTAACATTGCCCCTTATGCTTAATGCTGCTGAAACGATAAAACAGTTGATTAATGAGATGCCTTATGAATGATAGAATAAGAAGTGAACTGGCTATGCTATCGAACCAATGAACTGAATAAAACACTAGAATCATGTACTATCTGTATAACTGTTGTAAGAATATGAAATGTTGCATGTCCCTTATAAGAAATGAATGAATGAATAATGTCCCTATGAAATGAATGAATGTTAAGTTCCTCTTAAGAAAGGAATGATATGATATACGTTGCAATGAAGCAATGAATGAGAAATGATAAAGCTGGGATCGTTGAGATCACCAAATGAAATGATAGAAATGATGAAATGAATCATTGAATATGACTATGATGCACTGTTGCCTTTACTTTCCTTAATATATTTTACCATGCGATTATGTTCACAATCGAGTCGGACACGCATTCGCATGGTCATGGACAACTTGTATACAAGGTTTGAGTAATAATTTCCTCGAACGGTTCCTAGGGCCCTGGGGACCGATTCGGCCTAGGAGGATAATGATGAGTGCTATGGGAGCACGGATAAGACGGGGTGGCATAGAGGCTCACCACCTACTATGCTGACCGTATTATCTTAAAATGAAATGAATGAGAAGAGTCCATATGGTTTAACAACACCAGTGACCATGTAGTCAGGATGCATGCTAATGAATGTTTTGTGCAGGCAGAGTAAGTATATCAGATAACCTGTATTTGATGCAGGTACGAGAAGTCGGTATATCGAGTTGTAATCTATTGTATCCAAATATCAAATGTAAGCTGTATAGCATTGTTCAGTTAGTTTCCAATGTAAAGTGAGATGTGCTGTAATCATTGTACTTCAATACAAGTCTTGTACACTTCTTCAATTATCAATAAAGAGAATAAGTTCTACATATCTCTGTGTGGCTTCAAGTTACTCTTTTCTCTGCTGCTATAAAGATGATGTACTTCTATTCCATAAGAAAGATTGTCCTCATTAAATTCAATTTATCTGCTTCTGCCGCTGCGATGTGTTCCTATTTGAAGAATAATCGATTATGTACCATCTTTGCCTTGTACAAGTGCAATACCAGACTTGTACGGCATCACGCCCAAGCGAGGACGATCGATTCCAAGAGATAAAATATGTGAATAAATGACTCTATGAATCGGGGCGTGACAGGCAGTCCTCCCACTGAAACTCAGATTCCCTCACCCCGCGTCGCCCTCACTTATCAATTGACAACGGATGATAACTATCGACGTCGATTACAAGAGTTGGAGGCCTTAGACGAAAGCGCCTACTAGCCCAGCAAAGGATCGAGCTATACCAAGCACGTATCTCAGGAGCCTTCAACAAGAAGGTCAAAATCAGAACATTCCAAGTGGGCGATCTCGTTCTGGCAGTTCGGAGACCAATGGTCATGACTCACAAAACCGCAGACAAGTTCCAGCCAAAATGGGAAGGTCCATTTGTCATCGAGACCGTGTTCTCCAACGGCGCTACCGCCTCGCCAAGCATAATGGGGACTTGCTTATGTTGCCCGTCAACGGCAAGTTTCTGAAGAAATACTATGTTTAGACAACATTCTCCAAATTATCGAGTCATGTACCCTCTTAGTACCCCTGAACTCGCACCCACCATTCCAAATTATCGAGTCATGTATCCATTGATACCACTGAACCCACATCTACAACATTTCAGATTACGAGCCATGCACCCTGGTGCCACTGAACTCTCATTTCCTTAATATTCTAGAAAATCCAAATTATGTACTTACATTCCGGTCACTCTCTCAGATAGTAAGTCACGTATAATCATACCTCTGAACTTTCTTTCTGAAAGAGATCCTCCCTCATGATCCACTACCCGTGCTCCCAGTGCACAAAAAGGGTAATCGATCCACTAATCTCCGAAACGACCATGTCCTCATTACCTCTGAGTCGTTTTCACTTCCACCAAAAACAAACCGCCCCCTCGCATAGAACTTCCATGTCCTCCTACCTCTGAGTAATTCTATGCACCCCCTTCTTCATTGGGCCCACTCCTGCCATGTCCTCATTACCTCTGAGTGGGAAGGCTCCGTCGAAGAAATCACCATATTTGCCATGTCCACATTACCTCTGAGCAAGTATGTTGGTTCCCTTTCAACCTATTGTCTGTACCCACAACCGGGGTGCGACAAGGATAATAGGTCCACAAATGTCCTCTGTTGACCACAAATGTCCTCTGTTGACCACTAAATGTCCTCTGTTGACCACAAACGTCCTCTGTTGACCACAAATGTCCTCTGTTGACCACAAATGTCCTCTGTTGACCACAAACGTCCTCTGTTGACCACTATTGATTATAGAAAAGTCTTCTGTGAAGTCTCCCCCTACCATGTTCTCATTACCTCTGAGTAGGAAGATTCAACGGTAAAACCCTCATGTTTGCTATGCCCTCGTAACCTCGGAGCAAATATGACTGGCTTCCTTCCAACTTGTTATCCGTACCTAAAACCAAGGTACGCCTAGGGTAACAGGTCCACAAATATACCTTGCTAAGCTTCTTGGCAGTAAATCTCACCATCTTACCATGCCCCGGGAGCCCGGCTGCTCTACGGCATTCCTTTCCCCAGTACCGAGAACATCCATGACCATTTTGTCATGGCTGTCCCGGACATCCTGATCAAACTTGTTATCCGTACCTAAAACCAAGGTACGCCTAGGGTAACAGGTCCACAAATAATCCCCCAGCAAGTCCGATTCCATGAACGCCGATACAAGAAAGAAAAGATGAGTTGAAACATGCTCATTTATCCAAAAATCAAAGGGCTACATCATTGGGGATCACATCCCATTGCAAATAAAAATATACACATATGAAAAAAAAAAAAGAGGCAGAAGAAGACAGAGGGCGGATCACTGTTCCGGGGCACATAACACCGTGAGGCGGTCCTTTATCAAGGCGACCGACCGCTCAAACCTCTGTTTGGCTCGACGCTCAGCTTCCTGGTTCAACATCGTCGGGTCCTCCAGATGAACGTGGGCCGGCCAGTTGTCCTCGAACTTCTTAAAAGATCGCTCCAGGTTGGCAGAAGTTCGAGAAATCCGCTCGGCCTCCCGAGCAATCGACTCCTGTTCTGCGATGAGCAGCCTCCCGCTCTGACTCTAAGAAGGCTAACTCCTCCTGGAGCGCGAGAATCCGCTCCTTCGTGTCAGCTATTCCACGAGAGGCAGACTCTTCCCGGGCCCTACAAGCCTGACTCCGACGACCCAGCCGGTCATAGGAGGCGGAAAACTTGTCAAGATCCCCCTGCACAGCCGGCCCGGCAGTTTCTCGAGCGAGCTTGATCCTGTCCCGAGCCGCAACCAGGAAGCCCCGCTCTCGTTCGATCGCGGCAGGCAAACCAGCCTGCCGTACTGCCAGCAGTTGGGTCACAAGCTGGTCAGCCTCTGTCAGCTTAGGCTCCAGGAACGCTGCTAACCCCAGCCCGCCAGGAAGACCCTTCAGAGTGTCAATTTGACCCCGAGCTCCCCGTAGAGACAGAGAAAAAGGGACCCCCCGGTCCACGGCAGCGTTTATACCCCTCCCTAAGTGGCGATAAAAGCTGTCAACCACATCCTGCGTCACCTCAGTCCAGAGCCTCCGAGGAAACCGGTGTCAGCGTAGTGTGGCTGGTAGCACGGAAGAAGACGCGACGGAGTCTGCCGCTCCTGCCACCAGAGAAACCAACTCCGCACGGAAAGACGCTGAACAGCGGCCAACTCCTCTTCAGCAGCCCGCAGGATTTGGATGCTCGACAAGGTCGAGAAGTCGACTTCCGGAGCCGTGTCAACAGCGGAAGACGAGGCGGAAACCATTGCCAACTCCCTCTCCCGTCTGCCCGGAGACGGCAGGAGGCTCTTCAACATGAGAGAGAGGAGAAGAAACATTCCTTTCGTCCGGATAATGGACCAACCGAACTCTCCCTGGGAACATCCGCGACGGGAGGTAAAAGGTCAGGACCTGCAGGGCCAAGGCAACCATGAATCGACTTGACCCGAAGGATATGTTGATATAGCGAATAAGGCCCCCTCGGTAGTCAATATGTGGCCTCAGCTTACCAGTGGAAGAATGTGGAGGCTGAGGTTTGCCTACAGCCATCACAACCTCTTCACCAACAGCCTCCGAGTCAGGAATAAAAGACTCATCTGCCCTTGCATCCTCGGAAGGGGATGCACCGAGGATGGTGTTATCTCGTTGAAATTCAGAAATCCCGTCACCCTGGGCTGGAGCCTCAGCAGCTTGGGAGTCCTTAGTCGCCGCTGAGAGAGCCCCCGCAGAGAGGACCGCGGCACACATGTCGCCAATCAAAACGGCAAGGGCCGGATCAACTACTGAAGCAGCAGATGGTCCAGGAGAGCCTGGTTCGTCAGACACCTATAAAAGAAATGACCAAGTCATGTCCCCGAGAGGAAAGAAGACTACAATAAAGATAGAACTCCGGCTTGGACTTACCTCCGGAACATCGTCTACACCCTCACCTTTCTCCGTAATAAGCAGCCTACGGGGACCGACAGCCACTCTCTTTACAGAAAAAGTTACTTCTCCGCCGGTAGGCTCATGCCTGCCTCGCTTACGCGAAGGACCAGGCATGGCGGGCGATAGATCTACCCGTACCTCCTCCGACGTAGACGGTAACGGGTCCACTGCTTCGTCAAATACGGCCGACGGATGTTCCATCGCCATCTCAGCGCCATAACTGGAGGCTGACCGCCATTATCCCATCACCCGAAGAAAAGGAGTCTTCGCTGTCCCGGTCATTATTTTCCTCAATTGTGTCAAAGGATTCGGAATCGGGCGAGGGAACCCTATTCGCCCTTTTCTTCTTTGCTCTCGACGTCATAGCCTTCTCCGCTAGGCGAGTGCCCACAATGAAGCTAGTCCTCAAGTCAAAATCGAGGGGAGAAGGATTCGCCGTGACATGATACAGGGCTGCCATATGCAGGATTTCATCCGTCACATTTACGGCAGGGACCAAGAAGCTAGTCCGAGTATGATAGGTGTCATAGTAGCTCCATGCTCTGATACCGTCAAGAATGCTGCCTTCAAATCCCAGGTGAGAACTGGGGCGCCCGAGGAACAGCTGACTATACCCAAATTGACGGGCAAACCTACTAGGCAAGTAGGGCTCCAAATACACAGTGGTGCGATTCCGGTAAACTAGATGCGCCGGGCGAATGTTGCGCAGCCAAAAACGCATCTTTTCAGGCAAGAAATGAGGAGGTCCGACCCCATCAACATGAACACTCCTCACCTCTTGATCAGTGAAATGAGGAACGGATACGAAGAAATTGTACCCATCCACCCTCGCCAGTATCCTCCGACACGCCGGCATGGTACTACATTCCCAAGGCTGGTGGTGATACTTGAAAAGAAATGCGTCATCACCTGTAACGCCTTCTCCCGTCCCGGGTCTCATCAAGGATTGATAATGCAGCAATAGCCATCCCAGTAAGTAATGGTAAGGCAATTCTACACGTTCAAAATCCATTGCCACGTCACGAGCAATGACCTTGGACGAGAAGGCACGAAGACCATGTTGAATACTACACACCATGGCAGGAAGGAGGGCCAGCCTGACCCCAAAGGCCAACTTCACGGCAGGAAGAATGAAGTGGCGACTGATCCTCTCAATAGAGCCTGCCCCTCCTGAGACCACGCAATTGCGCAGCCACACCATTAAAAATCCGGCCAAGAGTGCCTTCTCGGACAACCGTCGGGTGCCATAACGAAAGTAGCTAAAGGAGTCAATCTGGCTCCCGAACCTGTCACTGTGAGACCTCGACCTCCGGGCAGTCGACATCAAGACCTCCACTTCTTTAGGAGTTAAACGATCTCGGGAAGTAACTCGGCCAGCCGCGCTAAATTTGAAAAGGTATGCAACCCAAGATTTAGTATGGGGAGAGTCCCCCTCCGAGCTATCATTTTTTTGGATAGTCGTCCGGTGACAGGTGCTATGATGGCATAATAATTCTTGATACACGGTGACGAAACCGGGGAATCGCTGATCCAAATTTTGGAGCTCCTCATTCGTCGGCGTATACACTTCGAAGGGTTCATCCCCCCAGGGGAGCTTGGAGACAGCATACATCTCGTGAAGAGCGAGCCCTAATTCTCCAACAGGGGTAAAAAAGGTCCCCGTTCGATGATTGTACATCTCCAGAAGGGCCATGAACAGTGGCTTATTAACGGGCAATCCGTGGCTGGTACCCCGTATAGCTTCATAAAGGTTGACTCCCCGCAAAAACTCTTCATACTTCCGTAGGATCCATGAAGACAGATTAGCCCACGGAGGAATGGGGTGTACCCAGCTCGGCAGGACCAACCTACCAATAGGATAGGACCCTTTGCAAGCTAGCTGACTCAGGAAGGTATCAGCCTGGAAGAATGAAAAATTAGGACCCGGGGTGTTGATGAAGGTACCTGGAACTAACCCCATCACGGACCGACTGGCTGGATCTTTGACTGCGCGCACTGACCTAGTGGCTCTGTTATAACGGATATTACCAACAAACATCCCCGGTCTGGTTGGAGTGAGGGTGTCCGGCATCTGCCTATCCAGAACGATCATATTGAACCACTCAAAAGGGAAATGGCGCTTCATAATAGGGATGTGAATCGGCATCCCATCCAGGTCAAAATCCCAACTCTCCGAAACATCCAACACTCGGGAGTTTTCTACAACCAACGCATCCCCAAAGAGGAAGACCGGTTTCAGATACTTCCCGTCAGACTGCCCAGAGCTTATCATATCAACAAGGAATTGAAAGGATTGAACCCTGATGACATTTAGCCGTTCTAAAGGTTCATCAACAAGTAGCTGTTCGGACACTTGACGAACTAAGTCATCCCGATGAACGCCCGAGGCTAACTGACGCGAGCCTACCATAAGTTCCCCAGCAGGATTCACGGGCAGAGTCACTGAAGACAGGCAAAAGAAACAAGGTCAGAAGACAAACAAAGAAGACAGAAGTATTAGAAAAGATTACTGAAGTCTATGCGGCTAAGGTTGCCACAGCCTCATGCGGCTCATCAGCAGATAGGTCCATGCGGCTCTGCGCGTCATAGCCCCATGCGGCTCTGAATTAACCAAATCCGTACAACTCAGATTCAGAAGGGTTTATAGATTCATGCGGCTAAGCCCGACTCATATAAACCACTGCGGCTACAAACCATCAAGTTCATGCGGTTCAAAAGTGAGCAACGCTTATGCGGCCCAAGTCGAAAACACACATGCGGCACTGATCGAATATGACAAACTCATGCGGCCATAATGGGCGAAGTGCCTATGCGGCCACATCGATACATCTCGTACATGTGGCTTGTGCATAAAGTATGCAACAGAGCCATGGCAGCAGTTAGGGTTTTTCGGAGTGACCCCCTTACCAGCGATGGGCGGGTGAACTTCAGGATGGACAACGCCTACAGCAGCCGACGGAGGAGCGACCACATTCGTCGCTGCAGTCGCCGCCGCAGCAACTGCCTTGCCCTTCGCGGCCTTCGATGCAGCAGATCTCTTAGGAGCCATGGTCGATAGATGAAGAAGGACGACGAAGAGCAAAACTGACAACAGGGAATTCAAGCAAAGAAAGGAGATAAAGAAATCCCCAAGAGCTGAAAGACTCCTATTTATAGGCGATCCATGAAGTAGAAAGACGCCTCGGATTACGCGCCGCCTCCAAAAATAAAGGCGAGAACGCTTCGGTCAAAGCAAAAACTGACCCTTGGGATCCTCCCCCAAAAGACGGCGTTAAATCAAATCGAAAGCAATTAATGAAGATTTGCTCACGAGGTCAGGACGCGTGGCAAAGAGCCTATGCGGCCAGAAGGATCTATGCGGCCGAGATGCTAATGCGGCCAGGAAGCTCAGGTAAACAGAACATCCTATGCGGCATGAACGGGGCCATGCTTCTTATTCAAAGTGTTTCAATTTTACAAATTGAAAACTTTGAAGGGGGTCCTGTAGAAGCATGGAAAATATTAGAATAAAAGCATAGATAGCCCATGCGGCTTTGGGTAGCAAAGCCTATGCGGCTCATACTGGAGTTGCCCCATGCGGCCCGAAAGAAGACCCTCAGACTCATGCGGTTCGGGGATATATGCGGTTCAGCAGGAACATGCGGCTCAATTGACGCCACGTGTGATCCTCCCACAGCTGGCTACGGGAGTAATGGCCTCATTTAATGCTCTGACACGACTCGACGGCTGCGACGTCTCTGACATAAAGCGTCATAATGGCTCTGCCATAATGACAGACTCCTCGGGGAAAGAAGACAATCTCTGACCCGATCTGTCAGAAATCTTAGATTGCCACGTGGCAAAAGTCTCATACGGCTCGGGTAGAGAACAGCTTCATACGGCTCATCGAGGAATCACTCTAATATGATTAACAGGAATCCGCCACATGCGGTCCACCCATAGCCCGGTCTATGCGGCTCAATACCATGTTAACTCAGGCGGCCCACAGAAACTATGCATATGCGGCTCATGGAGGGTTCATCCCCTGCGGCTCACAGAGACTACTCATATGCGGCTCACGGAAAGTTCGTCCCCTGCGGCTCGATGAGGCATTGACTCATGCGGCTCATGAAGAGTATCTCCCTGCGGTTCAAGTGTTGGCCATCCTATGCGGCCCTGGCAGGACCTTCAATTAAAACACGTGGCATTGAAGATTCAACCGAATCCCAACAAGAATATTTGACACCATTATCATAATTGCCGAGATCAGGGCATATCATTTATCATCAAGCCAATAGGACACGTGGCGAGCAATCAAATATTGGCATAATCAATCACGAGGATTTAAAGCAGTCAGCATTAACTGCTCATGAGATTTGGTGCTATCAGCATTAGTGGCCGAGATTCATTATGATCAGGATCAAGGGCTCAGATAGAATGAAGGAAGCGCCGACATTCCAAACAGATAATCATCAGCAAACCCTAATGATCACACCCCACTCCTATAAATAGCCAGCATCCTCCCCATGCAAAAAAAAAAGTGGAGAGAGAGAGAGAGGTCGGCAACAAAAGAATAAAAAAATAAGAAGAGAGAGATCTACACAGAGAGAGCTCCCCCCTTTCTTCTTGATACTCACAGAGAGAGAGAAGCCAGGAGAGCCACCCGAGGAGAGTAAGAAGAGCCTTTCTTCGTCAACGCCAAGCAGATCTTCCCCGAGCCAAGGCTGCATACTGATCGTCCAAGGAGTAAGGCAGAGCGGCCGTCGCTTTCCCGAGCCTCTATCGTCACCCCCCAGAATCAAAAATAAACAATCGTACTTAGTCTGCTGTACCTAGGTTTTCGTCCCTAGGCTTTCTTTGTACGAGCGAGTTTGTATTGTGAGTCTAAGTTCAGTCCTCCGATAATTGTTCTGTTCTTTTACAATCAATGGCAAACAACCCTCCCCTCGTACAGTAATAGTGGTGATGGGAGGCACCTCCTCTGTCGGAATCTCATCCTGTTGAGTGTTCTGTTGTGACCGTGTCACCACTGGAAAGGCTTCCTCCGGAGAGGAAGTGACCATTCGGCAAGACTTGGACTTTTTGCCTTTGGTTTTGGTGGTAGGCGTACCACCGGTTGAGTCAGGTTCGGAGCTAGATCTGGATGAACCCACATGATCTCACCCCAGGACGTAGTGAGTGGAACTAGCCCACTCACGTTGTCACGAGTCAGTGGAAGGTTGGTTACTTCTATTGTCGCCTTTGGAATGGAGACGACACCATCTTGAGCCTCAGTCGGTGGCAGGGTGCCAAACTGAAGAGACACCATGTTCGTAGAGACTGTTTTGTTCTCATAGTCGAGAGAGAGAGGAAAATCACATTGATCATGTATTAAATTAGTTCTTCAGCACGTAACAGTCCCGAGTTGGGTATCCGACGAACCGATGGTAGTGACAATACTTTGGATCGCCCATCCTGTCTGTCATAACCCGCACCCTCTTTTCGGATGCAAGTGCGTACGCAAGTGCAGCCTCCGTCGCGGTATCGACGGTAGTATGTTGTCTAGCCACAATACTCAAAATCACAGAAAATATAACTTTATTGCTCATTCACATTACAACATTTACAAGATTTACATTTGAAGAATTTACAAGTCTCAAAAAATAAAATAAAATAACTAATCTATCTAACTTGTCTTCTAGGTTGGCCTTCCAACATACCCATTTCTACCCCAACGGTCCAAAGCGTAATGTAGTAGGCAATTATTTAAAAAATATTAGTTTTCAGTCAGTAATGGAATGAGTACATTCTAACAGCAGTTCCAATAATTGACAAAATCTACAAAATAGTAAATAATACTAAATACATGATGGATGGATAAATAGAGAATCATGGTATGAAACATGTAAGTAAAAGCAGGAGACAAGGTAGTAATATGAACCATAATAAACAACTGAAGCATAACTATACTATATAGCAAGACTGCATCTAACTAGTGAGTTAAAATACCACTTTCGACATGTGAATGGCTAAGGGATAAATCTGGCACCCAGCACGTGTCGCGTGTGGCTGCTATTCTCCATGAAAGACAATGAGGATGGAAAGGCTAGTTCACACGTCTACTAAGATATTTTTCCTGTCGGACTAGTACTCATGGATTCAAGTAAGTCACGAACACGGTAATACGTTAGTCACGAAAATTAACATGTAAAGAATCCATAACTACTACATCGTATAACCATCGTGTCAAAAATCTAACAGACAATCAATGTAAAACAATGCTAAATAGATGAATCATAGAAGTTATCAAATTTGAAAACTATCAAAAAAAATTACTCGTCTGGCGTCCTTAGCTGGTGAAACCGATTATCCCATTGGCTCCAGGATAGTCCCGTTGGCTAAGGTTGTCGTGAAGGAGTCCGAGTTCAACAAGGAAGTTTGAATGCGATCATTCACTATTAGAATTAATCTAAGAGGAAGATTGCTTAAGGAAGGTAATTTCATATTTAATCTTCTTAGACAATATTTAGAAAAATATTTATAACCTGATATAAATAAACATATTAGAACTCGTATTAATTATTTATAATATTTAGGACTATATTTTATAAATCTTTAGATAAACTTTTTAAAGTCTATATATATGTAGTTTTAGAAATATATGCATTTTATATTATAACATAATAGGCCCAAAATAGTTTGATATATCAAAATATTTAACATAAATCTTTTATATTTATATGAGAACCCACATTAAGGAAATAGACTAATAGATACATACTTAGAAAATATATATGTAACTATTTAGAAGTATTTTATTATGAACAATTATTTTGAAGGCCCAATAGTCCAAATCTCATATATTTAGCCCAAAACTAAATCCATATCAAAACTATTATCTTAAATATATAGTCCCAATAATTTATAACTCTTATTCATAAATAATTTGGCTTAAAGCCGAAACCCTATGACCCATAAAATAGTAGAAATCCAATTTGCAACAAATAAAAAAACATATAAAGACCAAAGCCCAAAAGACTTATATAACTCATTTTAAAACCATTGGCCCAAAATGGTAAGCTCCAAACCCCAAAACATATACGTATATTAAGTACATACATACATGTATTTACTATTGGTAATAATAGCAGTAATATTAATTATTAATAATAACCACATATATCTATAATAATTATTCATCTTCCCCCTCGTGTACTGTGTAAAAATTCATGTAATAAATGATGGTTTTTTCTAAGGGCACCACCCTTTTTGCTAGGGGCTAGCCCAAAAATGTTTCAAAATATTACAAGTTTGCCATCAATTTTTTTTACTTGGGGCTAGCCCAAGCAAAGGTATAAATACCAACTTTTGTTTTCTTTTTATCTCTCCCTCTACTCTTTTATTTTCTCCCTTAACTCTTTTCTTCTCTCCCTCAACTCTAGGTCAAAGAATTTAAACCCAAGTTTTTCCCCAACCTACATTTTTTTCAAATTTTTCTCTCAACTCTAGGTCATTGATTTTTATCCCAAATTTTTCTCTCAACTCTAGGTCATTGACTTCTCTCATTTATTAGTAAGTCATCGAATTAATATATGTTTAATGTTTTAATCATGAATTTCACATATAAAAAGTTGAATTATGTGTTTAATGTAGAAAAGTATTGAACATGGAACAACCGGGATCATCAAATGTTGTATACTCTCTTCCCGCCATGTCCGAAGAACACTTTGATGCATCGGAAGCCCTTTTGGTAACTAAATTTTAACTTTTTATCGGATGAAAAATTGGGTTGTGACACACAGGACTGTCACCTCTCTGGCAGTCCCGATCATAAATTAGGACTACCAGAGAGGTGGCAGTCCTTCACATATGTAGGACTGCCAGGGGCCTGACAGTCCAACATATGTGAAGGACTGCCACCTCTCTGGCAGTCATAATCTATGAAACCTATTTGCTTTATGATGTTGTCTAATTGTATTAACTTTTAAGTTCTATTGTAGGACTTGAGATCTTCCAATTTTGTGGTACCTGTTCCAATTGCAGTCAATGTAGCCCATTTATTCTGGACCGATCTTTATTTTAAATCAAGCGAGGGTGCGGTACATTGGTGTCGAGAAGTTGGACGGAAAAACAACATAGTTCTAGTGATATCCAGATCGGCTCAAAATTGCCTGGGACGACAAACTATGGTGGCTGACCACTACGACATCGAAATCGACTAAGTATGGATATATTTACAGTTTGACATTTTGTATATGGAGGACCACTTTTGTATACAGTGAAATATGAAGTCCACTAATCTATATGGAGTAAATTTTGTATACAGTAAAATGAAGTTCAGTATGTTATATGTGTTTACATGTGTGCTATCTGTGTTATATGTGTCTACCTATGTGCTATCTGAGTTACATGTGTCTACCTGTGTGCTATCTGTGTTATATGTGTTTACGTGTGTGCTATCTGTGTTATATATGTCCACCAGTATCTGGACTGCCACCCCCCTGACAGTCCTATTTGTAAGTCTCTATGATGAGAGTTTTGAAACTCTCTAATTGAAACTTGTCATTCTTCGTGTAATTTAGTACAGAGAATGACTATCTGATCCAGTATTAGGACTGCCACCCCCCTGACAGTCCTACATTGAACTAGGACTAGCAGGGTGCTGGCAGTCCTAATTGAAACTTGTTGTTACAACAAGTATCAATTAGGACTGTCAGCACCCTGGCAGTCCTATTTGTAAGTCATTGAATTAATATTTGTTTGCGATTCTAAAATTTCGACAAAACGTGCTAAAACGAAAATGGAGGTCCAAACATCATTTTTTTTTGCGATTCTAAAATTTCGGAAGGCTGTCTAACGGTGAAGCGGTTAATCTCAGGCTCCTCAAAGATACGCTTATTTTGCGATAAACCGGGCCTCGTTTCGACCTTCCAGTCAAAAGTTATAGCCCTCCAAAGTTTCAACTAACCATAAAATGCACCAGAATGACCATTCTCCGTCTTAATTTACACGGAGAATGGTTATTCCCAGTGTTAAAACGTAGGTGAATGACCATTATTCGTGTTAATTTACACGGAGAGATGACCATTCTCCGTGCTAAATTACAGAGTGTCACGCCCCAGAACCAGAATACTGGAGAGCGGGGGCAGACATAGCCAGCTACGTATATGAAATGGAATCCATCTCGCTATACGGTCACGGCTGTCTAGATACATGAGGGTTTATCTACAAGCCAACAGTCTCTTAAGGTCATGAACAAGCCTAGTGTCTCAATCACAAGCAAGTAAGTAAAAGTCACAAGATGTATGATCATCAAATATACAATAGTAAGGCATCCCAAACATTACATATTCAGTTGATCATAAAGCTAGTCGTTACAAAATGTCAGGACTAGCAAGAGTTTAGTCATACATGATCAACCCTAGGATCTGTTAATCATGTTACAGCCCGTAGGCAGACAGTAAGTAAGTGCAATCGAGCTAAACAGGTGCTCGTCGGCTAAACGCCTCAAAAGAATATTTTTTACAATAAAGTGGGAGAGCCAAAAATAACCCACTCGTTGCCAGGGTTCCGTCTAGTGGCCACCATCTGGCTGGAAGGTCGATAGATCCTCTGGAGCTGCTCCGAAATCTGGCCACACAAAACCAGCTGGGTTAAACCCCAGAAAGAGCAAGTGCCACAAAGGAAGCTTCACTTAGGAACTAAAACCAGCAATCAACACAAGATATAAATATAAGTAAGAACTGGAAATAAAGAAAATACACCAGGATGATATACGACGAGATAACCATGGAACTATTCAGATAACCAGGTTATAACCCGTAAACCAAACAAGGACCGGGGTTGTAACCCTTCGTCTGAACAGAACTTGGAATTCTCACCATTTATCGGTAAAATAAATACAAGCATCTGGTCATTCAATAATCTGGAACAGGATCATGGCAAGACTAGACTGGTTAGACACCGTCATCACTTCAGGCCAAGCAAGAATTACGGCTTGATACTTTAACTAACTAGGGTTGTCACAAGCCTAATTACTAACAAGATGCAGTAAGATTATTCCACAGCCACAAGCCCTGCAGACCATCCAGATTACCGGGTTAAAAGATTAGAGTTGAATTCAGGTGGGTACATCGTCCAGGAAACGAATGTACCCTTAGGTTGCTGAAGGGAGCAACATATGACAGTGTGCTGGAAATGTGCCCTACTCGACGTCAGGCTACAGATCCCAAGGCTTGCCCAGGTAACGGGATTGCCTGTAGCTGGGAAATCTCGTCATGACTAATGTATTAATCTAGTTATTAGCCTTAGTCCATTTTAGTAGGTACTCCTGACCGTGGTACTCAGGAGTCCCCTCCTAGACATGATGCAAGACAGGACTGGATTATTTGTACAAGCACAATCGCCCACGGTGTCCAGATTAATTATACAGGTCATGTCGTGTCAGGTAGCCATCGCAACAGCTATTAAGAAAATCATGTCAGGTTATCATGCCAAGTGTACTTGTCAGGAGTGCGCCACGACGGGCCACTATCAGGTCATGTCAGGTTATTATGTCAGGAGTGCACCACTACGGGTCACTATCACGTCATGCTCAATTATCAATTCCAAACATATCAAGTAAATTCGTGATTATCAAGTTCAGGACAAAAGGCGTAAGGATATAAAATGGACGTTAAATATCTAATAAAATATCAATATACAGGGCTATAGAAGATCCAGGGTAAGTAGGGTCAGGTCCAGTTGCGTCTAAACATCAGGTTGCGCCTGAGTCAGACTGCGCTCAAGTCAAGCTACGCTCAAGTCAGGCTACGCTCAAGTCAGCGTATGCAAGACATACGTCTCCAAAAGGCAGCGTATGTACTCTATACGACTCCTCTTCAAGGCAGCATATGTACTCCATACGACTCCTCATCAAGGCAGCGTATGTACTCCATACGACTCCTCATCAAGACAGCGTATGAGTCAGACTGTGCTACGCTAAAGAGCGCATGCAACTCAGTGGCGTAAGCTAAAAAGCTCGCACACACTGCTCACTGTCTTCTCCAAATCAGCAAGAACTCCATGGTTTGAACCCAAAGCTTCAAATGTCCATAACTTGGTCAAAATAAGTCCAAATCCAACTTTTCAAAGGTCAAAATTGGGTAGAATAAAATTCTCTACAACATGGAACCATCAAAACTTGAAAACAAAGAAGTTTGATAGATCAAAACCACCAAATCTAAAAATAACTATTTCTAGATCTACAAAAATTAAAGCCTCAAAATGGAAAATGATAAGTTCTAATGTGTCTTAGAAACATGAGGAGAAGCTAATAGAACAATAAAAAATGGACTCTCTTGTGGAAGCAAGTTGCACTTGCCTAGACTCTCTCTCCCTCTCTTTGGTAGGTAAGGAAGTAATGGTGGAGAAGATGATAAATGAAGGAGAGAAAGGAGAAGGGTTAATAAATGGTAGTGGTGGTGGTAGGTAGGGGGTTCACCCTTGGTTCATGATGAACCAAGAGCAATCCCAAACCGAACCAAGCCAACCCAAACCAAGAATAAACAAAGTCCAGGGAGGAAATTAAGCAAGAAAATCATGAAATACAAGAATAAATACGTACACGTATTCCAGAAATATGTAATACGAACCACAGGCATTACATAGAGACTTACAAATAGGACTGCCACCCCCTGGCAGTCCTACATTAAATTAGGACTGCCAGGGTGCTGGCAGTCCTAATTCAATGTAGGACTGCTAGGGGGTAGCAGTCCTGATACTGGATCAGATAGCCATTCTCCGTGCCAAATTACACGGAGAATGGCCATTCTCCATGCTAAATTATACGGAGAATGGCCATTCTTCGTGCTAAATTAAGAGTTTTTAGTTGATAAGTAGGACTGCCACCCCCTTGGCAGTCCTATACAGAAGTAGGACTGCCAGGGTGCTGGCAGTCCTAACTCAAATTTACTGTTGCAGCAAGTTTCCGTCATGATTGCCAGTACCCTGGCAGTCCTACTTTAGTGTAGGACTGCCATGGGACTGGCAGTCCTACTTATCATACTCTGCGAAAGAGTTTTCAGTTGAGGAGCTCCTCACAGAGTTTGATAAGTAGGACTGCCACCCCAGGCAGTCCTATACTGAAGTAGGACTGCCAGGGTGCTGGCAGTCCTAACTCAAACTTGCTGTTGCAGCAAGTTTCAGTCAGGACTGCTAGCATCCTGGCAGTCCTACACCAACTGGGTGGCAGTCCTGATACTGATACTCTGTACATAAAAAACAATAATTATCACAAGTACATAAACAACAATAATTCATCACAACTACATAAATATTCCACATCCAACTTAAGATTCATCACAATAATTCATCACAATAATCCAACTACAATAATTCATCCCAATAATTCATCACAACTACAATAATTCATCACAACTACTTAAGTTTCAAAAATTCCACATCCAAATTAAGTTTCAAACAAGTACATAACTATTCCACATCTAACTTAAGTTTGAAATAAGAAAAATATCCAGATCCAACTATATGTCATGTCGGGCCTTTGAACGAGACTCCCTATTGTTCATGAAGGGGAAGTCGACCACGTCGTTGATACGATCAAGCTTGTTGGCGATCGCGACACTAGTGTCACTTTGGCAACCTCTCTGAGCTTCGGGTACTGGTTTGAAAATTGTTATCGGATGCTCGTGAGGACATCCCGTACGTTCCTTCCGCTTTGACGCGGTGGGTCGTATTCTTTCGTTGGCGGCCGGTGGACTGCATGACAACATACAGTTATTAAATAATAGAAACAGAAATAGGACATGCAGTTACCCCACGCATATGAGCATCATGCAGTTATCCACCCCCATATGTCATTACATTAGGACTGCCAGGCATGTGGCTGTCCTAATGTAAATCAGGACTGCCATAGTCCTGGCAGTCCTCTTTCACAATTGTACTGCCAGGACTGTGGCAGTCCTGATTTATATTAGGACTGCCACATGCCTGGCAGTCCTACTATTATGATACTCGAACTGCCAAAATGAGATGCTAGTTTATCGTGTTCTAGGGTTAGGGTTTCAACATAAATGTGGGTTTCTTGTGTTCGAAAATTAGGAAAGAGAACCATAAAGAGATTCTAAACCTATTTTATCAAAACTTTTTCAAGAATTAAAAATATTCTAGGGTTTTGAATAGAATGTACAAAATTCTCGAAGAAATTAGGGAAGAACGTACCTAGATTCTGGTTTCTTTGACTTGCGTGTCATCTTTTCGAATCTACAAAGGTTGTGTAAGAAATCTTGGTGGAGGAATTGGGAGTGGAGTGGTGGAGAAGAAGAAATTGGGGTTTTAGGAGAGGGAGAGGGAGAGAGCTCTTTTTTCTTCTTGAGGAGAGAGAGTATAGAATGACAAATGAAATGAAATGAAGGGTTTGGGGGGTTGGGCTGCCCCTAGCAAATTTTGGATGCCCCCTAGCAAATTCTCTACCTTCTTCGGCTGCCCCCAAGTAAGTGATGCCCCCAAGCAATTTTGGTAGTGCCCTTAGAAAAAACCTAAATGATAATAATAACATGTTGTTCTTTCCATTCTTTGGAAAGAAGAAATAAATGTAAAGAGAGAGAGGAAACATTTGAGAAAAGAAATAGAGTGGAAGAAGAAGGGTCGAGAGCGCACCGAGTGGCTGTAGCGCGTAGCGCTGGGCGAAATTGAGCACGGCTAGAAAGGTCGTCGACACGGCCGACGATGAGTCTGACGGAGGCTCACCGGAGCCGACACGGTGGCAGGGTGGCATGTAGTTCAAGGTTCTCGGGAACGCGGCCATGGTTATCAGGCGGCAGGGCGGTGTCAGCATGCCCCGTCTCCGATGGGGGCACCATCTGGGCACGTTATTTATGAGATCAGGTAGGGGGCCTCATCGGTGGCGAGCGGGCTCATAGTGGAGAGGTGGAGGAGGGCGCGGACGGCATGCGGTTCCTGCGATGTTTAGGGGGAGAGGGCTTGAGGTCGCCGGACAAATGCGGTTGAGTTGTCGGGATGCCGGAGACGGTACGGCGGCTACGTAGGGCCGATCGGTGTTGCTGGGGGTTGGTAAGGGTTTTTGGCTTCCTTTTATTTTTCATCAGGTGGTGGGGTCGGATTTTTGACGATGAGGTAGTGGTGTTTAGAGAAAGGTGGTTGGCGATGGTGGCGGTTGATGATGTTGGGGAAGCAACAGTGGTCAGTGACGGTGGATGGAAAAAGTTGGGTAGATGATGTCGGAGGTGCTATGGTGGTGTCGGTGGCAATTTTATTGGTGAACGGCCTGGACAGGGTTGCGCCTTGGTAGAAGGGCTAGCCGGAGGTGATTTTCTGTGTGGTAATGAAGGTGATGGTATTGTAGGTGGTGGATGGAGATGCGGCAGGAGGGCTTGACGGGAAGGGGTCGATGACTGACAGGCGCAGGTGGCGCCAGTGGTGGTTTTGGAGTTTGGTGGAAGTGCCTGCGGATTTTGGGCACGGCGGATGGCCAGGGGTGCGTCGGCTTGTCGTAGTGGCGATAGATGGATGTGTCCAGCATTGTCGGACACGAAAAATATTTTATATTGTAAAGAAACTAATATAATGGAAAGGTTGACACGGACACGATCATAGACACGGTACGCAACACATGTGGTTGATGGTGAATGGCTGTTTGAGAAGATCGGAGGAAAACAAAGGAAAGCCTCCTTAAATAGGAGTTGAACTCCTAATTAGATAATAATTAGGATTTTTCCATGGATAAACTTCTCCCCTTTAATTTAATTTAAATAAAGATTCAAATTCAAATAAATCTAATCATAATCATATAAAAGATCAAAAATAGTAATTTAAATTACTTCTCAATATATCCAATTTAAAATTTAATAGATAAATCGTTGCCTAAATTTAATTTAAGTCAAATAGAATTTAAATACGAATCATTCTAATTGTGATACGATAATAATTTAAACTAGCATCTAAATCATATAAATTAAATCCAAAACTAATAATTGATTATCGTAAATATTTAAATAAAATTTGATATTATCAAACAATTTAAATCATTCAAACTAAATT
Organism: Iris pallida; assembly: GCA_029216955.1. Lineage (NCBI taxonomy): Eukaryota > Viridiplantae > Streptophyta > Magnoliopsida > Asparagales > Iridaceae > Iris > Iris pallida. Next base: position 24,088 of record JANAVB010017095.1, read on the forward strand.
AAATAATTAATTACTACAATAACTTAAAATAATTTAATGATTAATTGAAAATGATTCTATAAGAATCAAATCTTTAAAATAAATGATAGTGATAAACCAATTAATTCTACAAATTATATTATAATTATCAAACAATTGGTAAAATATTTTCCTATAATTATCAAATAAATATTATTATTAGTAAGATTAAATCAAAGCAAAATATAATATTTGATAAAAAAATAACTTTAATAATATAATATTATCAATATAATTCAAACAATATTTTATAAATTCAAAAAATTTAATTTTAATGATAGTCAGTTCCATCAAAATAAAATGAAGTATATTTCTATAAATTAATTTAGAAATTCTTTACCATAAACATTCATCATAGATTGATCAAATCTAATCTAGTAATTGATCAAAATAATTATTAAAAAAATAATATTCAATCTTATTGTAATAAATCAAAAATAAAATAAATGATAACATTAGATCAAATTTTCTAGGAGTACATTTTTATAAAAAAAAATAAACTAGTAAATATTTTTTCCATTATAATTATTTCTCAAACAAAATTTTTTATCACCAAATTTATTATATAATAATAATATAATAATATAATAATAATAATAATTAAAATTAAAATAAACAAAAAATAGCATTTCCCATAATATTTAATTTAAAAATTAGTTTTTGATTAAAAGAATTAATCATAAAATATTATTCACAAAGTATCGACGAAATTACTTTTAAGCACGATAACTAAAATAAAAAAAATAAATTTTTTGAAAATTTGGAAAGAGGGGTTACAAATCTACCCACCTTAGAAAAATTTTGTCCTCGAAATTTCAAAGGGCACAATTTGGTACGACTAAGAATGTACTCAAGAAGCAAAATTTCAACCAATACGTACGACAAATAATATAATCCAGATGATGATATGATTCATGAACAAATTGGTCAGCGAATTCAGTTTTAGGAAAATGTGAATTGGCACGATCCAGAATATTCAAAATGATTGATTAAATTTTGTTTACAGATGATCAAGGAATTCGTTTTAGCACGATTGATTATTTAGGCACAATCAAAGTACGACCAAATTATATGGTCAAGGATCTAGTCAAGGTTCAAATCTAAGCACGCTTAAGGATAGAACCAAACTAGGATTAGTTAAACGAGAAAAGTCTTTAGGCACGATTAACCACTGATTGAAATTATGTAAGCATGATCGATGATCCAAAGTTTAGACAAAGTCTAACAGGACTTAAATTACCAAGGCTAATCATGCAAGTCATCCAAGCATGATCAAAATTAAAAGTTGGCATGAACATGAACAAGATCAAAATAGTCATGATCATAATGGAATAAAAATATAAACATTAACAATAATTGAGTTGAAGTATATGCATGATTAATTATTGTCAAATAGTTTAGTCACGATCAAAATCGTTTAGGAACGATCAAAATTCTAATTTGTTTGGCACGATTAACTAGATTAACTATTTAAAAAAAATTGTTTAGGCACGATTACAGAATGAAAGTCTAGAAAAATATACGAATTGACAATATCGAATATAATCAAAATAGTCGAGTTGCGATCAAAAAGTCGTTAAAGATGATCCAAACTGAAATCATTTAGGCATGATCATAGAATCATAATCTAGGTATGATTATGAATCTAGTGGAAAGAATTCATAAATAGGTTTAAAATCTTACTAGTAAGACAAATGATGATTATGAAAATAAAAGATAAGAAAAAGAAAGGATAAAGACTAAATCAGCATTTTAAGTGAATGCACAAAATTACAAACCATGAATTCAATAGTTATATGCCAAAAAGAACATAGTCTCTATAATATTCGAAAATCATATGTATATGAAGTCACTTTACCGAGAATTTATGCCTCGCTAGTGTACATCTGGCTGTAGTAAACCCTTAGTTTCATGACTCAAATATGATACGGTATCGAATACCCTATCAACTAGGGCTGCAAACGAGCCAAGTCGAGCCAAGATTTTGTAAGCTTGAGCTTGGCTTGGCTAGAATTAATTGAGCTCAAGCTCGAGCTTGATAAAAATTTTATTTTAGAGCTTGAGCTTGGCTCGAGCTTGTTTGCATTAAGCTTGAGCTTGGTTTAGTTTGAGCTCGAGCTTGGCTTGATAAGCAAGCTTGATAAACAAGCTTGATAAGCTCAAAATCAAGCTCGCTCAACTTTATTTCAGGCTCATTAAGCTGTAGGAACCCTAGGGGGGGGTGAATAGGGTCAAGCTAGCTAATCAAGCACTTAGCACAAGCTAATGGGCAATTTAAAAATATAAGTGCAAGAGAAGAATCAATAACAATACCGACACACGATATATCCTGGTATCCTCCCAAGAGGCACTCCAGTCCCGGAACTCTCTCCGACTTTAATCTACTATTTGAGTAAATAGTTACACACGAGTTTGGATCCGAAGAACTCGCCAACTTCTTACACGAGAGCTTTAATCTGAAGGCCTCTCCGACTTCAACCGAGAGTTTGGATACGAAGACTCTCCAACTTCAACCGAGAGTTTGGATACAGACTCTCCAACTTCAACCTTTCACAATAGGTTTAGATCTCCTTATATAATAAGATGAAGATCTTACTTTACAACTCAATAACTCTAACATAATTTGTGGATGGCAAATGAAAGCTTTGTAGAGTTATTTGTGGATAGGCTTTGGTGGTTTAGAAATTTTTAGGCTCAAAGCATCAACCTTGAATGAAGGAGTTCAAGGCTATTTATAACCAAAGCAAAGGAAAGTGCAATAATACAACTTTCACAGGCTGCCGGATCATCCGTCGGATTTCTGCGGAAATATGCCGGATCATCCGCCTGTATAGTCCAACGACTATAAATAGAGCCGTTGGGATCAATCATTCGTAAAATTCGACCGTTGGGATGCAAATGGTCATATGGCGGAAAATTCGCCAAAATTTTGCAGTTTTCTGCCGAATAATCCGAAACACTCACAGAAGGTATTCTGTGAGACCATTCGGATCTTCCGTCGGATTTTCGCGGAGATCCGCCGGATTATCCGTCAGGATTTCGAAGATTGTCCTGGGTTATTTTTACCCTAGCTTTCGATTGTGCCATCTATTTCTTGTGTTTACAATGATTCCTAAGACTCATTATAGACTCTAAATATACTGTAGTAGGAGCAGGCTTCTTCAGAGTCTTGAAATAATGATGGCTTGGCTTGGCTTTTTTCCTTGATAGATGTTGGCTTCTTCCTTGACGGCAGCTTCTTCCTTGACGGTCAGCGAAACCCTCGAGTACGTGGCTCCAAAGTACGAGCTGATAGCCAATGTCAGCACATACGTCAGCATAATCATTACTCATTTTGTCGGTTACAGTTGTGTCCTGCCACGTGGCTGACCCGACCAATCTTTCCATTCATCCTTAAAGCAATGCGCTTAGACATACATGCGATTCATCAGCCATGTGCCAAGTTTCCTCATGCATCAAATCATGCATGCACATCAAAGCGGGATCTTTAAGCCGTGTGCACGTGCCACGTGTTATTTGACTCATTCACGCCCATGAATGGACGCCAATCACCCAAGTTTTCAGTAACAGATAAATTTTAATTATTGTCTTGTGTCATCTCATCCGCAGCCCATCAATACTGACAGTGACATACACATCCAACGGTAAGTTGTACGGAACTTACTCAGGCACCTCTCTGCCCAGAATGAGTCAGCTATCTAAGTCTTCCTATCACTTTGGCACATCTAATGCACTGGAACCAAGCCGAAGAGCAAATTTTATGTTATCAAACGGATACGCCCATGTGGGCTGTGTGCATGAAGTAGGTATGGTTCACAATAAGTCTTTCACTAATGATCTTGGTGTATTTCATGTGTTAGAACTAGATCATGGAGCACACCACTCACTCACACCACTAAGAGCTTGGCTTAGCCATGCATAGGAAGTGGGTGTAAGTGTGAATCTCTATTCGTACGATTTGTGTAACATGATTAGTCACAAAAGCAAAGTGGAAGAGACGACTCTTACACAAAAGCCTGTAATACTTGTGCTAATATTATTATTGATTGCTACTGTAACCAAACAACAGCACTGCTACCACCAAGACAGTCCATTTTCCAACGACTACAACCAGCAGCAGTAATCTGACAGCATCTCAAAAAAAGGGTATCGATAGAAGATGAGGATGAGCTTCTAGTTGCCTCATGCAATCCTACTTGGAGTTTGCCCTCCGTCAAGAAGACTTCCAAAAATTCTCATATCTCGGATATTGCATCTAATAGTCAACCTCGAGACAGCAAGCTGGTAATGCCCAGCACGGGTGTATTCCAACACACCAGGTCCAAAGCCAAGTCTTCTTCAGAAGACATTATCGTTTCATCCATGGTACGAGCTGGGGGTAGCACACCCCTGATGTTCCATGTGAACACTGCCTTCTAGCCAGTAGAAGTTTCACATGGAACCGATTTCGAAGCATCTGGGGTATATTTATCAGGAGGCTGAGGGTGCCTATCCTTTTGATTCCGAAGAGGATACTTGTCTACCCGTGTATCCCCATAATAGCGAAGCTCACGGTTTTGAACCAGAAAGTGAAAGACCTATGGTACCGTCTACTTTCCATCACCGGATGTCAGTATACACGACATGAGGCAATAATATGGGAAGTAGCAAAGGGTCAAACCACCAGCACTGTATATAGGCCCTCAAAAAGGGTCTATATACACTTAGTGAATCCATGCATGTGTTGACTCAGATGGTCCTGTAGCTCAAAGATAAGTTGCCACCAAGGGCCCCTGCTCCAACGAACCAGGATCCAGGGACGAACGGGGAGTCCAACACACCCTCCCAGGTTCCACCTACAACTGAGAACCGTACTCTACCACGGTCAACTGTCCCGCCAGTGTCAGATGACGTATATGAAGCTCTTAGGATTGCAAGCTCGCTTTGATGCCAAAGACAAAAGAAGGTACTTCAAAAACTCAGGATTCGGCAACCATATCCTCCGAGTCAAAAATGTGGTTTACCCTCCCAAGTACAAACTATAGTCCTTAACTCCATTCGACGGAAAGGAGTCTTCCTGTTGATATTTGACATACCTTTCCGTCGATATTTGACATACTTTGTGGTGCACTTGCCAAAGTATGACACCTTGCTCACAAGCTTGTTCATCGGCGCATTAAAGGGGGTAGCTTATGAATGGTTCTGTAGTCTCCTGACAATTGCATATCTTCCTTTAAGGATCTGAAGCACCTTTTTCTTTCCCGGTTCTATGAGGGAGGAGTGGACATGACAATATCCTCCGTCATGGATATCACTCAGAAGGAGAAAGAGCTGGTCCAAGCTTATATAGAACGCTTTTGCTAGGTAGCCTTTAGACTACCACCTGGCACTCCCGAGCTGGTACTGATGGACATATGCGGCAAGAACATGCTACCACCAATAAAACTCTAGACCAACTCCAGTCAATGTACAGATTGGACGACATTCATCATCAGCTTTGACAGCGCTAAAAAATGCCAAGGAGGCTCTCGACTAGGGTAAACTTCCCTACTCTCGATGAGAGAGGGAAGCGTCCCATCTATAACAATAGTAACAAAAATAGTGATGATGCCCAAGACGACAAGGAAATTCCAAACTAAATAGGAAGACCCCTTCACAGTAGAGTCGGTGAGCTTATCGACTCGCAAAATTTAAAAGAGGCTTGCTAATTATGCCGATCAACGACAAGTTCCTCAAAAAGTACTATGTCTAGTCTTAGCATGTACTTTCCTATCCCCAGTAGAACCAAAATAAAGAATTACAGTGTTTATATTGTACGTCATCCCCAGCAAGCATTAACATGGAACAGGGCCTAGTCGCCCTAAAATATCTTATATTTGCGATTCCCAACATGGTTGAAATTTTTTAAAAACTATTCCATGACAAAGGTCATAGTTCACATCCATACTACCTCTGAACTTCCCGATTGTCACTACCCCAACTAAAATTAGTAAAATATATACATCCTCGGAGTAAAGCTGCTCTAGGACGTTCCCTTATCATATTTTCTAGTAAAAATAATCACGTCCATATCACCCTGAATTGTCCTCTACATTCCAACAGAGTTCTATCTTATTACGTTCGTATAAACTGTGTAAGATAACTCTAAATGGAGGTTTACCACGTCCACATTATCTCTGAGTAAACACTTCTACTTAGTAACCTATGTGTTACTATATTCTCATATCAAAAAGGGATCACATCCACATTATCTCTAAATTGCTTCTTGGATATTCGATAGAGTTCTATCTTACCATGTTCGTATAACCTCTGAGTAAGATTTCTAACAGTATTATATGTTTATCATGTGATTATCTCTGAGTAAGCATCCTACCAATTGACTTTTCACCAGCACGTCCATAATACCTCTGATGGTGTCTGTCATCTCAACTTACCATACATACTTAGTTCTAAGTACGCCAAGGATGATAAGTCCATATAAAGACCCTAGCGAAGTACCCAAACATATCACGTCCATATTACCTCTGATAGGGTTGTCATATGAAAAACAACAAAAAGTTATACACCTAAATAGCTCTACTGTCCATGCTTTTTGTTCAAAGTATTTCAAAATTTGTCCAAGTTTTAAAAACTTTAAAGGAGATCTTGTAGAAGCATGGAAAAAAGCATATTGCTTTTTGTCATTCGGACTCAGACACGGGCTCAAGGATACTTCATGCATGCACGGGCACGTATGAGTGGGTAGGTGTGGACTGGCACACGACTATGCTGATTGCGGGATAATCTAAAATACCAAACTTTATTTTTTGACTATTAGTATTTTAGTCCCACATCCGATAGGAGAAGAAGATAAGTTGTATTTCTTGCTATATATAGAGCCCTTTGGGCTCCTTTGAAACGGGCACAAAATAAGAAAGTATAGGGAGCTCGTTGAGTCTAGGGAGCCTGTTGGAGTCACAAAAAGCTGACTAGCGAGCATTCCAGAAGTTCTTTAAGAACTTGCTGGTTTCTGGACACGGATCATATAAAGACGAATCTTACTTTGAGCAACGGTGCATCTTCTTCTTCTTTGTTTGTTGCAAGTTCTTCTAGAGAGCAAACTTGTTTGCACAGAAGTCTCCGAAGTCCTTAATACTCAGAACTGAGAGAACACTTGTTTGTACTGAGGTCCATATTTTTTATCAACACTCAGAATATAGAGCAAACTTGTTTGCACTGAAGTCAATATTTTTGATCGTTACTCAGAACAGAAAGCAAACTTATTTGCACTAAAGTCTCTATTTCTGATCATTGGTTGCAGGTTCTTCTGGAGAGTAAACTTCTTTGCATTGAAGTCTACAAAATTCTTAATACTCAGAACAAAGAGCAAACTTGTTTGTACTAAAGTTATGTTTCTGATCGTTACTTAGAATAGAGAGGAAATATGTCTGCACTGAAGTCTCTATTTCTGAACATAACTCAGAACAAAGAATAAACATGTTTGTACTGATTGTTTCTGATTGTTACTCAGAACAGAGAGCAAACTAGTTTGTACTGAAGTCTTTATTTCTGATCATTGGCAACAGGTTCTTCTGGAGAGCAAACTTGTTTGTATTAAAGTCTTTGTTTATGATCTTTACTCGGAACAGAGAGCAAACTTGTTTCCACTGAAGTCTCTATTTCTGATCGTTGCCCCAAACAGAGTACAAACTTGTTTGTACTGAAGTCTCTATTTTTGATTGTTATTCAGAACAGAGAGCAAACTTGTTTGCATTAAAATATCTATCTATGATCATTGTAGAAGCATAGAGAAATAAGGCCATGCACCTCACAAATCAGGCACATCTGCTGAAACAAAATAGATGTAACCAGCCACTGTTGCGCCAATATTAGATGCATCTCAATGGTCATACTCCTAAAGGCACTTAACCATCATTTCAACATTTAATGCAATATTGACTACTATGTCAGCTATCATATGGAATGATGTACTGCGTGTACCTCGACATACATGTAGACGATGGCTACATAACAGTCTAAGTGTCATCATTAATGAATCCATGTACCTAGACTGCAACAAGTATCACTCAAAGATGCGTATTAAAAGCTCTTCAAATAAAGAAAGAGACGCTTCGAAGTATGAGCTGATAGCCGATGTCTGCATATATACCGGCATAATCATTATCATTTTGTTGGTTACAGTTGTGCCCTGCCACGTGGCAGACGGCTAATCTTTGCATGCGCCATTAAAGCGATGCGCTCAGACATACATGCTCTCCATGATCCTATGCCAAGTTGTTTCATGTGCTGAATCGTATTTGCGCATCAAAGCGGGATCCTTGAGCCGTTTGCACATGCCATGTGTCATTTGACTTAGTCATGTCTATTAACGGATGCCAACCATGTAAGTTCTCAACAACATATGAATCCCACAAACTGCCAAGTGTCAGCTCATCCGCAGCCAAATAATACATTTTTAATAGATTTGGTTCGAATTTCATGTACGCAGTACCCCTGCACACCAAAATCCATGTGTGCATGTGTTGGTTTTCTCATCAGCCAATAAATAAAAGGATTCTTCATTCATTTCAGGGCCAAAATCGGATTATTCTATTTAGAGACATCCAGAAAGTCAAAGCAATTCTTTTCTTTGTCAGAACGTCAATGGAGTAAATGAGCCACTAAAGTATTCAATCTCCATTGTCATACTTTCCAAAAATATTTATACTTAGATTTCCTGTTTAAGATCTCGTTTGTACCTTTTCTCATTTGGAATACAAAAGTTCTTCAACTTTTTGTTCATGACAAACAATCTTAGGCATATCATTTACTTTTATATCGATCTATCAGTTCCTTGTTACGTACCATGAATTGTTTCCCCCTCTCAATCATTAGTATGCACCGTGCTGCGATAGAAACTTTACATATGACTTGCTCCCTAGTTCCTTAACTTTGTCATTATTACTTGTCTATTGACCAATCTCGGTACGCTCATGCTGCGATAAAGACTTTACATAGATTGTTACCACATCCCATGTTGATTTCTATAGGACTGTTAGCTCTAGCTACGTTACAGTTTTACCCGACATTTTTTGTAGAGAGGTCTAATAGTACTACCCTTATTCATGTGTTGTTACTTGTGTTTTACTTCGTGTTATGTGATTACCTTTCCAGTTCATATTTATTTACTGTTATTTAGTAGCATGTATATTATATATCTTGCTAGACTATAATGTCCCAGTCCTAAAATACTTAGGACCAAGTACGTAGACATGCTAGCTGCATGCATACGAAGGATACTCCAATATATGGAAACCTCGTATGTACACATAAGCTGTAAACTGCAGTAACCATGAAACTAATCTCGTCCACAAATAAATATATCATATAATCAACTTATAAATGTCATTGAACAAAACATTGGGCGAAGATAAATCCACTACCAACTAAAATAAGAGAAATACATAGCAACGATGGAAGAGTCAAGCGAAGCAAAAAGACGATCCAAGAGCTATCATCGCGAAGGTAGATTGTAAACTATGACCTTGGCTAGAGCACCTACGAAAATCATAAAACACACCTGGAGAAATCACCAGGTCCTCAGAGGGACGTAACAAGATACAAGAAGAACATGCCATTATAACTGCAAACGTAACACTAAAACTATAACACAACTGGGTCCCTAGCCATCTATGTGATATTCACCTTGAGGACAACGTTCTACGTAGGGAGTGTAGGATTAGCAGAGTAAATAAAGAGTGGCAGTAAGTAGCAGTCATCCGAGTTACTATCGGTCATGGGCCGTAAGTAGCGCTCATCTGAGTCACTATCGGCCTCGAAATGTGTGTAAAAGTAAATGTAGCCCCAACGCTAATAGTTGTTCCCTCCCTCCAATGATACCAAACATGCGTCGTAACCACGATGTACTAACACATGTCACTTCCACAATACTGTTTTATACCTAATAACTGTCAAGTCTTCTAACATGCATCTATTGACAGTTATTTCCAACGCATGCGCACGGGGGATCAGCCTACACGCAAGACCTCTATATGTACTCTCAACTCACACACTCTCATACATACAACAAGCTACAGAGATGCATTACATTGACGGTAGTCTCTTAACTCTAGGCCCATGTACAAGAGGAAAAAAAACAACTAAAATAAAAGTACAAAAAATTATACAATTGAATAATAGGATGCAACTAAATGTACGCAGTGAAGATATCAAGGTATCTTGCCTGATGTATCGCCTGGTGTGGTGCGATGATTGTAATGTCATATTTTCGATTTGTCCCAAAAGCCATGTTCGGTGTAGGGGTCTGAAGTCGTAGAAAAATAGGATTTTGGAATTAGTTATAATTAAGGTTGACAGACAGTGAGGATTTGCGAAGAAAAGTATTTATACCCTTTTATAAATATTCATACTACTTGAAAATAATCTATATATATAAAAATATATATATATATATATAAATATATATATATATATATCACAATTTTTAGGAAAACACTTTATTATACATCAAGAAAATACTTGAAGAAAATGAAAAAATCATTTTTAACCTAAGTTCTAAGTTCGTAAAAATATAAATTTTTGGCAGAAAAACTATTTTATTAGCTAGATAAGTATTCGAAAAAATAATACTAGAATTTATTTTATAATTTGGGAAGCTATATTTATGGGTCAACAAGTTTTTAGGTAAACATTTACTTTATATATTTGAAATAAAACAACAGAGATTTCAATATATCTAATAATAATAATAATAATAGTAATAATAAGAATAAGAATATTAATAACTATATTAGAAAAGACAGCTCTGCTGTCTCCTTCATTCGAGTGAGAAGGAAGGAGAGAGAGAGAAGAAGAGGAAAAGAGAGGGGAAGAGTTCGAGAGAGCGGGAAAGAGAGATCGGGGGTCACGTGGGGGTCTCAACCAGCGCCGGTGGCGCGCCGGGGCGCTGTGGGCAGCGGCTGGATCCCGGAAGAGCGGGCGACTGGTGGCGCGGTGGTCTTTTGGAGGGAGGATTGGCCGTGGATCCGACGGCGGAGCTCCGACATGGTGGCGTAAAGGTGAGTTAGGGTTAGGGTTTTTCTTCTCCTTCTAATTTCTGCATTTTTAATAGTGGCGGCTGCGACCGAGATGGCTGGGTCGAGAAGGAGATGGTGGCGGTGGTTGTAGTGGTTGTTAGGGATTTGGCCGATGTCGTAGGCCGGATATCGACGGTTCAGGGTCAGCGGTGGTTGTGTTGTTGTGTTCGGAGTCGGAAAGGCAGGTTGGTGATGGTGGTCGGGGGCGATGTGGTGGCTGTGTCCGGGATTGTCGGACACGGATGTAAATTGTACTTATACTACAAGGATATAATGGATAGGAAGGCACGGACACGGACACGATGCACTGTTGGTTGTGGAGAATTTGATGTTAAATTGTGGAGACAAAAGAATATGGGCTCTCCTTATATAGAAGGTGGAGGTCCCAGTTAGATAAGGACTGAAAATGCTTAAATTTCCCATTAGATATCCCTTGTTTAGTTTAAAGCAACTCGATCATATCCAATCGTATAAAATAAAATCTTTTCCAAGATAATTATTATAATTAATTAAATTTAAACCAAAACAATATTTTAAAATAATTTTTTGAATAATAAAATTTTAATATTAAATAAATTTTGAAAATAGAATTATATATATAAATTTAAATTTATGTTACCTCGTATGCAATGAATATTTTCATAAAACCTCGTTTTCAAAATTACTATTTATATAACCTTTGATGATGTAAAATAAAGATTTGGAAATTCTAATATGACGCATTTTTACAACTTTACGCAATTAAAAATATTTATATTTATTATTTGAAAAACTATGCTTCTAAATAAAAATGTTTTTACAAAAATATGTACCTCGCACATATTTGTACTCGACGAGCCATTCGAAAATACGAGCTCATACACGACGTTCAATATGACAAATTCGTACGCGACGTACAATACAACTATACGACGTAAAAATACAAAGTAAAAATTACTACAAAATTTATAAAAAAAATGTCATATTAGAAATTTAGGGGGTTTACATGCTACCCAACTTAAAAGAATTTCGTCCTCGAAATTAAAGAATAATTAGGGTAGTTAGGGCTGAAAAGGTAGGAAGAGCTTCTTGATAAGAAACACGATCAACATTGAGCGAGAAGAGGGAATGACATTCACGAAAACATGCAATTTAGATAACAAAAACACTTTTTTTCCAACGGATATTGTTTCGAAATGATCTCCTACATGACATTCCATCAGTGTCTAAGTTTCGACCAACACTATCATCAATCCTATAAATGTGTAATCTTCAAACAAATACGCAATAATCTCCTCAAACTCTAATTACGATCAACAATCTAATATTCAAAATTTAAATTCATGATCAATGTTGTCATAATCTTGGAATTTTGGGATTAAACAAAGTCATCAAATTTATTGTTTTCTCCTCAAATTTCTATTCCACAAAGTTTAGTTCCTTGAAACATTTTTTTCCACTTGCTATTTATCCCCAAAATATTAATTCCATAAAACTAAAATCCTTGAGAAAAAAAATTCCTTAAGTTAAATTCTGCCTTTCATAGTCTCCTCAAAAATTAAAATCTCCAAAAAATTTAAGAAATCAAACTCATATTAGCCAGCATTTATATCGATAAATGTAATATAGGGAATTTAATTCTTGAAGAACCAAGAATGTCAGGATTTATCATCTTCAATATTGGAGTAACTTCGAATACTAATAACATCAAACTAAAATATTTTATGATTATAAAAACTTTAACAATTGATTTACCTCAAAGATCCAATTTTTGTTAATCGAGGAGTCTACTCACCTTTGATAATATCATCATATCAAAACTCCACATCATATTTCTTCATTTCTTGTAACCGTCTTTACCACGTATTTCCACTTATGCATCATAATCACTCAATCATCATATTCAACTATACCATCCATATGATCTATGTGGTATTCTAATTCAACCCACTTCATAACTGAGGAGTGTCATGATACGATATTCATCTTTGCTCAAGAAAATATTAAGAACAAGGTTAGCATGAACAGTAGAGCCCACAAATAAAATTTTCGAAGAGAGAATCAAAACAATTTGGAAGAAAGTTTTTGGTTAGGCTCAATGGTCATGGTAGGGTTTGGATAGTAATACAGATTATTGTACGAACATATAATTTATGGGTCTAAGAAAATTAAGATAAGACACGAAAAAATAAAGGCACGGGTTAGCAATCAACAATAAGCACGAGCTAAGCATTTAACGAATTAAGTAGATCACAATAATATCGATCGAAAGAATTGAGTCTTGGTTGAATCTCTTTCTGAGGTCAAGAGTCGATATCATGGTAAAGGTTACAGATATCATGAAAGTAGAGTACAAGAAGACGTGTTTAGTGGCACGTGATATACCTAAATGAAGGTGGGCTCGTCTAGGTCATGCATGTGAAATCCGTTGGGATGAAATAGCTGGTCTCGTGCTCCAAATATCAATGTCACGATAAGGCACACAAAAAGATCTAAAATAAAAAATGGGAGTTCGTATGCTGATATTTACGCAAAAATGTATCAAGTTAAAGCACAAAATAAAGGTAATTAAGGAATCTAGTAAAATAAGTGTAGGACATGATTTCTAGAGAAAAGGTACCCTTCTAGGTTGGGGTATGATCAAGAAATGGTTCTAATCCTTTCCAGTGTCAAGTGATTAGAAGATCACAAAAAGGGGCTATATTTGAGGAAAGGTTGAGCAAGTCAAAGTGAATATATAGTCACATGGCTTGGTCGATGACTAACTATACTTGTGTATGTACACTATCATGGTCATGAGTGATATGGCAACAGAGGTGGACTACTTCTGTCTATTATGGTTGCCTATCAAGGTAGATTCTAAATCTATGTATTTGAGTTCCTCAAAAGCTTCCTCAATACAGTTCTCAAATTATTCTACCAAAATGTCTAATCATAACTTAGAGTTTAAATTCCTTTAATTAATTCCAAATAACCTTCATTATATCGAATGCATCACAACTAAACTTTCATAATAAACCATCACTTTAAAATTTCCAATTCTCAAATATACCTCGAGATAAACTCTTAGCCTATTACATTCAATCCAAACTTAAGCTCAAGATTTTTAAATAATTTCATCAATCGTAAATCATGCGACTAAATTAAAAAATTAATTTTTTACCAAGATTTTCAATAACCATAATCGAAACTTTTAAACTCGAAATCATAAATCATAGGCACAACTTGAAATTTAAATTTTTCCTTCAAAGTCGATTTCATATCTTCCTAAAAATTTTAAACCAAACTTTTTACTATCATCTCTTCAAACTCAAAATTAAATAAACTTATAAATCATAAATCGTACGACTTAATTTAAAACCTAAGCTCTTATTTTTCTTTCTTTTTTTTCCTTTCAAACTAAACTTCCACATTCTCTAGTCGTCTACAAAATATAACTTATAATTTAAAACTCTTTAACAAATCTGAGATAAATATTAGTATATTACAATCCAAACTTAAACTTAACCGTAAATAATGTGTCCCAATTTAAAACTTTAAGATATTTCTCAAATCGATTTCATATCCTAATAAATCATAACTATTTCACAATATCAAAAATCAAAATAAAAAATTTGTTCTCTCAATCCTTTATAGAATCTATCAATCCTCTAGTAGTATCAAAATAAAATTTATCTCCACCTCTACTACCCAACATAGAATTAACTAATCCTTAAGGTTACTAATACCTTTATAACTCAAATAAGATCTCAAATGCACTAATTGTCAAGGTAATCATTCTAGCCATGTGTTTAAACTATGAGCATATAAGTGTAGTCATCTTCCTAGCTATCACTATGCACGAAAATAAGAATTCACGGTGGGAAGGAATCAAGCAAGATGCAAATCAAGGGAGGCAATTGAGAGTTTGGAATTGGAGTCAAGAATGGATGTCAAGTATGTGGATGAGATCCTAGACTTTAATCCTATATGCAGGCTCACATCGGTATAGTAGCATAACCGAAGTGATAAATTTGACCTGCATCGGCTACCACAAAAACATATAATGCCCCAGTCCCAAAATACTTAGGACCAAGTACGTAGACATGCCAGCTGCATGCATACGAAGGATACTCCAATATATGGAAACCTCGTATGTACACTAAGCTGTAAACTGTAGTAACCACGAAAGTAATCTTATCCACAAATAAATATATCATATAATCAACTTATAAATGTTATTTGTACAAACGTTGGGCAGAGACAAATCCACTACCAACTAAAAAAGAGAGAAATACATAGCAACGATGGAAGAGTCGAGCGAAGCGAAAAGGCGATCCGAGATCTATCATCACGAAGGTAGATTGTAAACTATGACCTTGGCTAGAGCACCTGCGAAAATCATAAAACACCTAGAGAAATCACCAGGTCCTCAGAGGGACGTAACAAGATACAGGAAGAACATACCATTATAACTGCAAATATAACACTATAAAACTATAACACAACTAGGTCCCTAGCCATCTATGTGATATGCACCTTGAGGACAACGTTCTACATAGGGGCTGTAGGATCAGCAGAGTAAATAAAGAGTGGCAGTAAGTAGCGCTCATCCGAGTCACTATCGGCCATGGGCAGTAAGTAGCACTCATCTGAGTCGCTATCAGCCCTGAAATGTGTATAAAAGTAAATCTAGCTCCTACGCTAATAAGTGTCCCCTCCGCCCAATGATACTATAAATGCGTCGTAACCACGACGCACCAACACATGTCGCTTCCACAATACTATTTTATACCTAAAACCTGTCAAGTCTTCTAACATGCATCTATTGACAGTTATTTTCAACGCATGCGTATGGAAGATCAACCAACACGCAAGTGACCTCTATATGTACTCTCAACTCACACACATCTCGTGATACAATCGTGACAAGATAATGAGATGTATTACATTGACGGTAGTCTCTTAACTTTAGGCCCACATACAAGAGGGAAATAAATAACTAAAATAAAAGTACAAAAATTATACAATAACTGAATAATAAGATGCAACTAAATGTAAGCAGTAAAGATGGCAAGGTATCTTGCCGAATGTATCGCCTGGTGTGGTACGATGATCGTAATGTCATATTTCTGATTTGTCCCAAAAGCCATGTTCGATGTGTAGGGGTCTGAAGTCGCGTAAAAAATAGGATTTTAGAATTAGTTACGATTAAGGTTGACAGACAGTGAGAATTTATGAAGAAAAGTATTTATACCCTTTTATAAAATATTCATACTACTTGAAAGTATATTTTATTAGCCAAAATAATTTTAATAACTACTTGAAAATAATATATATTATAGGAATAAGTAGAGGTATGAAGAAACAAATCATTGCTGGAGCTATTTGTTGGGTCTTATGGAAAAATAGGATAAGTGGGGGTATGAAGGCTATGCTATGATGAATAGCAACTTAGATTTAAAGTTAAAAGGCAAATCAAGAAGGCTATAAGTCGATGCACACATGCTCCCATTCCAGATGATCAGCAGTAATCTATATGAAATGTAATGAATCTTGTAACCTGAGTTGGGACTCACTTTGAATATCAATAAAATCTAGTGTTCTGATCAATATATATATATAATATATATATATATAATATATATATAATATATATATATCACAATTTTAGGAAACTACATTTTATTATACATCTAGATAAATACTTGAAGAAAACGAGAAAAATCATTTTTAACCTAAGTTCTAAGTTCGTAAAAATATAAATTTATTGGAAGAAAAACTATATTTTATTACCTAGATAAGTACTTGAAAAAATACTAGAATTTATTTATAATTTGGGAAGCTACATTTATGGGTCAACAAGTTTTTAGGTAAATATTTACTTATATATTTGAAATGTAACAACAGAGACTTCAATATATCTAATAATAACAAATAAAATAATAATATTAATAATATAATAATAATAGTAATAATAAGTATAAGAATATTAATAACTATATTAGAAAAGACAGCTCTGCTGTCTCCTTCATTCGACTAAGAAGGAAGGAGAGAGAGGGGAAGAGGAAACGAGAGGGGGAGAGTTCGCGAGAGGGGGAAGAGAGATCGGGGGTCACGTGGGGATCTCCCAGCGACGGCGGTACGACGGGGCGCTGCGGGTAGCGGCTGGATCCGGGAGAGCGTGGGACAGGCCGTACGGTGGCCTCATGGAGGGAGGGTTGGCCGCGGATCTGAAGGCAGAGCTCCGACACGACAGCACAGAGGTGAGTTAGGGTTAGGGTTTTTCTTCTCCTTCCAATTTCTGGATTTTTGGTGGTGGCGGCTGCAGCCGAGATAGTTGGGTCGAGGAGGAGATGGTGGCGGTGGTTATGGTGGTTGTTGGGGATTTGGCCGGTATGGTAGGGTGGATATCGGCAGTTCGGGGCGAGCGGTGGTTGTGTTGTTGGGCCGGAGTCAGAAAGGCATGTTGGTTATGGTGGTCATGGGCGATGTGGTGGCTGTGTCCTGGTTTGTCAGACACTGAAGTAAATTGTACTTGTACTACAAGGATGTAGTAGATGAGAAGGCGTGGACACGGACACGATGTACCGTTGGTTGTGGAGAATTTGATAGTAAATTATGGAGACAGGAGAATATGGGCCCTCCTTATATAGGAGGCGGAGGACCCAGTTAGATAAGGACTGGAAATGCTTAAATTTCCCATTAGATATCCCCTTGTTTAGTTTAAAGTAACTCGATCATATCCAATCGTATAAAATAAAATCTTTTCCAAGATAATTATTAATTAATTAAATTTAAACCAAAATAATATTTTAAAATACTTTTTGAATAATAAATATTAATATTAAATAAATTTCAAAAATAGAATATATATATAAATTTAAATTTATGTACCTCGTATGCAAGGAATATTTGCATAAAATCTCATTTTCAAAATTACTATTTATATAACCTTTATGATGTAAAATAAAGATTTAGAAATTGCAATATGACGCATTTTTACAACTTTACGCAATTAAAAATATTTATTATTATTATTTGAAAAACCATGCTTCTAAATAAAAATATTTTTACAAAAATATGTACCTCGCATATATTCGCACTCGACAAGACATACGAAAATACGAGCTCATACGCGACGTTCAATATAACAAATTCGTACGCGACGTACAATAAGACTATGCGACGTACAAATACAAAGTAAAAATTAATACCAAATTTATAAAAAAAAATCATAGTAGAAATTTAGGGGGTTTACATAGACCCCTGAGAACCTAGTGATCTCTCCAAGTATTGCTGGCACTGCTAGAATAGAAGGGTAGATTGGGGGACGATTGCATCTACAGGATTCATGTAGCACTAGTGGTACTTTTATCGTTCTTTCATCTTTTATATTTTATGGTGTCATCTTCAGTCGTATTGCCTAATTTTATAAACTTTATATTTTGTTATGAGCTTGTTAGATGATTGTATTAAGGTTTGGCCAACTTTATACAAATTGTCTATTCTTGTATTTATATTCAAGTGCCATCAGTGTCTTATTGTTTGATCAACAATAATGTATTTGGTTACTACTTGAGATTATTATTTGTTGAGTGAGATATAGTTGACTTACCATTTTATACCATATCTTATTCAGCTTACGTGCATTACTTGAGGATTCCATAGATTGGATTGACCCTTGAGTATGTACTAGATGGCCATGTCACATACTAGTGCCGTAACTTTTGTAACTGGGGCTTGATAGCCGTGGTTGATGTTCTGAACTAGAAGAATTTGGCAGATCTGTTTACCAAAGGTTTGAAGCACCAATTAGTCGAAGACACAACAAATAAAATGGGCTTGAAGACATTCTGATATGTTGTCTTTGTAATTCTATAATAAAGTTTCATGCTATTATTTCAAAAAAAATCTACTTGGCATCTAGCTTTTTCTTCAAGGAAAGACCATTTACTGGAAGAATATCATGAACAATAGGTCCTTTGGGACATTAAAGGGTTACGGACCAAGAAATACTGTTGTCTACTATTTTTTCTTTGTATAGAATAAAGTCATGTGGGAGGATATTGGAAGCCTTAATGAGTTCTCAGATATTTGGAATGTCCGATATGCTTTACAAGAAGCATGGGTGGTACAATACTACAAAAGAGCATAGTACTCCATGCTACTGTGATGTGACACCACATAAGGTACCTAGTCAGGGTAAAGCCTCAGCTTCGGGCTAAGTCACAGTGGCGTAGCACCGTACATAGGCAAGTGGGTCTAATATTTAGAATGAAGAGTGGTAGACAATACTACAAAGATTGAGCCTCATGTTATAGTGGTGTGACACCACATGAGGTACTTATAAAGGGTAAAGCCTCACTTTATGAGCCATGTCACGATGACGTAATACCGCAAGGAAGTGAAAAGCTTCATGCTGGATAGTTTGGCACTACAAAGAGACTGGGCCTCATGCTATAGTGGTATGACATCACATGAGGTATAGCCTCGGCTTTAGGCCATATCATAGCGGCGTAGTACCATGACACAGGACTAATGTGCAGCTAGAAGCACAGTCGCTGTTATTATGTGATTGGAAAGAATTGCAGCTATGATGCAGAATTCAAGACTTAGTCCATTCATGTATTATGCTGTTATTGAACCTATACGGGAATATTCATGTCATAACGACATCTATCCTAATTCATGATGGGTAGTCTCTGTGGGAACGCTCAACCCATATATTGAGATATATAGAAGATTATTGGTATTTTTGTTTTGAAGATTGGAAAGCCAGTCCTACATCGTGCACACGAAAAAGTGAGTACCTCAATATTGCTTTGCTTGTGTTAAGATGTGCACATTAGGTGTTGTGGAGCACACAGGTGCTATGTGAGGGTGTTTTACTAGTAGAAAGGAGGATTAACTCCTCAATGAAGCATTTATGCTTTCTGCCATGCTCATTGAATTATTTTCTTAGGATCTAAGCCCCCAAGGGGCATAGCGACTCAGACTTGGGGTCCGACTCAAGGACACAAAGTAGCACTTTGTTGGTGCACTTTGCACTTAGCATGTCAGCATCGGCGCATGGCACTTTATAGGCTGTTGTTGCGCTCGTGCGCTCGTCTTATGCGTGAGTTGCATGTGCTGGACGCACGGGCTCGACGCATGCGTGGGTACATACACGAAAGTGTGCGTAGAGGCTTGTGCGTGGCTATGCGCATTTAGGTATGTACACATATGCACCGCTGCAGGGATGCGCGCTTGCTCTGCTACGTGGATGCAGGCCTGTGTGCCTGTATTGTTAGGTAATTATGCGCGTAGGGGCATGGGCTGACAGACTATTACGCACATGACAATTTTGGTTAAGTAGGCTGATTGAAAGATTTGAACGATTTTAGAAAATTGTCAATTATTCAAATCTATTTTTTGTAGGATTTGAATTTAATTCAGTAATATTTCCATTATTCGTTCCTATTTTTTAACAATCAGTTGGCAGACAGGATTAGGATTAGGGCTTCCACCTAACTCTATAAATACTCTCTTCGTACCTTGTTGGACAACTTACTTAAAAATTAAGAGACGAGAGAGATGAGTGGCCGCTACCTTCATAGTCCAAAGGAGTTTGGCGAGGTCGTACAGGAGGTGACAATGAGCATTCCAGAAGTTTCTTCAGAACTTGCTGCTTCCTGGGTGTCACACCCCGATTCGAGGAATCGTTCGTCCTCATTTTGATTCACGCCGAATCGTTCGTCCACGCTAAGTCTGGATTTACACTTGTACAAGGCGTGCTCATGTATATTTTATAAAAGAGACATTTTGAATAGAGTTCGCAGCAAGTTCATAGAGAAATTGAACAACACGGATTGGAATCTGAAATAAGCTCTTTACTGGTAACTTTTCAAAGAAAACATAAGGCTCTCAAATAGCTGAGACAAAGTACCAAACTTGGCTACATACTTGCAGAAATATTGAAATGAGATACAACTTCTTCCATACATCATATTCCTTTATTAAAAATACGGCGATAACCACCTTCAACAAAATTTCTTCTTCTTCAAGTAGAATCTTTAAGGAAGTGTAAAGCTTCTAAAGAGTCGGACATCAAGCCTTCAACATCTAAGATTATCTACTAGGTTCCCAGCACCTGTGGAGACGAGGGTCAGTACATTACTACATATGTACTCGTGAGCGGCCGTAACCAATCTCACAATAAATCAATAGTAGTAAATTATGTGAATGTACACTATTGATTTGTGATCTTTCTATCTTACCTTAGGGTCCATTAACAATTCGTATTTGATAGGAAACATAAGCATTGCATATTGATGAGAGAAACATAAGCAATTCATATTTTTTACCAATTTGGTGAATCTTACCCACAGTCGATACCTATTCCTGTATATTTATGAATAACACGTACTCTGCCTACATATGGCATTGTTAGCTATGACACCTATCTTTATGAAGGTCACTGGCGACACGCCATCTTGGACCGTCTTACTGGTACAATGATGCCCCTTGTAGTACTGGTAGCTATTTCCGCTGAAGGTCTCGTATACTGATGTCAGTACGTCAACATCAATCCTTATTCCCCCTAGGACTAACCGGGTCCGTGGCCACAGATTACCATTCGAGAAACTACCTTGTGCAAAGTTGTCTATGACCATGCACGTAATGCAACTTAACTAATAAGAAATATACATGCATGATAATAGCATCTCCCAAACATAAGTCGTAGTTCTTATTTTCTTGCCAAATTTCTTTGATCCGTAGGCTTACATATCCATTTATCCATTGTCACGACCCGCACCCAGTGAAAGGGCACGAGAAGTGGGTACGTCCAGCCTACGCCGCAGTATCGGCGGTAGAACACTGTCCTAGGATACAACATCTAACAATATAACCATACCTGTACAATGATATACGCTCCAAAAGGAGGCCAATATAAAGGTACAACTCAATCACAAAATCTAAGATAGAATAAAGAGAGTAAATGGATAAGATAAAGGAGTAATCTCCAACAAGTGTCACAAAAGAGAGTAACATCTGAGTTTTCAAACAACACAAAATATCCAATAACTAAAAGTATATCTCAAGACAAAAAAATCTAAGCAAGAAACTAGTCTAGAAGTCCAACTAGACAATGGGCAAGTCCTCAGCGACTGCTGGATCTCCTGAGGGTCCAAGTCGCCGGTGTCATCTAAGCATGTGCCATAATATGTACGGCAGAACTCCTCCTCATCACCTGTATTATTTTCAATAGTCCAATAAGGACGGGAACGAGCACAATACATCTCACGCAGTCTCACGCAGTTCATATCTTGACAGGAAATATAAAGCATGTGATAGTTAACATTAAATGCTGTAAGAAATAAGCATGAAAAGAAATAGAGAAACTGATAAACGAAGCCATCTATATATGATAATAGGGAACTATCAGTGACTATGTGATTTAGAGTACAAGATAGACATGTGAACGGCTTAATTTGTACATGACTATACTAAAGAGTTTGTACATGATTACACTACTTTAGAATTGTTCACATGACTATTTCTGCTCACCCAAGCCCCAATCAATACACAAGCATATAGACAGGTTATGTTATTGTACATGATACTTTATACATGAAGCTCATGAGAGTACATGAGAGCACATGAGTATACATAAATAATAAGAGTCCACAAAATACATGATGTTCATGAAAAGCACATGACATGATGTATTCGATACACCCGAGGGGGATAACATCTCATGTAAAGATCCATATACTAATCCGTGATAATGTTGTGTCAACATCAAGTAAATTAAACTATGACAAGAATATAATTCCTAACA
>JANAVB010017096.1:0-28481 GCA_029216955.1 Iris pallida
TATATATAATATATATATATATATATATATATATATATATATATATATATATTATATATATATATATTATATATATGTATATTATAAATGTGTGCATATATTTATATATATAAATAAATAGGAATGTGTGTAAATATAGATATATATTATACGTACATGAGTATATATGTATATATATATATAATATATATATATATATATATACTATTATTAGAAATATAGAGTAAATTGATATATTATATATATGTGTATTTATGTGTATTTATGTATATTATAAATATATATTATATATTTAGTGTATGTGTGTATATATATATATATGTATATATACATACATAGGTCTTATGCTATTTAGGTGTGTGTGTATATAATTATACACTAATTAAGCAAAGCCCAGCCAAAGCCAAGCCAACGGCCCGGCAAGGTCAGCCCAAACCCGCCCAATTTCTTCCCTGTGCAGCACAGCACATCAGGCTGAGCCGAGCCCGAGCGCTTTTTGTAACCCGCAGCTGCGCAGCACGTAGTATATATGCGAGAGAAGGGAGAGTTCATACGAACCCTAGTAACCCCCGCCGACCCCCAGCCTGGGCGCACCCCACGCGTGCGCGCGCGCCGCCGCGGGCCACCGCCGGCCGGCCAGGCTGTCACGCCCCAGAACCAGAATACTGGAGAGCGGGGGCAGACATAGCCAGCTACGTATATTGAAATGGAAACCACCTCGATATACGGTCACGGCTGTCTAGATATGAGGGTTTACTACAAGCCAACAGTCTCTTAAGGTCAAGCCTATTGTCTCAATCTCAAGCAAGTAATATAGTCACAAGATGTTTGACCACCAAATATACAATAAAAGGCGTCCCAAATATTACATATCAGCTGATCATAAAGCTAGCCGTACAAAATGCTAGGACTAGCAAGAGTTAAGTCATACATGATCAACCCTAGGATTGTTAATCATGTTTACAGCCCGTAGGCAGACAATAAGTAAAAGTGCATCGAGCTAACAGGTGCTCGTCGGCTAAACGCCTCAAAAGAATAATTTTTACAATAGAGTGAGCGAAACAAAATAGAAAAACCCACTCGTAGCCCGGATTCCTTCTAGTTGCCACCATCGGGCTGGAGGTTCGGTAGATCCTCGGGTGCTGCTCCGAAATTTGGCCACACAAAACCAGCTTGGTCAGACCCCAGAAAGAGCAAGTGCCACAAAGGAGGCCACAAAACAAGAACAAAAGCCAGCATATCAGAACATAAGAAAATAATTACATAATAAAGACAATTATTAAGGAGAAACCTGGCAGGTGATATACGATGAGATAACCATGGAACTCTTCAGATAACCAAGTTACAACCCGTAAACAAAACAAGGACCGGGGTTGTAACCCTTCGTCTGAACGGAACTTGGTTTCTTCCACCATTTATCGGCAAGATAAAATACAAGAAATCAGGACCTGCAATTAATCATGATTAAGGTAAAGCACGAGTAGTCATGTCATGTCATAACCTTGTACAGGATCAGGACATGACAAGCAGGACTAGACTCCATCCAATCAATCACGGCCAAGCAAGTACTACGGCTTACTACTTAACTAACTAGGGTTATCACAAGCCTAATTACTAACAAGATGCAAGTGAGAATTTCCCAGTCCCAAGCCCTGCAGACTATCCAGTTATCCTTTCGCGGGTTGAGAGTATAGGTGGGTACATCGCCCGGGAGACAAATGTACCCTTAGGTGACTTAGAGGGTGCAACACGCGACGGTGTGCTGGAAATGTGCTCTACTCGTCGGCAAGCTACAAGTCCATTTAAAGCGCCCAGATAACGAGATTGCCTGTGACTGGGAATTCTCCATGTTCTAGTTTGATCTAATAATTAGCCTAATCCAATTTAGCATGAGTCCCTGGCCGTGGTACCCAGGAAGTCACGTCCTAGACATGATGCAAGACAAGACAAGTGGATTGTACAAGTAAGCAAGCAGGAACACCCACGATGTCAAGTTGATTATACAAGTCAAGTTAGCCGTCGCAACAGCATCAAGTCAATCAGGATTACAAGTTACAAGTTACAAGTCAAGCTAGGTACAAGTCTAGAGCGCGCCGCCACGGGCCACTATCAAGTTATCAAGTATCAAGATTAATCATGTCAGGGTACTTGTCAGGAATGCGCCACGACAGGCCACTATCAGGTCAGGTTGGTCATGTCAGGAGTGCGCCACTATGGGTCACTGTCGTGTTATGCTAGTTCCTTGTCATACCATGCCATGTACAATAGTCATTCCAAACATATTAAGTAAAATCAAGTTCATGACAAAAGGCGTAAGGATATAAATGAGCGTAAAATATCTAATAAAATATCAATATACAGGACTATAGAAGAGCCAAGCTTAAAGAAAATAAAACCAAATCTCCATGATTGGACAAATTGCGCAAGGGTCCCTGGGGTCGGGTTGCGCAGGAGTCAAGTGCGCCAGGAGCCAACTGCGCAGGGGTGAGCTGCGCAGGGTACCAACTGCGCAGGGGTGGATGGCGCAGCAGATGGATTGCGCTGGATCAGGTTGCGCAGGAATGGATGGCGCAGGGTCAGATTACGCAGGGACGGACTGCACATGAGCGGACTGCGCATGAACGGACTGCGCATGAGCAGACTGCGCATGAATCCATGCGCACTCGGGTTGAGCACAGTTCACCAAGAGACAAGCTGCGCAATCGGCGCTGCGCTAAAGAGCGCAGGCCGAGAGAGGGGATGCGCAGTCCAGCACTGCGCTAAAAAGCGCAGGCTGCAGGCTGCTACTCCAGGCCGAGAAGAACACCAAGAATTCAAATTTTCATATCTTTGTCAATTCAAAGCCAAATCTAGATTTTCAAAGTTCTAACTTGAGTAAAATTGAATTCTCTTCCACATGGAAGCATCAAAATCCACAAAACAAAACTTAAATAGATCAAAACCATGTAAATCCGAAAATGGGAAAAACTTAGATCTAGAACAATAGAAATTCCAAATCACAAAATATCAAGTTCTAATGTTGTTCACCATGGCCTAATCTAGCTAATGGACAAATAAAAAGTGGTTCTCAGGTGGTGGCAAGGTGCACTTGCCTATAGGTGATGGTGTTGTGTAGAGGAAGGAAGAAGAAGAAGAAATAAATAAAAATAATGAGGAGAGAGAAAAGTAGGTGGGGATTTATGATGGTGGGTTGTGGTGGAATGAGGGTGGAGAATAGGTTAAGGTGTTCCTGTCATGATAAACCAAACCAAACCAAATCCTCTCCACAAAATAAACCAAGCCATGTAAAAACCCAATTACGAGAACCAGATCCGCAAGTCAAGTCAATTACAAGTACATGCCAAAATCCAAAAAAATAAAATACAGGTCCGAAATACGTATAAGCCTGATAAAATACGTATTCCGAATATAGATGTTACAACTCTACCTACCTTAAAAGAATTCCGTCCTCGGAATTTAATCAAGGAGCTAGAGATGTAAAAGCCAGCTATACTATCCACAAGGCTACACTAAGAAAATAATCAAACAATCATACATGCAAGCAAGGGATGGAAAAGCATAAGGTATAAGGAAGACATTATACCTTGCGAGTCAAACAGGTAAGGATAACGCGATCGGATATCATCCTCACACTTCCACGTTGACTCTCCCAAGGAGCGATGAACTCAAGCAACATGAACTAAACTGATAGTCTTGCGCTTGAGGTCTCTCCCCTTGGTCAAACAGGGACACGAGCCTCTCCTCATACGAAAGGTTGGTACCAATAACCGTTTTTGAATGATCTAAGACATGGCTCGGGTCCGGGATATACCGTTGTAATTAGGACACATGAAACATGACACGTGTCCCGCATAACGACGGCGAAAAGTAAGATAATAGGACACAGATACCTCTCTGCTGAGTCTGGATCTGGGCCTGGGCCAGGGCGAACTGCTGAGGCCTATGTTGCTGGAAGGCCTGGGCCTGAGACAACAATAGCCTCGGGGGCTGGTACTGCTGCTGCTGCTGTACTGGTGCTGGTCCTCTTACCGAAGGACTAGTCTGGACCGATGAAGAGGGACCGGCTCTATTCGGACAGGACCCTATCATGTGGTCCGGTGCTCCACAAGCCAAGCACAATCCCTGTGCTCTGCGACACTCCGAAATAACGTGCCCTGGCTTCCCACAATGAGTGCAGCCCACTGCGGAAGACTGCTTCTGCTTCCGTTGCTGCGGGGACGTCGGAGTCGAATGCTGAACCGACATAACCGAATCAGTCCTTCGGGGAACTCCAATAGTCAAAGCCCTGGCTACCGGGGCTGGTGCTGAAGACTGGGTCATCTGGCCGTGGGACCGCTTTCTACCTCCGGTCCTATCCACGATCCTGTGGGAGGTATACTCATGCCTCCTAGCTGCTCTCAATACTGCATCGAATGTCTGGTGCTCGAACTGTTCAACAGCCAACAAGATCTCCAATTGCAGTCCCTGCTGGAATCGCTGGGCCCTATCAAACTCGGTCGCCACCAAGGTGAGGGCAAACCTACTAAGTCTAGAAAACTCAGATGCATAACTGTCGACTGTTCTGCCTCCTTGCTTCAAGTTGGTAAATCTGGTCTGCAGGTCTTACCGAGCCACAGCATCGAAATACTTCGTCTGGAATCTCTCTCCAAACACTGCCCAAGCAATGGGTGCCACTAATCCCATGGCTTGTGCCGCCCACCAACTACGAGCCAAGTCTAACAACTGCAGGCGTACCACCGCCACCTTCTCATTCTCAGGGGTCCTCGTTGCTTCCAGAACCACCTCGGTATCCTGAAGCCAAGCGTCCGCGGCTATCGCATCTTCACTGCCGTCGAAGAAGGGAGGGTTCAGGCGCTTGAAGCTGTTGGCCGTGCTGTTCCCTGGATGACCGCCTCTGGTCAAAGCATCTGCCACAGCCAGGTGCAAGGCGTCTCCTCTGCGATCTTGAGAAGTTATCAAGGCCCTGATGAGACCTACCAAGGTGCCATCATCCGGCTCGGCAGGCTGAACGGGCTGAACTGGGGGCTCTCCTCCAGAAGGTAAACTCGGGAGGCAACTCCGGAATGCTGTACTTGATCTCCATGTTGCTGGTCCACGGGATGTGCTCCACCCTGCTGATTAGCGGGGTCAGGTATAGTACCGCTGAAGAAGACGACACAGGAAAACAATAAGGAAGGACCATGACAGATCAACGATACATGCATGTGATCAGGGCAAGAATTTCAGGGATTCAGAGGATATGAACGAAGATCAAGGACGAGTACTGATTGAGACATCTATTAGGTAAACCCTCACATTTCTTGATTGACAAGACCTGCATGGGCCACCACTTAAACCATGTCACGCCCCAGAACTAGAATACTGGAGAGCGGGGGCAGACATAGCCAGCTACGTATATTGAAATGGAAACCACCTCGATATACGGTCACGGCTGTCTAGATATGAGGGTTTACTACAAGCCAATAGTCTCTTAAGGTCAAGCCTATTGTCTCAATCTCAAGTAAGTAATATAGTCACAAGATGTTTGACCACCAAATATACAATAAAAGGCGTCCCAAATTTTACATATCATCTGATCATGAAGCTAGTCGTACAAAATGCTAGGACTAGCAAGAGTTAAGTCATACATGATCAACCCTAGGATTTGTTAATCATGTTTACAGCCCGTACGCAGACAATAAGTAAAAGTGCATCGAGCTAACAGGTGCTCGTCGGCTAAACGCCTCAAAAGAATAATTTTTACAATAGAGTGAGCGAAATAAAATAGAAAAACCCACTCGTAGCCCGAATTCCTTCTAGTTTCCACCATCGGGCTGGAGGTTCGGTAGATCCTCGGGTGCTGCTTCCGAAATCTGGCCACACAAAACCAGCTGGGTCAGACACCAGAAAGAGCAAGTGCCACAAAGGAGGCCACAAAACAAGAACAAAAGCCAGCATATCAGAACATAAGAAAATAATTACATAATAAAGACAATTATTAAGGAGAAACCTGGCAGGTGATATACGATGAGATAACCATGGAACTCTTCAGATAACCAAGTTACAACCCGTAAACCAAACAAGGACCGGGGTTGTAACCCTTCGTCTGAACGGAACTTGGTTTCTCCCACTATTTATCGGCAAGATAAAATACAAGAAATCAGGACCTGCAATTAATCATGATTAAGGTAAATCACGAGTAGTCATGTCATGTCATAACCTTGTACAGGATCAGGAAGGACAAGCAGGACTAGACTCCATCCAATCAATCACGGCCAAGCAAGTACTACGGCTTACTACTTAACTAACTAGGGTTATCACAAGCCTAATTACTAACAAGATGCAAGTGAGAATTTTCCAGTCCCAAGCCCTGCAGACTATCCAGTTATCCTTTTGCGGATTGAGAGTATAGGTGGGTACATCGCCCGGGAGACAAATGTACCCTTAGGTGACTTAGAGGGTACAACACGCGATGGTGTGCTGGAAATGTACTCTACTCGTCGGCAAGCTACAAGTCCATTTAAAGCGTCCAGATAACGAGATTGCCTGTGACTGGGAATCTCCATGTTCTAGTTTGATCTAATAATTAGCCTAATCCAATTTAGCGTGAGTCCCTGGCCGTGGTACCCAGGAAGTCACGTCCTAGACATGATACAAGATAAGACAAGTGGATTGTACAAGTAAGCAAGCAGGAACACCTACGGTGTCTAGTTGATTATACAAGTCAAGTTAGCCGTTGCAACAGCATCAAGTCAAGTCAGGATTACAAGTTACAAGTTACAAGTCAAGCTAGGTACAAGTCAAGAGCGCGCCTCCACGGGCCACTATCAAGTTATCAAGTATCAAGATTAATCATGTCAGGGTACTTGTCAAGAATAATCATGTGAGGGTGGAGAATAGGTTAAGGTGTTCCTCTCATGACAAACCAAACCAAACCAAACCCTCTCCACAAAATAAACCAAGCCATGTAAAAACCCAATTACGAGAACCAAATCTGCAAGTTAAGTCAATTACAAGTACATGCCAAAATCCAAGAAAATAAAATACAGGTCCAAAATACGTATAAGCCTGATAAAATACGTATTCCAAATATGGGTGTTACACAGGCCGTCGTGGAGATAGCACGCACAGAGGAACAAAGAACGACAGCAACAGCAACATCGACCCAAGTGCACAATGTTTGAGACCGCGGTTCTTCCTCCTCGGTCGACGAAATTTCGTCCCGATCGCGCAGGTATGACCCCAACACGACCAGCTTCAAACCCCAACTGTTCTTTTCTATTGCGAATGTGCGATTGACCCAGGAAATCGACGTGAAGTCAATGGAAAATCAGTCCAAACAGGACATAGAACCCGGTCCCAAACCCTGTTTTGGAAGCCAGTTAATCACCAATCTATTGATTAATTTAGAAATCCATCTGAATAGATTTGAAGACAACCTATACATCTTCAAACCCTACTTTTTAGATTCTGATTATATCTAATGTACATCTAGTTAGATCGATTTGAAAATCGAGAAAAACCTGCAATAAAATAGTTTTCAAAACTAGAAATTGTTCCACACGACGTGTGTCCCGCCAAAGCGGGCGACGTGGTCGCGCACCGTAAGTATCGAAAGCTGTGTAACGGCTTCGTGGTCGTGTGGGCTTTGGCAGAATTCAAATTGGTCGTGTGTGCGCGACGAATTTGATGCGTATCCGTCGAAATTTACCGTATCGTGCACTTTGCAAATTCTCCAATTACTTTGTGCATGCTCGTCAGATCGAGACGAAACTTATGCCATCAGGACCGTATCATTTTTCTGGTCCTGTATGCCAAGTTTGGTCCGATTCTGAGATCGTTGATAAAATTACCGTTTTACGGGCCCCACGGTCCCACTCAACGGGCGATTTTGTGCACGGCCCGCCGGAATCCAACTCTGGGCATACGGTTGGGTTTGTATCGAAAAACTGGATCCGTAGACATGTAGTTTAACGACTTTAGAGACCATTGACTCTGGCACGCTTTTCGGTGCAAAGCGGGTCCAACGGCGGACATCGGTTTTGCCCGAAATTACCATTTTGCTCCTGTGTCCAGAATTGGACTTAAGGACAGGCAATCCTAGCTATTTTGACTATTCTGAGAACATTGGTAATGTTATTTTAGCTTTCAGGGACTGTTGTACGGGTTTTGACTATTGTGGCACATTGAGTAGTTCAGACTGTCGGTTTCACCAGCAGAGGACCACAGGCGAGTATAGTTTATTATCTACATTTCGATATTGATCTTTACTATATTTCATTGATTAGTCATTGGTTATGTGATTTTTATACTCTATTATAAATTATTGAGTCGGGAATGAGAAGTACCAAGGATGTGTGATCA
This sequence comes from Iris pallida, assembly GCA_029216955.1. Classification (NCBI taxonomy): domain Eukaryota; kingdom Viridiplantae; phylum Streptophyta; class Magnoliopsida; order Asparagales; family Iridaceae; genus Iris; species Iris pallida. Next base: position 8,344 of record JANAVB010017096.1, read on the forward strand.
GACCATAGCCCGTGTTTATTTTCTACAAGTAGTGTAGCCCGTGTTTATTTTCTGCAAGTAGTGTAGCCCGTGTTTATTTTCTTCAAGTAGATATTGTAGCCCGTGTTTATTTTTTATGCAAGTAGACCTCGTAGACCGTGCGGTGTAGTACCCCAGACCGATCACATATCAAAGGTACTTCTAACAGTTGGGAAAAGTATTTTGTGTCTATTTATTATTGGTTTTCCGTATTTACTGTTTATTTTCAAAACTCATGATTGATGTCCAACCTTGTTTTATAGTCATTTTCTTTATTTGAAATTGCATTCAGTGAATTGTGCTCGTTCCGTTCCTGACTAGAAACCAACATTTTCAGGTTAGCCGTGGATTCACTTAGCTTGGGGAGTAACGGGAATACTTGCAGACAAAGCCTAGAGACTAGCTAGATAGTTGAGTTGTAGTCATTCATTTATTTGTACAAGTTTATATTTTTCTACAAATATAAAACTTGTGATCATTGTAAATTAAATTAATTTTGTGAATGAGCATTATTTGTGATTTTGATCTTCATGGCCGTGACAGTGTTCTACCGCCGACACTGCGGCGTAGGCTGGCTTAGACACGTCTCCTATCCGTTTAAAAAAAACGGGTGCGGGTCGTGACAAGTTTTTGTGGTGGCCCATGCAGGTCTGTCTTCGCAAATCATACGAACTCGTGATAGTACTTAAGTTAGTTGTACTATTGCGAGCCTGCGGCAAGGAAATGCTCATTCACGAATTAAGATTAATTTAATTTAAGTGAATGACTAGGACTAGGAGTCCCTTATACAAATTTATCGATGGGTAGTCTGGGTCATGCAAATTAGGATGAGGGTTATTAATTTTGATACCTTGTCAGATTCCCATAGTTACACTATTACCTCTTGATAGGACGATATGATCCAATGTGGATAGATTATTCACTTGGTGAGGCAGAGTTTCCTAGAGTAATGATCTAACCTTGATGAGTTGTTCAATTCATTCTTCTTGCCTCTTAGATATCATCCCCATATCCTAGCCGAATTATCTATATAATTGCTAGTTACCCTAAGAATCATTATTTTATAAAGTTCTGATTTTGTTATCCATATGCGGACCTCAAGTTAGTTTCGATTCAAAGTTACCCTCAAAGGTTTGAATACACATAGAATAGGTACTAGAATGGTTGTATCTCTTTGTCTTCAGTTATTCCCTCCATGTTCAATCTTTTATTTAAAAGATTGTGACTGATAGGACAAATATATATGCCTTATTACATAGTCGACTTGCTTGAATCTTTAGAACTCATGAGTTTTTACATATATAGTTAAAGAATGTTAGTTAACTCATAATGGCAGGACAGCAGCGCACTGTCGCCATTTAATTTAATTTTGGAGACTATGGATACACTGCAGCCAACAGCGCACTGGCGAGATACAACCCCTAGTGGTAAAACTAGTTTAAGAAAATATAGGTTATAGAACATTCCTGAAACTATGGCTAGTGGTCCACTCCTGATCGTAGTTACCCTTGAGCCAATATTGGATAGAGTTAAGTAATGTTCGATTTGTGTCATATTTGAGTTACGAAACCAAGGGTTTACCACAGCCCGATTTTACGGGCGTAGTCCTCGGTGAAATAACTTCAAACATGATTACAAGTTTGGGATACCATAGAGGATAGGACAGTGCCCTGTATGTTCTATAAGATCCGAAGCCAATAGTAGTAGAATTTCTGTGAGATTGGGTAGCGTGTCTCCCGACCTAGCATTCCGTAGTCCTTGTGATCTATTGACGAGGTAATTGACTGACACTAATAGGTTTACCTAGAATATGGAATTTAGAATGTCCATAACCCATTAGTCGACCAAGTCCTTGTGGATAAGAAGATAGTAGGAAGACCATATAAGCAAGAACACCGGGTAAGGTTTGATTCTCGCAAAACTCGAACTACTTGTGCCTTCTTTCAAAAATCTCGCATAATTGTATTCGACTGTCTCAACAAACGCTGCTGTTACAGCTTAGTTTTGCAAGCTCACTCTGTTCTCGAGCTTGATTCGAGGCATATGTTTAGTGGGGACGCCTACTAACTTATTGTCTAATCAGAATCAGTGTATTATGGTCTGATCAACCATGATGCATTTGGTTCACTCTTCGTTTAATTACACTATGTGGATGGAGATATATAGGTATCTAGGATGCCATTCGCGACTGCTTTGACAATTCCTCTTTAATTACGTTCGCCTTTGGATCACGTGATTGTATTCAGTAACATCTTTCTTGAAATCTTTATAGTTTTGTCTTTCACTGATTTGGAAAGACAGAAGCTCGTAATTGGTAGGGAGATACCATGTATCCCCATGGCTATGGTAGTTGTATACACAGGGTAGTTATCATCAGCCAGCCATGTGATCGAGTTACTTGTTCTCCTCTCGACCCCAAACTGTTATCGGGACTTTCAAGCCATCTGAATTTAAGAATGATTAGGGTTTTACCCTTAGTCGTAATGCCAACCCAGGAGACTATTTCTATTCTCAAGAAACAATTCATTGTGTCTCTAAATATTTTCTTGAATATTGCCTTTACTTTCAACCCTTATGCCTTGACTCAATCGTCCCTCGACCAAAGCCCATAGTTTAGACATGAGATGAATAGACAAGGCTAAGGACAATAATTTATCGTGACTATGGTAGACACTCATCCCGAGATTGGTTTCCAACAAGTATTACCCTAGTCACGTAAATTTTATTATTAAAGCCTAACTAGTATGGGAACCCCACAGTCACTAGCTTAGCCAATACCGTAGCTTAAATACCCTGTCATATTATGACCTAACAGTTGTCAACAGCAATACATGATCACTACAACTTATGTATACTGTGGACAAGCATATTATTCTATTTTATCGACCATGTGTCATGGTACACACTCGTTTTCCATTTAGTGAGGAACGATCCTTGACTCGACTTATAACCATCGTACCCCGTTACGCCGTGCTTGATTCTTTATTAACAAGAGTCGAGGTACAATACCTGGCATTTGGAATTCTTCTAACCACATTATTCCTAAGAGCATGCCCTAACTTCTAAGGTGGGTAGACTGTAAGCCTTCCAAAATTTGGATATACAAGGATTACCGATTGATTAGAATAACTTCCATTAGGATGATGATTAGTGCCCTTGGACTCCCCTTTTCATTTAGATCATTTTGTCCCCGGCCGTGTCATTAATATTCGGAGCACGAGGCCAGTTGTTACCTTCCAACAAATTTTACATACAAGATCTAGACGAGTCTACCTTCATCTAGCTATATCATGTCCCACTCAAACCCGTCCCCTTGTACTTTATTTTTTTATGGTACGACTTTCAGGTAAAAAGGAGCTAGCCATGACCCTTACCGTAGTACCGGTAAAAAAAATTCCCGACTTCCATTAGAGCCTCAACTTCGACTCATTTCCTTCGACCAAATATATGGTTGTGACCTACTCGAAGTCCACTATGCACTGCCACTAGTGTGCCACCCAATTGAGGCCTCATGTGCTACTTAAACACAAAAGTCACTGAATGCACATTTTGAGTTTCAGAAACCTAGCTAACCAACCCCTGGCCACTAGCTCAACCACTTGAGTTAAAGCCTATTCTAGGTTACTCTAAGCTAGTGGACATAGTTTTATCTTGGGATCTTGTCTAGACCATATAGATTGAAACCCAATGTTCATCCAACCAACGATTGATGTCCAAATAGGAAACCCATTGAGGCCCAGTAAAAACCCTCCAGACAAACCCATAGTTGGTCTATAAAACCGAACTGTTTGAAATAAGTCCCCATATCTATTATGTAATCTCCATCCCTTAGAATGTGAATCCATTCGTAAAACTTTATCCCATCTACTTGGAAGTCGCGATATGACATTTTATTGCATTCATAATCTTTGCTCGTGTGTTTAAATAACCACGCAAAAGATCCCAATCGTGATTTCTTAAATTCCGTTCTATTTTGGAACCTTGTTTAGATTAACACCGAGAACGAAATTTATGTATAGAATGGATTGTAAGCCCCTCTAGGAAATGAAGAGTTCTTCGATTTAGCCAATGACTGGACTAGAGTAGCTCACCTAGCAAATAAGTTAATGATCCATAACATTTTCTCTCTATCTGTACCATGGGATACCCTCTACCTACGCCTGGGAGCTTCATATTCACTCTCGATTATTTTTCTTCTTATCTTCATGTCCTTCCTATTGTAAGAGTGACGACTGGTCATATTTATTAGAATTTATCGATAATTCTTAGCTACTTGTATAAATTTGTGCTTGTTGATTTTAGGGTTGCCTGATGGATAGGAGGGTTGTAGATGTCTTATGCTACAGATATATGTCGGTAGTTACTTTCTGCTAGTAGCTGGAAGGTTACAATGAAAGGACGTCAGGTGTTTGAGGTGGGTAGTGTGACCAAAGGTGGGTAGAAGTCATCGATGATTCGTAATTACGAAATGACTAGAAGGAGGATACAATTATTTTCGAGAAATTAAATTTAAGGAGATGTGGTAGTAGTGGACATTTTGTAGTTTAAATTTTTGGCATGTTTATGGGTTAGAATTTCGAGTACGAAATTATTTTTAAGGTGGGTAGATTTGTATCTTCCCTTCCCGAAAATATTTTTTGAAATATTTTTATTTATTTAATCGATTTAAATAAAGAATTTTAGATGTCGATTTTTGGGCCAAATGTAGATGGGGTATGATAGGTTACCAAGAACTCTTAGTGGACATTTTAGTTGGTTATTATTATCATTATTATCTATTGTTATTATTATATTATTACGACTATTATTGGTATTATTAATTATTCTCAAAATAATATAAATGGTATTCGTTTGTTCTTCAAATGAATTATATGTATTTGGCTATGAAATATTCAATGATGTATATAGGGATTATATATATAATATATATATTATATATATTTTTATATATATATATATATATAATATATATATATATTATTTATATTTATATATATATATATTATATATATATATATCTATATATATATATAATATATATATATATATAATATATATGAATGTATATAAATATATGTGGTAGGTGTATATATACAAATATACGTATATGTAAACAAACATGTGTAAATAAATACAGATATATATATATAATATATATTATATATATTTATATTATATATATTATTATATATATATTATATATATATATATATATATATATATTATATATATAATATATATATATATATATATATATATTAGTATATATTATAAATGTGTGCATATTTATATATATAAATAAATAGGAATATTTGTGTAAATATAGATATATATATATATGTATACGTACATGAGTATATGTATATATATATATATATATATATATATATATATATATATATATACTAATATCAGAATATAGAGTAAATTGATATTATATATATGTGTATTTATGTGTATTTATGTTTATATATAAATATATATTATATTTATGTGTAGTGTGTGTATATATATATATATATATATTATATATATATATATATATATATATATATATATATATTAGTAATATATATACATAGGTCTTATGCTATTTAGGTGTGTGTATATAATTATACTACTTAAGCAAAGCCCAGCCAAAGCCAAGCCAACCGGCCCGGCCAGGTCAGCCCAGACCCGGCCCAATTTCTTCCCCTGTGCAGCACAGCACATCAGGCTGAGCCGAGCCCGAGCGCTCTTTTGTAACCCGCAGCTGCGCAGCACAAAGTATATATGCGAGAGAATGGAGAGTTCATACGAACCCTAGTAACCCCGCCGACCCCCAGCCTGGGCGCACCCCACGCGTGCGCCCGCGCCGCCGCGGGCCACCGCCGGCCGGCCAGGCCGTCGCGGAGACAGCGCGCACAGAGGAACAAGAACGACAGCAATAGCAACATCGACCCAAGTGCGCAATGTTTGAGACCGCGGTTCTCCCTCCTCGGTCGACTAAATTCTGTCCCGATCGCGCAGGTATGATCCCAACACGACCAGCTTCAAACCCCAACTGTTCTTTTCTGTTGCGAACGCGCGATCGACCCAGGAAATCGACGTGAAGTCGATGGAAAATTAGTCCAAACAGGACATAGAACCCGGTCCCAAACCCTGTTTTGGAAGCCAGTTAATCACCAATCTATTCATTAATTTAGAAATCCATCTGAATAGATTTGAAGACAACCTATACATTCAAACCCTACTTTTTAGATTCTGATTATATCTAATGTACATCTAGTTAGATCGATTTGAAAATCGAGAAAAACCTGCAATAAAACAGTTTTCAAAACTAGAAATTGTTCCATACGACGTGCGTCCCGCCAAACCGGGCGACATGGTCACGCACCGTAAGCATCGAAAGCTGCATAACGGCTTCGTGGTCATGTGGGCTTTGGTGGAATTCAAATTGGTCGCGTGTGCACGACGAATTTGATGCGTATCCGTCGAAATTCACCGTATCGTGCACTTTGCAAATTCTCCAATTACTTTGTGCACGCTCGTCAGATCGAGACAAAACTTGCGCCATCAGGACCGTATCATTTTTCTGGTCATGTATGCCAAGTTTGGTCCGATTCTGAGACCGTTGATAAAATCACCGTTTTGCGGGCCCCACGGTCCCACTCAACGGGCGATTTTGTGCACGACCCACCGGAATCCAACTCTGGACATACGGTTGGGTTCATATCGAAAAACTGGATCCGTAGACATGTAGTTTGACGACTTTAGAGACCATTGACTCTGGCACACTTTTCGGTGCAAAGCGGGTCCAACGGCGGACATCGGTTTTGCCCAAAATTACCGTTTTGCTCCTGTGTCCAGAATTGGACTTAAGGACAGGCAATCCTAGCTATTTGACTATTCTGAGAACATTGATAATGTTTATTTCAGCTTCCGGGGACTGTTGTACGGGTTTTGACTATTGTGACATATTGAGTAGTTCAGACTGTCGGTTTCACCAGCAGAGGACCACAGGCGAGTACAGTTTTTATCTGCATTTTGATATTGATCTTTACTATATTTCATTGATTAGTCATTGGTTATGTAATTTTTATACTATATTATAAATTATTGAGTCGGGAATAAAAAGTACCAAGGATGTGTGACCTGACCATAGCCCGTGTTTATTTTTGCAAGTAGTGTAGCCCGTATTATTTTCTTCAAATAGTGTAGCCCGTGTTTATTTTCTGCAAGTAGACATTGTAGCCCGTGTTTATTTTTCATACAAGTAGCCTCGTAGACCGTGCGGTGTAGTACCCCAGACCGATCACATATCAAAGGTACTTCTAACAGTTGGGAAAAGTATTTTGTGTTTATTTATTATTGCTTTTCCGATTTACTGTTTATTTTCAAAACTCATGATTGATGTCCAACCTTGTTTTATAGTCATTTCTTTATTTGAAATTGCATTCAGTGAATTGTGCTCGTTCCATTCCTGACTGGAAACTAACATTTTCAGGTTAGCCGTGGATTCACTTAGCTTGGGGAGTGACGAGAATACTTGCAGACAAAGCCTAGAGACTAGCTAGATAGTTGAGTTGTAGTCATTCATTTACTTGTACAAGTTTATATTTTTCTACAAATGTAAAACTTGTGATCATTGTAAATTAAATTAATTTTGTGAATGAGCATTATTTGTGATTTTGATCTTCATGGCCGTGACAGCGTTCTACCGTCGATACTGCGGCGTAGGCTGCCTTGGACACGTCTCATATCTGTTTAAAAAAAATGGGTACGGGTCGTGACACTCGGCAATCTGAAATTTTATGGGTACGAATTCAGCGGCACCAGCGGGTACATGACTCGATGATCTGGAATTTTGTGGGTACAAATTCAGCGGTACCAGCGGGTACATGACTCGATGATCAGTGGGCACATGACTCTTATGATTGGAGAAATATGGGAATGAGTTCAGAGGTACCATCGGGTACATGACTCGTAATATGGAACCAGAATGTAAGTTCAGCGGTACGGGGGGTACATAACTCAACACTCTGAGATGTCTCAAGGATTTTGTTTCAGACATAATACTTCTTCAGGAACTTGCCGTTGATGGGCAACATGAGCAAGTCTCCATTTTGCTTTGCGAGGCGGTAGGCGCCGTTAGAGAATACAGCCTCGATGATGAACGGGCCTTCCCATTTTGGTTGGAATTTACCGGCAGTTTTATGCGGCATAACCATCGGCCTCCGAACTGCCAGAACAAGATCACCTACTTAGAATGTTCTGACCTTCACCTTCTTGTTGAAAGCTCCAGAGATTCTGGCCTGATATAGCTCGATTCGGTGTTGAGCTAACAGGCGTTTCTCGTCCAGGGCCTCCAATTCCTGTAGTCGGCGATGGTGGTTTTCGTCTTTCGTCAACTGATGTGTGAGGGCGACACGGAGTGAGGGGATCTGAGTCTCTAATGGGAGGACCGCCTCACTTCCGTACACCAGGGAAAATGGTATATTTCCGGTGGCTGTTCGGACTGTGGTACGATATGCCCATAAGCATTCGCCAAGCTTCTCGTTCCAGTCGCGCTTGTTAGAGGACACGAATTTCTTGAGTAACTTGATTATGGTTTTGTTAAATGCTTCTGCTAACCCATTGGCTGTTGGATTTTAGGGTGTCGAAGCAATGTTCTGAATTCGGTGCTTGTCGCATAACCGATAAAATACGTGGCTTGCGAACTGTGGCCCATTGTCGTGAATGATCCTTCGGGGCAGTCCAAAGCGGTAGATAACATGATGCTTAAGGAAGCTGATCACGTTTAAAGTTTTTACCTCTGCCAATGGGATGGCTTTCGTCCATTTGGAGAAGTAATCGGTGATTGCGAGTATGAATCGGTGTCCTCTGGACGAAGGCGGGGTGATTGGGCCGACGATGTCCATACCCCATGCTTCGAATGGCCAGGGGCCCCAGTCGGATGTAGGAATTTAGACGGTTGGTAGATGAAGTCAGCATAGATTTGACAGGCTTTGCACTTTCGTGCATAATCTATCGCATCTGCAACCATCATGGGCCAGTAATAGCCCATTCAGCGAAGGAGGTCTTGCAGTTTTAGGCCAGGCTGATGGGCTCCGCAGACACCATCATGGGCTTCGTGTACAGCTTTCTTGGCTTCTGTATTTGATAGACACCGGAGCAATAACCCATCATAGGATCGGCGATATAAAATTTTCGTCTCTATATCGTAGAAAAATCTGAGAGAACGTCTTCTGATGGAAGTAGCTTCCTTTGGATTCTCCGGCAGGATGTCGTATACTATGAAGTCGATGAACGGCTGCCTCCAGTCTGGTGCTTCGTCGACTGAAAGGGCGGAGTAACTTTCAACGTATCGAACGTTATCCTTAGGATAGACCAGTTCTCGGCCTATTATGTCAACCTGATGATGAACGTAATTTGGCACAGCTAGGGACGCGGCTAAGCCAGCTAGGGCATCAGCCTCAATATTCTGGAGTCTGGGAACATGTTCTATGAAGAATCCTCCCAGAGACGAGATGATGTCGATTGTTATTTGATGATACGGGATCATGTCTTCGTGGCGGACCTCGTACGACCCCCGAATCTGATTGACGATTAACTGCGAGTCGCCGTATGCTTCAAGATACTCTACCCCCAGTTCCTTCGCAAGCCGGAGGCCAATGACCAAGGCATTATACTCGGCCACATTATTTGAACAGGGCTCTGTGAGTGAGTAGGCCCGATTGATCACCAAGCCGGAAGGAGAAATCAGCACCACTCCGACTCCAGCGACGATGTTGCCTTTGGGTCCAGTTCTTAAAGCATCGTCGAAGAACATTCGCCAGATGGCATCATGGGAGACTGCATTTGAACTGGTGACCTCGTCCGGTATCTCCTCATATACCCTAGTCGTCTTCGATCCTGGATGAGCTGCTAGAAAATCTGCCAGAGCCTGGCCTTTAACAGCCTTTTGCGGGACAAAGATCATGTGGTATGGTGATAGTAATATTGCCCAAGTAGCAAGACGAGAGCTGAGTGCCCCAAGTTTGGTCATGAGGACCCTGAGGGGGTTGATCCGCGATATCACGTGGATGGTTTGTCCCGTGACGTAATGTCTCGTCTTCTGGATGGCGAACACGAGAGCAAGGCATTCCTTCTCTACGACCGTGTATCGGAATTCTGGCCCAATTATCTTTCGACTGAGGTAGTATATAGCTTGTTCGTGGCCCGCATCATTATTCTGTGCCAACAGAGCACCAATAGAATATTCTATAGCTCGTACATAGAGCAGGAATGGCTTCCTGGCAACAGGAGCTACCAGGACTGGGGGGTTCGACAAATATTCCTTGATACTGTCGAAAGCGCGCTGGCATTCCTCATCCCATACGAAAGAGACTCCCTTCTTCATGAGATGGGTGAATGGTTGACATCGTCCGGAGAGATTAGAGATGAATCTCCGGATGTAAGCTAGCCTCCCTTGGAGGCCTCGGAGTTCGCGGAGATTCCTCGGAGGACCCATCTCCATGATTGCCTTTATTTTCTCGGGGTCGATGTGAATGCCCTGAGAAGTAATGACGAAACCCAAGAATTTCTCGCTGGGGACACCCAAAAATGATTTTGTAGGGTTCATCTTTAAGTTGTGTGCTCGCATCAGGTCGAACACTGTCCTGAGATCTTGCAGATGATCTTCCTTCGAACGGCTTTTGACGGCGATGTCATCGACATAGCACTCCACTGTCTTGCGCAAGTGGTCTCTAAAGATGACGCTCATAGCTCTCTGGTAAGTGGCACCAGCATTCCTTAAACCGAAAGGCATAACTGTGTAGCAATATGTACCAATCGGTATTCGGAATGAGGTGTGCTTCTCGTCGCCAGGGAACATCTTGATCTGGTTGTATCCTGAGAAGCCGTCCATGAAAGACATACGTTTGAAGCCGCAGGTGTTGTCGATCATGATATCTGTAATAGGGAGAGGGAATTCATCTTTAGGGCATGCCTCATTCAGATTTCGGAAGTCAATACATATTCGGATCTTCCCATTCTTCTTAAGGACCAGTACTATATTAGCTACCCAGTCTGGGTGCTGCTCTTCGCGAATGAAGCCGCTGGCTATCAATTTGTTGACCTCGGCTTCGATAGCATTCATGACATCGGAACAAAACCGTCGTTGCTGTTACTTGACAGGTTTTGCATCCGGACGAATATTGAGTTTGTGGAGTGCGATCTCAGGGTCCAATCCTGGCATATCTTCATAGCTCCAGGCGAACACATCGATATATTCCTTGACGAGTTGGAGCAGCGACTCTCGCTCTTCATCTGTCAAACTCTGGCTGATGAAAATTGGTTTTGGGGAGGCTTCATCACCGAGATTAACTTGTATGACCTCATCTTCAGTAGGAGGTTCTCTTTGCTCGAAACGCTTCTCCCATTGTTCATCTAGCTGTTGTGCCCATGGCTCTAACTCGAGGATTTCAGGAATGTCCTCATCTTCTTCATAAGCGTCGGCGAAAGCCATATTGGCTGACAGGACTTGTCTGAATACGTCTCCAATGCTGGTATCTGAGTCCAAAGTAGGTGACCCGGTTGAATGAGAATGCCAGTCGCATTCTTCATCTGAACTTTCGGGGGTCATTGTGGGCGTGACATACCCTAATCCACATCGGGTCTTGTTGTAGTAGTCCCATGGTTTGCCAATCGGAACTGGTGGCCTGAAGGGTAATCGTTGACCTATGCCATAATTTAAGCCTGGTGTAGTTTCCATGTCATATCCCTACTTTTGCATGAGGTATTTGGATTGGGGACTATAGATGTACAGAGGCAATATCCCGACATCTGATTTAAGATCGACTTTTTCTACGATAAAGGGCTGTGGATCATCTTTCCGGCCGAAGATGATTGGATGGTCTCCTCATTCGACTATGCGGTAAACGTCTTCCACTGGGATAAGCTGATTTGTAGTGTAAACATTTGTCACCTGTATGTGTAGGTGAGTGCCTATACCGTGTTCCATAGCGTACATTATACAAAGCTTATTAAGCTCAAGGTAGTTCAAAGATAGTCCTTTATTGATGAAGTAAGGTATCTTTTCTAGCGGGATTACATCATCCGTAGAAGGAACATCAGTGTGGGCAGCCACATACTTGGTCAGCTCCAGTTCTTCTTCGGTCACCCCCTGTATAAATGAAGACTGGGAGGATGACCTAGGCAGCTTGATCATCATAGGTTCCGAACATGGAGTTGTTGGCAAACTAACGACCCCCGGCTTGGTACTCGATGCCGGACGGAGAGTAGTTGGTTCGCTAGAAGTCCCAGCTTTGGCGTCGGGATGACGATTATTCTTGGAAAGACGTATCGTCATCGGCCTGTCAGAGGGGTTAAGCTTCCCTGCTTGTGGTTGGCCAACTCTTGGTAGCTTGATTGTTAGTGGCTCTGTTGTGGGTCTCGACGGTTGGCCGGACCTTGGCAGCCGGATTGTCATTTGCCCTTCTTGTGCCGAGAGGCTAATCGCATCCTTACGCCGAGCGGCCGTAAGAGGTACAAATTTGCCGGGTTTGTGAGCTTGAAGGTGGATTGTCAGAGGTTCTTCTGATCCTGAGGCCATTTCAGTTTGATCCTGTTCGTCTTCATCCAGGTGCCTCTTCGATTTCTCGTATAAGCAGGAGTCTGAGTAGTAGGATTCGACTCCTTTGAAGGGGTCGATGTCGGCGAATTCTGTCCTCACGAAGCCGTATTTATCGACATATTTGAAGCACTGGTGCAGCGTGGAAGGCACGATCATATAATCGTGTATCCAAGGGCGCCCTAAGAGGATGTTGTAAGAAGTGTCAGCATCTATGACGTAACAGGTTACTTCTGACTGGAGATCGCCAATTTGGCACTTCAGGCGAATCTTCCCAATTGGGTAGCTCCTGCCCGAATTGAAACCGCTGATGGCGGTGCTTGTTGGCGTCAGGCGATGCATAGGGATGCGGAGATGGTGTAGTAGACCCTCCGGAATGAAGCTTATAGAAGAGCCCGGATCAATGTGCATTCGGTCCACCTTCACGTCCCCGATGTATCCAGTGTAGTATAATGGACGATCATGCAGATTGGTTTTGATGAGCATGTCCTGTGGAGTGAAGACGATGTTGGGCATTACTCCCGTACAAGCACTATCTTGGAGATCTGCAGGCGGGCTCTCTCCTGTGAGGTTGGCCTGAGCTAGATAAGCGTCAGCATTCTGTAGCGCCTTGCTCAAAGCCGCGCGAACATCTTTTGAAAGTCTCAGGAGCTCGTATAACGATAATTTGGCTGGTGTATTGGCCAATTGTGCTAAGATGTTAAAATTATAGGGCCTTTCCAGCCCCTGAGGTGCGTTTTTCGGAGAGCTTTGTCGAAGTGGGTCTCCTTCGGCCTAGGCTTGTCGGTCGTCGGAGGCTGAGTGAGACGGTCCCGGAGTGTCAGCAGTGACTGGCTGAGGATCTTCGGTTGAGTTATTAGTCACAGGTTGGGACTGTGCTCCGGATCGAGTAACGACAGCTGTGATATCTGCGAAAATTGTGTGGCAAGATTTGACTTTTCTACTCTTTTTCTTGCAAACGGAGGGTGGTATGGACTGAGTCACTTCAGGTACGAGGTCCGGATGGACCCACATTGTAATACCTGTTGTTCGTATTACGTATTTGGAATACGTATACGTATTTTATCTTGTATTTGCATATCTTCTTGGGTTGGTTTGGCTTGGTTATTCTTGGTTCGGGTTGGCTTGGTTCGGTTTAGGATTGCTATTGGTTCATTATGAACCAAAGGGTGAACCCTCTACCTACCACCACCACTACCATTTATTAACCCCTTCTCCTTTCTCTCTCTTCATTTATTATCTTCTCCACCATTACTTCCTTACCTACCAGAGAGAGGAAGAGAGAGGTCTAGGCAAGTGCAACTTGCTTCATGGAGGAACTCCAATTTTATTGCTTCATTCTCTTCCTTACAGCATTCTGACTTACTTTAGAACATGGCATTTTTACTTTCCATGGCTAGATTCTTGTAGATCTATATTTATATTATTTTCAAATTTTTTGGGTTTTGATCTACTTAATTATGTTATTTCCGAGTTTTAATGGTTCCATGTTGTTGAGAATTTCGTTCTACCCCATTTTGACCTATGAAAGTTCGAATTTGGGGCTCCGGATGATGGAGTTATGGAGCTTGAGAACTTGGCTCTCATGGTGTTCTTCTTCTTCTCAGAAATTTGGAGAAGATGAACTGTGCTTAGACTTGACTTGACCGCATGACAATTCATACGGCAAGTGATTCAGCCGCATGAGACTTTCAGCCGCATAGACAGAGTCTCATTCTGAGCTGCATGGGCTCATTTTCTATCAGCCGCATGAGACTATATGGACTTAGTCGCATTACTGAGAGCAAAACCCTTAACAGCATATGCAACCATCACCCCAGCCGCATAAGCAATCACATTGACCCAGCCGCATGAATCTTGCTCCGCGAGCCGCATGAACTCGGGTCCGCCAGCCGCAAGAACCCGCTCCCCGCAGCCGCATGGGTTGCTCCTTCCCAGCCGCAAGCACCTGATTAATCAGCCAGCCGCATGGACCCATCCATCGCCAAGCCGCATGAGTCCAATTCATCTTAGCCTCATGGAACCTCCCTTCCCGCTTGCCGTATGGGAGCTAGTCCCACTCCCAGCCGCATAGGTTCATGCCCCTTCAGCCGCATGCGCACCCGTTCCCCGCTAGCCGCATGTGCCCCTACCCCATGAGCCGCATGAGGTTTGGACCCTGAGCCGATTGAATCCGACTCCCTCCCCAGCCGCATGAGATCACTTCTTGGCCGCATATGCCTTAACTGCATGACTCTCCTATGGCCCTTTTGTCATGAACTTGATTTTACTTAATATGTTTGGAATGCCTATTGTACATGACATGGTATGACAAGGAACTAGCATAACACGATAGTGACCCGTAGTGGTGCACTCCTGATAAGTGACCTGGCATGACATGATAGTGGCCCGTCGTGGCGTACTCCTGACAAGTATACCTGACATGATTTTTTCGAATAGCTGTTGCGACGACTACCCGACATGACATGTCCTGACAAGAATGAACATCCTGGACACCGTGGGCGATTGTGCTTGTACAAATAAACCAGTCTTGTCTTGCATCATGTCTAGGACAGGGACTCCAGAGTACCACGGTCAGGAGTACCTACTGAAATGGACTAAGGCTAATAACTAGAATACACACTAGTCATAAAGAGATCTCCCAGCTACAGGCAATTCCGTTACCTGGGCACGCCTTGGGATCTGTAGCCTGCCGTCGAGTAGGGCACATTTCCAGCACACTGTCATGTATTGCACCCTTCAAGCTACCTAAGGGTACATACGTTTCCTGGACGATGTACCCACCTGAATTCAACCCTAATCTTTCAACCCGGGTAACCTGGATGGTCTGCAGGGCTTGTGGCTGTGGAATAATTTCACTGCATCTTGTTAGTAATTAGGCTTGTGACAACCCTAGTTAGTTAAAGTATCAAGCCGTAATTCTTGCTTGGTCGCGAAATGATTGGATGGAGTCTAACCAGTCTAGTTTTGTCCTGATCCTGTTCTAGATTACTGCATGACCAGAATGCTTGTTTTTTACCGATAAATGGTGAGAATTCCAAGTTCTGTTCAGACGAAGGGTTACAACCCCGGTCCTTGTTTGGTTTACGGGTTGTAACCTGGTTATCTGAATAGTTCCATGGTTATCTCGTCGTATATCATCCTGATGTATTTTCTTTATTTTCAGTTCTTACTTTATTTATACTCTTGTGCTGATTGCTGGTTTTAGTTCCTAAGTGAAGCTTTCTTTGTGGCACTTGCTCTTTCTGGGATCTGATCCAGCTGGTTTTGTATGGCCAGATTTCGGAGCAGCTCCAGAGGATCTACCGACCTTCCAGCCAGATGGTGGCCACTAGACGGAACCCTGGCAACGAGTGGGTTTATTTTTGATCTCCTACTTTATTGTAAAAATATTCTTTTGAGGCGTTTAGCCGACGAGCACCTGTTTAGCTCGATTGCACTTTACTTACTGCCTGCCTACGGCCTGTAACATGATTGACGGATCCTAGGGTTGATCATGTATGACTAAACTCTTGCTAGTCCTAACATTTTGTAACGACTAGCTTCATGATCAGCGGAATATGTAATATTTGGGACGCCTTACTATTGTATATTTAATGATCATACATCTTGTAACATTTACTTACTTGCTTGTGATTGAGACAATTGGCTGTTCATGACCTTAAGAGACTGCTGGCTTGTAGATAAGCCCTCATGTATCCTAGACAGCCGTGACCGTATAGCGAGGTGGGTTGCACTTCAATATACGTAGCTGGCTATGTCTGCCCCCGCTCTCCAGTATTCTGGTTCTGGGGCGTGACATGGTTTAAGTGGTGGCCCATGCAGGTCTTGTAAATCAAGATATGTGAGGGTTTACCGAATAGATGTCTCAATCAATATTCGCCCTTGAACTCTGCTCATATTCTCTGAATCCCTGGATTCTTGTCCTGATCACATGCTTGTCTCATTGATCTGTCCTGGTCCTTTCTTATTGTTCCCTATGTCGTCTTCTTCAGCGACATTGTTCGTGGTCCTACCGATCAGCCAGTCGGAGCACCTCCCGTAGACCAGCCGTAACCCGAAGATCAAGCCCAGCATTCAGGAGTAGCCTCCAGAGTCGTGCCTTCTGGCGGAGAGCCACCAGTCCAGCCAGTTCAGCCTGCCGAGCCTGATGATGGCACTTTGGTAGGACTCGTCAGGACCTTGATAGCTTCCCAAGATTGTTGAGGAGATGCCTTGCACCAGGCAGTGACGGATGCTTTGACCAGGGGCGCATCAGGGTAACAGCGCGGCCAACAGCTTCAAGCGCTTGAACCCCCCTTCTTCGACGGTAGTGAAGATGCTCGCAGCAGATGCTTGGCTTCAGGATACTGAAGTAATTCTCGAAGCAGCCAGGACCCAAGAGAACGAGAAGGTAGCCGTGGTGGCGCCTGTAGTTGCTAGATCTTGCCCGCAGCTGGTGGGCGGCGCAGGCCGTTGGATTAGCAGCACCCATTCCATGGGCAGTGTTCAAGGAGAGATTCCTGACCAAGTATTTCGATGCTGTAGTTCGGTACGATCTACAGACGAGGTTCACCAATCTGAAGCAAGGAGGCAGGACGGTCGACGGATATGCGGCCGAGTTTTCGAGACTTAGTCGGTTTGCTCCCACCTTGGTGGCAACCGAGTATGATCGAGCCCAGCGATTCCAGCAGGGGCTTCACCTGGAGATCTTGTTAGCAGTCGAGCAGTTTAAGCATCAGACTTTTGATGCGGTCTTGAGAGCAGCCCGGAGGCATGAGTATACCTCCCAGAGGATCGTGGATAGGGCCGGGGGTCGGAAGAGATCTCACGGCCAGATGAATCAGTCTTCAGCACCAGCCCCGGCAGCCAGGGCCTTAACTATTGGAGCTCCGAGGCGGGCGGCCTCAATGACGTCGGTTCAGCATTCAACCCCGACGTACCCTCAGCAGCAGCAGCAGAAACAGAAGCAGTCTTCCGCAGTGGGATGTTCTCATTGTGTGAAGCCAGGCCATGTGGTGGCAGAATGTCGCAGGGCGCAAGGATTGTGCCTGGCTTGTGGAGCACCAGACCATAGGGTTGGATCCTGCCCGAATAGGGGTGGTTCATCATCGTCCAACCTTTCTAGCTCTTCGGTGAGAGGACCAGCTCCGGTCCGCAGCAGCAGCAGTATCCATTGCCGAGGCCCTTGCCGCCTCAGACCCAAGTATTCCAGCAGCAGAACCCCCAGCAGTATGCTCAAGCCCAAGTCCAAAGTCAGAATAGGCAGCGAGGATTTTAGCAGAGGGGACCAGCACCCCGAGGGTACGGTCAGGCTATAATGATGACCGCAGAGGAAGGATTAGCACCAGGAGAGGTAGTGGCAGGTACTATTCTCGTCAACTCCTTTCCAGCTTTAGCTTTATTTGATTCTGGTGCATTGCATTCTTTTATGTCTGCACGATTTGCGACACGGGTAGGATTGAAGCCCGAGTCATTATCAGTAAGACTCAATATACTTACTGGTAATGGTCTTGTGGGAGTAGATAGAGTATTTTCCTCGTGTCGGATCGTAGTTAGCGGTAGAGAGTTCCCCGCTAGATTGATAGAGTTCCCGATGGCCGACTATGATGTGGTCCTAGGGATGGATTGGTTGAGGAACCAGTATGCTAGAATAGACTGCCATATTGGTAGGGTTGTTTTTAGCATTCCAGGCGAGCTAGAGTTTTCCTTTTCCCGAGGCGAAGTTGAACCTTCTCCTCCAGTATTGCGGATGGCAGTAGCAGCAGTGCAGTTGCCCCGGATAGTCGAAGAGTTTCCAGATGTTTTCCCAGAAGAGCTTCCAGGGATGCCGCCGGAGCGGGAGATCGAGTTCACTATAGACTTGATTCCCGGGACAGCCCTAGTGTCAGAGAGAGTTTACAGGATGGCGCCTTCCGAGTTGGAGATATTGTACAAGATGATTGAAGAACTTCGAACCAAGGGATTCATTCGTGCTAGCGGATCGCCTTGGGGAGCCCCGATGCTTCTTGTGAAAAAGAAGGATGGTACGTCCAGATTATGTATTGATTATCGTACCTTGAACTCAGTGACAATCAAGAACAGATACCCTCTCCCGAGGATAGATGACTTGTTTGATCAACTCAAGGGGGCATCAGTATTTTCGAAGATCGACTTGCGCTCAGGATATCATCAGATTAGAGTCAGAGAGCAAGATATCCCGAAGACAGCTTTAGATCGAGATATGGGCATTGGGAGTTCCTTGTTATGCCCTTTAGAGCGACCAATGCGCTGGCAGTATTCATGGACCTCATGAATCGCATCTTCATGTCTTACTTGGATCAGTTTGTGATCGTGTTTCTGGATGACATCCTGGTCTACAGCAAGAGTGAGGCGGAGCATGAGCAGCATCTCAGAGTTCTCCTCCAGATTCTCAGGGAGCACCAGTTATACGCCAAGTTCAGTAAATGCGAGTTCTGGCTCGATCGCATTTCGTACTTGGTTCATATCATTACCAGAGGAGGAGTAGAGGTGGATCCCCAGAAGATTTTGGCTATTGAGTCATGGCCAGTACCCAGCACCGTTGCAGAAGTTCGCAGTTTCCTTGGATTGACCGGCTATTACCGGCGATTTGTTTCGGATTTTGCTCGAATTTCAGCGCCATTGACCCAATTGACCCGCAAGGATGCGCAGTTTGCTTGGACGGCAGAGTGTCAGAGTTCTTTTGAGCAGTTGAAGCGAGGATTGATAACAACTCCCATTCTCACGCTTCCAGATGGAACCGGAGGATTCTCAGTATACTGTGATGCTTCAGGCAGAGGCTTAGGATGTGTTCTGATGCAGCATGGGAAAGTAATAGCTTATGCGTCATGACAACTTTGTGATCATGAGAGGAATTACCCAACGCGTGACTTAGAGCTGGCAGCTGTAGTGTTTGCACTTAAGTTGTGGAGGCACTACTTGTATAGAGATAGGGTGGAGATTTTTACCGACCACAAGAGCCTGAAGTATGTTTTCACCCAGAAGGATCTTAACATGCGTTAGAGGAGATGGCTAGAGCTACTTGTGGATTATGATGTCAACCTGCAGTATCATCCTGGAAAGGCCAACGTTGTAGCAGATGCATTGAGCAGGAGAGCCGGGGTTTATTTCCTAACAGCGCAACCAGAGCTGTTAGCAGATCTTCAGAAGATGGGTATAGAAGTTGTTCTCCCTTCCAGTGTGGCATTGATGGCCAGTATGCAGGTTCAGTCTACTATAGTCGAGAGGATCCGAATGGCGTAGTCAACAGATTCCAAGCTTCAGCGACTCAGAGCAGAGTGTGAGACAGGACGAAGACCAGAGTTGTGTATTCATGAGGATGGTGCACTTCGACACGAAAAGCGTCTTTGTGTACCTAGTGGAGATATCAGACAGGAGATCATGTCAGAGGTGCACAGTTCTCAGTATTCCATCTATCCTGGCAGTACGAAGATATACCGAGATATCCGTTAGCACTTCTGGTAGAATGGCATGAAGCGGAAGATAGCTCGGTTTGTCTCTCGATGTTTGGTTTGCCAACAAGTTAAGG
>JANAVB010017097.1:0-157289 GCA_029216955.1 Iris pallida
GTGGAGACTCTCGGCGGATTACCGAGTGGCCCCCCCTATCCTAGACATATTTTTTCTCCAACTCTCCTTCGATCTCGACACTGGATCGTGTGGTCTAAAGGCACATGCAGGATCGATTCCCACCAGATGAAGATCATCAAGTGGTCAGCCGGCTTCAGGACCAAAGAAGATTTAGCGAAGGTCGCCGCCTGGGTGACCCTGCCTAATCTACCCCTATTGCTTTATCCCAGCGGCCCTTAGGCGTATTGCTAATTCCTTCGAAACGTATGTGGCCACGGCTCTGAGACCAGCAACCTCACCAAGGCTCACTATGCCAAAATTTGTGTGGAACTCGACCTCACCTCCGAACCACCCAATTTTATTAGTATCGAGCTGGGCAACTAGACCCACTCCCAATAAATCCTCTACGACAACCACATTATGTTCTGCAACCACTGCCATTTAAGAGGTCAACCTCCCAAAGCACTGCCACCGTCTTCACCCAGAACTCAAGAAGAAATCAGTTCAGAATGACAATGAGCCAACAGAGGGGAGGACACCCAGACCACCCCTTTTACCACCTTCAAACTCGCACACACGATTCGGCTCCAGCAACGGCAAGACAGACAAGAGCGAATCCCCTAGAAAAGCCTTGACCCCCTTCAACATCCAAGCTCTCACTCTCTCCAACCAATTCGATGCTCTAGATTCAGGAGACGTGGAATCCCCAACGGAGACTGCTTTCCCCCAAGCCGATCTCGCCCTCACCGAGATAGCGCCCAACCCCACTAACTTGGAGGACGTAGAGGCGAATACTGACACCATCGATGCAGATCACCAACGCACCAACGAAGACCCTGTTGAAGAAGCCCTTGCGATCCTCGGGCCAGACCAAGTTCAGAGAGGACTACAGGTTGAAGTCGCAGGTTATCCTATCCAGCAAACTATTCTTCAGATAGGGAGTGCCAATGACTCCCTAGTCATCCCCTCTGAGGATCCCATCCTGGACTCCACTGTAGAATTGGTCGGTCTCCTTCCAGACCCACACGAGCAATCCACTCGGACCCTCCCACCGAGATAAAGGCAGAAGTATCAACCTCGTGCGGGGACAATGTCAAGAAAGGACCCGCCGAAACCACAATCATCTAAACCAGATCCGCCGCGAAGCAGAACAAAAATCCCTCCCACAACTTCATTAATGCTTAACATCCTATCCTGGAATGTCTGCAGTCTGGCGAACAAACCTACATTAAGAAGAATTTCCAGCCTTCAAAAATCCACAAGATCGATATCCTCATTATTCTAGAACCCAAAATTCTTCCCAAAAGATTAAAATCAATCCAGTTGCAGCTGGGCCTTCCCACGGCAATAGCAGGCAGATACGATATTTGGATCCTCTGCACGAAGGACGTCAACATCGGGGTCATCCAGGACTCCTGGCAGGCCCTCTCCTGCTGGTTGGAACACCCATGCTCCCAGAGCGCGCCATCCTCTCAGCGGTCCACGGCAGCTGTGATATTACCGAGCGAAAACACCTCTGGAACGATCTCCTTGACATCCATCTCCACCACATCAACTCTCCTTGGCTTTGCATTGGGGACTTTAATGCGATCACCTGCAGAGAAGAGAAAACAGGTAGCCGTCCCCTTCCCATATCGGCCATGCAAGATTTTAACAACTTCTTCTTCAATGCTTATCTCGCCTCTCTCCAGTTCACCGGCAATACTTTCACCTGGTGCAACATGCCGGAAGGTGACCGTCGTCAATACTTCCACCTGGACAGGGCCCTCACGAACACCCTCTGGCACAAAATGGGGTTCACAACCAACCTATCCCATCCAAATTAGACCACGCCCCTCTGCTGGTTGAAATTAAAAACAATACTAACCATTCAAAAATAACTTCCAATTCCTCGACTTCTGGACCGAGTACCCCCAATTTTTGGGCATCATTGCGGAAGCTTGGAATCATGAGGACTCTCCCAATCCCCTCTCTCGGGTGAGCAACAAGCTTAAGGCAACGAAGAAAGCCCTGTCTAATTAGAGCAAACTAGCCTACGGGAACATTTTTTAAGCCGTTCGGGTTGCAGAGGACGATGTCACCCGTGCTGAAGCCAAGTTCGCTTCGGATCGATCCTCGGTGGCCAAGAAAGCCCTGAACCTCACCAAGATAATGCTCAAATTCAGGCTCAAAGTGGAGACAGATTTCTGGAAGTAGAAAGCGAGGTTGAAATAGGACAACGAGGGGTATAAAAACTCAAATTATTTCCATGCCTGCATCAATGGCCACAGACAGAATCTATCGATTCACCATACTGTTGACGATAATGGGAACATCATTATAGACCAAAAGAGCATCGAAGTGGCCGTTGCAGATTTCTACTCCAACTTATTCTTCAAAGAGACGGTTCACAAAGATAGCTCCTTCCTGGATCAAATCCCCCTCCTCATTAATGACACCGACAATGTCCAGTTGGAACGTCCCCTACTGCACAGAAAGTGAAAGAAGCAGTGTGGGCTCTGAACGAGCACAGTGCACCCGGCCCGGACGGCTTTTCGGGAGTATTCTTTCGTACATGCTGGAATATTATCAAGCAGGACATCATCGAAGCGGCTATTGCATTATTCGAAGGAGCTACATACCCCAAAGCCATTTCCGGTGCCAAACTGATCCTTATCCCCAAAAAAGAAAACCCGGAGTCCTTTCGAGACTTTCGACCCATCAGTCTTTGTACTTTTACCAACAAGATCATCTCCAAGATCATCGCAACCAGACTGGCCAGAATTCTTCCCAAGATCGTTTCTGAGGAGCAAAGCGGCTTTGTTCGCAGGAGAAACATCCAGGACAATATTATGCTGGCCCAAGAGTTAACCATCTACATGAAGTTTCCAGCAAGAGGGGCAACATCACCATCAAAATCGACATGGAGAAAGCTTATGACAGACTGGATTGGCAATTTATGATCTGGGTCTTCACGGTATTCGGATTCTCGAAAACTTGGACCAACACCATGTGGAGATCCATCAGCAACTCGTGGTTCTCCACGGTTATCAACAGTCAAGCCGAGGGGTTTTTCAAATCCAGCTACGGGTTTAGACAGGGCGACCCTCTATCATCCACTATCTTCATCATAGCAGCAGATAGCCTGAGTAAAACCTTAACAACATGGTCAGCACTCCGAACTTCCAGCACTATCACACATCTAGTGGATGTTCTATCATCACCTACCTGGCCTTTGCCGACGATTTACTCATCTTCTCGTCCGGGAACGTAGTAGCAGTGGAAGTGGTACACAACACCCTACAGAGTTACTCTAGATGCTCCGGCCAGAAGTTCAATCCTTCCAAGAACGTTATCTATGTCCACCACAACATCAAAAGAGAGCACGCTATCAGTCTCTCTAACTTAACATCCTTATCTGTTGTTCATCCTCCATTCAACTATCTTGGATGTTCCTTTGTGTACGGGAAATCCAACGTTGGCAGCTTTGAGAACTTGATCACAAGAATCAGGAATAAACTTGAATGGTAGCATAATGCCACTTTATCTCCAGGCGGCAAGATGATCCTCATCAAACATGTACTCACCTCCATTCCCATCCATACTCTGGATACATGCTTCCCGCCCATGAAGGTTCTTTTTTGATCGAACAGACCTTTTGTAATTTCTTTTGGGGGTATTACAACGGCCAAGACAAGCATCACTGGGCTAGGTGGGAATCCATGGCTCTTCCTACCGAGGAAGGGGGTCTGGGATTTACCAAACTCATCCACATCGTTAAAGCTTTCTCGATGAAATTGTGGTAGAAACTCCGTACGAGCAAAAACTTATGGACCAGGTTTATGAAGTCCAGGTACTTCAAGCACATCCATCCATTAGTAGCCATATCCAACAGCAGATCCTAAGCAGCTTGGCGTCGTATCCTTATCGGGCGAGACCTCGCCGTGCCTATGATGTGACTCCACTTGGGTGTCGGCGATTCGGACCCATTCCTAGAGAGATGGATTAGGGATAGCTTGATCCCGAGTCTCTCAGAGACCCCGAGAGATAGTAGGATCAGAGACTTGTGGAACTCCATTACTAACGACCGGAACTGGGACAAGATTCATGGATGGTCCAAAAATGAAATGGTGGATAGCATCCGCCAGCAAGGATTAAGTCTCGATCGCGAAGCTGGTGCGCTGAGGTGGACGCTCGAGGCCTCGGGGGCATTTTCGGTGAGGTCGACGAGAATCACTTTCCAAGGGATCGGGCAGTCGCATCAAACTATTGCGACCTATTGGCAAACCTGCATCCCTAAGAAGTGGTCTTTCCTCATGTGGAGAGTCATTAGAAAGAAACTGCAAACTAACGATATCCTCAACACCATTGGGATTAGCTTAGCGTCAGCCTGCACTTGCTGCTCTGATCGTCAGATGGAGACTATTGACCACATCTTCTGTCAGGGGACCCTGCCAGACAGTATCTGGAGGACCCTTAACCAGCACTACAGTATCGAGCTGGATGGTAGACGCTTCCACGATCTTGCGGTCTCCTGGGGTTCTGCCTCCCATGGCCACCAGATCGTCGCAGCAGCCGCCACATGGGTGATTTGGAAGAATCGCAACAAGGCGAGATACGAAGGTCACCAATACTCAGCCGACAAGCTCATTCGGAAAGTCTTTCGCTAATGCCGTAAACGGAGCACCCTGTGCTCCCCACAGTCCGAGAGCATTCTGGTCCTCGCTCCATCCCTAGCTCTTGGTGGTTCAGCTATCTCTACCCCTCTCCTTTCCTTTTGGTGGTATACTTGTATAGGCTACGTCTTTTTCTGCCTTGTATACGTGTTCATGCTTCGACATTTTGAGCCTTGATTAATAAAATGAGGGGGTTTTATAAAAGAAAAAAGAAAAAGAATATACATATATATATATCTATATATATAAAAATAAATAATAAATATATATATATATATATATATATATTTTATATATATATATATATATTTATATATATATATATATAAATATATATATATATATATATATATATATATATATATATATATATATATATATAAAATCAAAATCAAATCAACTAACCAAATATAAATTCAGAACTGAAATCGATATACATATAATATATACAATATATATATATATATATATATATATATAAAATATATATATATATATATATATATATATATATATATATATATATATATATAGATATATATATATATATATATATATATATATTTTAAAATTTTTTTCTTTTTTTTAAATTTTTTTATTTAATTCTTTTTTTTATATAAATGGCTAGAGCCTTCATTGAAACAAAAGGAGAAATGTTGGAACTGGGAGATAGCCCGAGTTCCTACAAGTTTTGGGAGTAACCCTTAGCAAACATCCTGACGCGACGCGTCACAAACCAAAATTCTAACACTTTTTTTTGGGAAGAGAACCCAACTGGGAACCCAAAATTTCGAATTACGAATTTAGAAATAGGCGGTTGCACCGTTCCCCGGGGGGGAAACGGTGCGTTATCCAAAGAGGTAGGCACACTGCCCTAGGAGGCACGCGTCGCGAGGAAGCGCATGGTGCGAGGAAGGTACACGGCCCGAGGCGGGCGCGCGGCCCGGGGGAAGAGGAGAGGCCGGAGGAGGGGCTAGGCTCCGGCGGGAGACCGATCGACTGGGGGGGGTCTTCTCGGCGAGGGGGCTAGGATGACGGAGGCGGGGGGGAGGGTGAGGCGCCAGCGACCGCCGGAGAGGGCGGTGGGGGGGGAAGAGGGGGGAAGGAAGGGTGGGGTCGCGGGAGGAGACAACCCCGCTGGTCGGAGGGGACGACCAGGGCGCCGCGGCACCCACGCAGATGGATCGGAGCGGCTGAGGGGAGGAGGAGGGGTTCTCGGCCGCCGACGGGCGAGGAGGCCGGCCAAGGAGAGGGTGGGGGTCCTACACCCTGCTAGGGCGGTTCTTCGGCAGGTGACGGAGAGAGCGCCGGAGGCCTTCGCAAATGGCGAGGCGAAGAGGGGACCGCGTCGACGCAGGGAGCGAGAGGGTGGCCGACGTCAGCGACGGTGCTGCCACGCGAGCCCACGAAGGAGGGAGAGGGGAGGGCGCCACCGCCGACGAGTAAGGGGGTTCCGGCGCCAGGGAGAGGACGGGACCGCCATGGGGGACTACGACAGAGAGGGGGGAAACCGGGCCGCCGGGAGATGCATCCGGGGGGCTGACGGAGGACGGGGGAAGGGCGGGAACGCCTGGAAGGGCCACCAAGGGGGGACGCCGCCGCAGCAGGAGGAGCCGGCCACGACACGGGGGCGGCGAGGGGGGGAGGACGTGCCGGACTGGGAGGAGACACCGTCGGCGCAGCGAGGGCGGCCAGGGTAGGAGGCGCCGGAGGCGATCCAGATCTAGAGCCGCCGGAGGTGGCGAGCCCTGCCGAGCGTGAGGGAGGCCGCTGGAGAGGGAGAATGGCGTGCGCTGCCGAGGAGGGTGGCGGCGAGGAAGGGGGCGCAACGGGCGGGGCTGTAGCTGGCATAGGGCCACGCCTGGCCCGACTTCGCCGGCGCCGCCGAGGGCGCCGAAGGGGTATGGGGAGGTGGAGGGGGGAGGAAAACCTCCCGGCGGCAATCCGACGAGGGGAGGTGGAGGGGGCCTCCGAGTGGGGCGAAGAAGGAGAGGGGCGCCGTCACCGTCCCCGGCAGGCCGACCGGCCAACCCTGCCACCAAATCCCGATGGGGGATTGGTGCGGAGAGGCCAAGATGGGGGAGCCGACCATATATATATATATATATATATTTTTTTTTTTTGGGAAAAGAAGTCTTTATTGAAAATAAAAAGAGGGTAATGAGTACATCCAACCTCAGAGACAACCCCAAAAAAAGAAAAAATAAAACGGAACAACAAACTAAACTAAACCCAATGCGGAAGAGAAGCAATGTGACGACACCCAGAAAGAGACTTCCGCAGCTGACGTGACACCTCTCGGATCAAAAAATCAGCATCCACAGAGCTCCCCTCATACCGGGATTTATTCCGGTTCTTCCAGAGAACCCAAATAATAGCACCAGATAAGGATCGCCTGAGATGACTGCCAGGTCCCCGCCACCATCGCATGAGAAAGGTCTTGAAGTCCCGCTGAAGACGAACCCGGAGGAAGCCACCGAAGAATGTCCAAACCCTCCTAGCAACATCCCCATGAAACAATATATGATCCATAGTCTCAACCTGTACTACCCGACAGCAAAGGCAACGAGAGGCCAGGTGGAAACCAATCCTCTGAATATTGTCATCAGTAGGAAGACGATTGTGGCAGACCCGCCACAACAGTATGCTCCACTTCGCCGGAATACAAAGACCCCAAATATGAGAGAAAATCGGATAAGTGGGGTGTCGAGGACGACAGCTTCGCCAAGCCGCAGCGAGGGAAAATGAACTCATCTTCTCTCCCCAAGCGAGGGAATCTGGATCCGACGAGCAGCTCAGGGTAGCAGCCAAAATCCTCCGACCAACCTCCTCCCCGTAGACATCAGAGATCAACTGGAAGTTCCACCCAGTGTCGGACCAGAGGTCCCGGATGGAAAGGCCCCCGTTGTCAGCATTCCAAGCTCTAGATTCCCGGATCCTCCGTCGACGCTCTGATAAGGGCCGGATAACCACTGCCTGCTGCACCGGCCTGCCCACCCTCACCGCCAGTCTCGCGGACCGACGAAGCGGACCACGCTCCACCGCCACCGCCGCCCTAGGCGTCACAACCCGCCCCCCTACCAACCCCGCCTCCCCTTCCAACACCGCCCCCCCTCCGTAGAATCGGCCGGCCCTGCCCGGAACGCCTGGGCCACACGTCGGCGACCCCGATCCACCCGTCCAGCAGCAGCCGTCCCCCTCGGGTTCCCCCGCTCCATCGAACTCCCAATACGGAAGCCCCCCGGGATCCACGCTTCACACCTTGCCGAGCCAAAACCACGGCCAAGTCTGAAGAAGATATGAGGCTCAGCTAACCTCCTACCACGAAGCAAACGCCGCCAAACATGCGAACTCTTAGAAGTCAAGAAAGCATCCCAAGGGTGACGCCGCCGGAAATACTTGGCTTTCATCAAATCCACCCAGGGGCCCTTCCCGTGGCGCAGCTTCCACCACAGCTTCATCGAGAACGCATCCAACACATCAGAAAGACGCTTGATCCCGAGACCCCCTTCCGACTTGGTACGTGTAACATAATGCCATGCCATCCAACTACGCTTAGCAATTTCGTCTTTACTGCCCCAAAAGAATGCTGCGAACATCCTCTCAATCGCCCGAAGCACCGATCGAGGAGGACAACAAGCTGCCAAAGTGTACATAGGAACAGAAGAAAGAACATTTTTAATCAGAACAAGCTTACCCCCTGGCGACAAAATCTTGTTGTGCTAACCAGCAAGCTTCAAGCGGATCTTGTCCAACAAGGAGGAAAACATAGAGGCATTCCTCCGCCCGCAAGATAAAGGGCATCCCAAGTAGAAAAATGGCACCGATCCCGTGCGGAAACCAAATAGAGCTGATATAGTCCTCGCACGAGACTCTTCCAACGGCGAAGCGGTGTAAAGAGCAGATTTAGTAAAATTAATCTTCTGGCCCGACACCACCTCATAGCGAAGGAGGACCTGCTGCAAAGCCCTCAAACCACCAATGTCGCCGGAAGTAAAAATGAGAACATCGTCGGCATAAGCAAGATGAGAAATCCTCGGCCCCCCAATCGGAGTGTGATAAGATGACCGCCGATTAGTATCACCCAGGATTTTAAGGTTCCTGGATAATACTTCAGCAGCAATAATAAAAAGAGCTGGGGAGAGGGGATCCCCCTGTCGAACTCCTCTCGACGTCGGGAAATAATCAGTAGGAGTACCATTGAGCAGAACCGCAAAACGAACGTCAGCCAGCAAGCGATATATAATGTCACAAAATTCCTCACAAAATCCGAATCGCCGAAGAACCCTAATAAGGAATCGCCAGTTAACTCTGTCATAAGCCTTCTGCATTTCAAGTTTGATAGCAACATTGCCTCCATGATTATGCTCCTTCATAGACGCCACCATCTCCTGAGCGATAATAATGTTATCCACAATCTCACGCCCTTGCACAAATGCACTCTGCTCTGGAGAGATAATTTTAGGCAAAATATATCTCAACCTGCAAGCAATAACCTTTGAGATAATCTTGTTACAGAAATTACAAAGGCTAATCGGACGAAAATCAGATAGCGTCCTCGGGTGCTCGACTTTAGGAATAAGAAAAAGCAAGGTGTCAGAGATAGACTCCGGGAGATGGGCCCCAGTGAAAAAAAGGCCCACAGCTTCCTCCACATCCGCAGCAACAATATCCCAATAAGAAGAGAAGAACCTCCCGGAGAAACCATCTGGACCAGCACCGCTCTCCAGGTCCATGCCTCGAACAGCCTCCAATAATTTCGATCTATCGGGGATCCTGACAAGACCAGAGTTATCCTCCGTAGAGACCAGATGAGGAATGACATCCATAAGAGCATCGTCGTCCTGGGTGGGCTCGACCCGAAATAAGGAAGAAAAGTAGGTAGAAGCCTCCAACGCAACCTCAGCTTCCGAGCCCGTTGCCGAACCATCAGCCCGAATAATCTTCAGAATAGCCGCCTTCCTCTGCCGACTACGGGTGCAAGCATGGAAAAAATGGGAATTCTTATCGCCCTCCAAGTCCCATTTGAGTCTGGCCTTCTGTTTCCAAAAGGACTCCTCAATCTGAACCCGGTGCTTCAACTTGGCCACCTTCTCCATCCAGGAAGCTCTTCCACGCTCAGACGGAAATCGGTCATAGGCAGCTTCCGCTTCAAGAGCCGCGTCCTCCGCCTGCTTGACCTCCTGGAAGACATCACCAAAAGTAGCTCTACTCCATCCAGATAACACCTGCCCAACAGTCCGAAGGCGCATACCCAGGCGCTCAAGAGCATCAGAATGCCACGACGACTCCCACGCCCGGGCAACCACCGACAGAAAATTCGGGTGAGACGCCCAGAAATCCAGAAATCTGAACCCCCGGCGCTGAAACGACGAAACCGGCAAGCAGGAGATGAGAAGAGGGGCATGGTCAGACTCCCAGTAGCAAGAACCCTATCCAAAAAAAAATAAAAATATATATATCCATTGTATATATATATATATATATATATATATATATGGTATATATATATATATATATATATATATATATATATATATATATATATATATATATATTATATTATATATATATATATATATATATATATATATATATATATATATATTTTTTTTTTTTTTAAACCTTAGAATGTATATATATATATATATATAAATATATATATATATATAAAATATATAAATATATATATATATATATATATATATATATATATATATATATATATATATAATAAATTTATATATATATATATATATATATATATATATATATATATATATATATATATATATATATATATATATATATATATAACATTATATGTATATAACATATATATAACATTATATGTATATATATATACATAGAGATATATAAAGGGCTATATATAATATATGATAGAAACCATAGAATGTAAAATTAGAGATCAATAGCAAAAAGTCCAGGATCTATCTAACATTATACAAACTCAAAAATTCTGAGTTAAATCTCAGAAAATCCAATTATAAACAAAATCAACTCAAAAATACACAAACCGAAACCGAAAACCCAATTCGAAGCTCAAAACGCACAATACTCAACTAGAACCCGTAAAACTTGGCAAACACGATATTGTATACATGTGTGACATGCTCGGGTACTCACGGGGTTGAACCCGTGTCCATATTGTGTCCACGAAGTGCGTACCGGAGAGAACCAGATATGCGTGCATCGACAAGTGTACGTACACGTGCGTCTTCGCTCGATTGAACGCCATACGCACAACGAAAAGCCTCGTGCTCATGCACATAGCTAGGTGGGGTCAAGTTCTAGGTCTAGGACACACTGACATGACACCACATTGCGTCTACGTGAAACAGGGCATGCGAACCCGCGCGGCTGTGCGCGTGCGTCCTCTTGGGCGCGTGTTGAGCCCCGTGGCTCATGACACGAGCCATGTTGTCTCTTGGGATTGGGTCCCTGGGTAGCCCAGGTATAGGGTTCATGCTCGTGCTCCTGGAAGGGGTCTTCGTCATGTCGTGTTCGCGTACAAAGGCCATGTCAGCGAAGTTTTTTAGCCGCATATACAGTACTGGCTGAACCGTGCGCATTGGGTTTCTCCACGCACGCTTCACGAAATAACGTGTAATTGTAGGATCATATGGGTAGA
The DNA here is from genome assembly GCA_029216955.1 of Iris pallida. Taxonomy (NCBI): domain Eukaryota; kingdom Viridiplantae; phylum Streptophyta; class Magnoliopsida; order Asparagales; family Iridaceae; genus Iris; species Iris pallida. The sequence continues at coordinate 11,308 of JANAVB010017097.1, forward strand.
GGTTGCCCCTACGCGTCCATAAAATTTCACATAAAACGGAGTCCTATGTGTCGAGTTATGACGCTCGGACAGCAGGGCATGCACGGACCGTGCACGGGCCTCGTGCACGCGTGTCCATGTCAGATTCGGACATTGAAATTGTGTCGAATCAAGATCCGTCTTCACAAAATTTATTTCAAATAATATCAACAAGAAACTCGTAAAAACAGAATCAAAAAATAACAACTTTCAGTTCTAAGTGGCATTTCGTCGAATACGTGTTCCATAGGACCGACACGTGTCCAATACGGCTATCAAACGAAATCACAAATCTACCAAACTTCATGCATAGGTCGGGGGTACCTATATGGATGCATCTACGAAGAAAAAATGGAATTAACAAGTGCTTAGAGAGAATTACCTATTGGGTGTTAAAATACAATAAAATAAGCCTCCAAACACGTCGATACCGATTTTCTCCGGTCCAATGCCTCTTATCCCTCACTAGCAAGTCTCCAATAGGTTTCTCTCCTCCCAACGGTCACAATGCACTTATTTGGAAGGATTTGGGTAAGAAATAAGAAAATGGGGCCTTTAAAAGAGAAGGAAAAAACTAGGGTTTGAACTTGTGACGGCTACTATGTTAACACACAATGAAAAAGAGGGGGCTGTTGTGTTTGGCCAGCCAAGGGGGGTATTAGAGTTAGGTTTAGGGTTTAGTCATGGGCTAGCACTCCTCAAGTTGCTTTAAAGGCCCATTAACAAAAATGCTTAAAGGCTTTATGAAAAATAACTTAAAAAATGAATTAAATGATTCCTAAAATGGACAATAATTCTAAATAAAAAACTAAAAAGCTAATTAAGTCTATAATTATATTATTAGGCTTCTAATCAAGGTTGACTAAGGTTATACCACCTTCTACTACCAAAACACCAATCAAAACCACATACCAATCAATTTAATTAATAAATTAATAAAAATTCAAAATTAGCATACAATGACTAGAATACCCCTAATAAAAAAATGAGTGTGACAGTGATAGCCCAATCATAAGTTGTCACCCTCGGAATCCGTGTTACGTATTTTCGTATACGTGTACATATTTCGGTTCCATATTTTTATTAGTCATGGTTAGCTAGTCATGATTTTATTTTTAGCATGTTGTATTGCCATGGTTATTTTGGCATTTCATTGGTTATAGCTTAGCTTGGTTCGGTTTAGCTTGGTTTGGTTTGCTTTTGGGTTCATCATGGACCAAAAGAAAACTCCTACCTACCACCACCATCATCATAAAAAAACCCAACCCCCTTTCTCTCTCATCTTTACTTTCATTTATTTCTTCATCTTCTTCCTCTTAACTTCTCCACCTACCAAGAGAAGCTTATGTTGGCCCAATGATTACATCGTATTTTTGAATATGGCAAATCAGTTAAGTTTAACATTATGATGTCACTAATATTCATATACTCACTATCATGTTGCTACTTAAACTTAGCATTATCCTAATTGTCCTATATTATATTACTATGCTTGTATCGTACTGCAACATATTTTGCTGGCCTAACATGTATTTGTAGACATGCAGTAAGCATGATCAAACATGATCAAACTAGGATATAGGCAATGAAGAATTAATGATGGACCAAAGACGGCGTCATACAAAGAGATTTCTCTGAACCGCCTAGCGACCTATCTGGGGCCTCGCATCGGGGGTTCTACTGCCCGGTCAGAGGACAAGGGTTGAGGGGCAGCACCTTCCGTCGGGGATTCGGGGGCGAAGCCCCCGAAAGGTATTCTGATTTCCAGATCTGTTTATCTTTGGACGACTGCTGTCAAAGAAAAAGACATCTTCAGATCTACTCAAATATCAGAAGAAAGGCGTCATCAAAGGGCTCCTAGTTTTCCTATTTGTTCCAAGTCTGTAATCATTATTTTATTGAGTCTAGGAGAATGTGTACGTTGAGTCGCACTGAGTCATCTCAACCCCTAGACATCTCTCTCCAAGCTCTACCATACAAACAGACCAATTCCTGAACCAAGCCCAAGCTCCACCAAAGCCCAAAGGCCATTTGAACATTCTGCTACCAAAAAGGCAGAGTTCGGGCCGAACTCTGTCCCCTGATTTCCAGGAACTAATTTTTAGGGTTACCAATTGCTAGCTGGTACAACGGCCATACTTTTGAATTTTGAGGACAGAATTCTGGTCGAATTCTGCCTTCCAGACTAGTATATATAGGGCATGATTTCAACCATTTTTATTTCATCTCTTCATCACCTTTCTATCTCTCACTCTCAATCATCTAAGCCTTATACTACCTAAGCCTTATTCTTCCAATCTACTAGCCACAAAACTTTCTAAGCCCCAAGGTGCTCAAGTGCGATTCAGCTATAAGTTTTTGTGCAAGAGTTGAAAAGAAAAGTCACTTAGACAATTCCAAGTTTTGCCACCTGCAAATCTGTAAGATGTTGGCGTGCTCTTCTGAGTAAAGGCACGTAGTTGTACACTATTTCATAAATAGTGGATTTCAATCCTGAGCTAGAGTTTTTAGGCCTGGACTAGTCCTCCACGAGGGAAACCAGGTTAAAACTGCTGTGTTTGCGTATGCTCTTCTGATCTTTATTTACTTCCAGCATTTTTCTCTGATTTATTTTCTTTCTTGATAGTTGTTTTGTGAAGGTGATATAAAGTTAATTTTTATTTTGTGATGATCGACATAAACTCTATTCACCCTCCCTCTAGAGTTGCCTACACGTTATTTCAACTGGTATCAGAGCAAGGTCTCTATTGTTAGGCTTAACATCCTTAGAGTAGATCCTTGTTTATTTGTGTATGGCATCGTATTCCTCCTCCTCCTCCGATAAAGAAGGTTTTATTTCTAGTAGCATAGACAATCATATTTCTTCTAAATGCAAGAAATGCTCTAAGTGGAAAGCCATGGCTAACCAATCCTTAAAGTTTGCTAAGGCTTTTCATTCTATAAATGAAGAACTTTCAGAAAAGGTTATTCATTTAGAAGAGTCTAGTAAGTTTTTGAGAAATAAAAACAATGTTTTATTATCTAGACTTGACTCACAAAACTCATCTTGTATTTCTTTAAAGAGTTTGAATGATTCTTTAATTTTGAAAAATCAAATCTCTTTCCTCATCAATAGAAGATCTTAAAAAGCAAGCACATGAGCTAAAATCATTTACATGGTTCTTCTATTGACTCTTTAAAGAAACAAAATGATGATTTTATTTCTAGAATTGCTTTATTTAAAAAAGAGAATTATGCTTCAAATGCTAAATTTGATTCTCTTACTTGTTTGCATAATGATTTGGTATTAGAACATGATATTCTTAAGACCAAATCTATGCATGCTCACTCTAGAGATATTCATCATTCTAGTATGTCACATGTTCATAATCATGCTCATTCCGATACATGTGTACACACTAGTATTAGGTGCTTCTATTGCTCTCGTATTGGACACATGAGTGTAACTTGTCCTATTCGTAGGAGTTTTTCTACTAATGCTAGAGTAAATAGTATATGGGTCCCTAAATCTAACAAATGTGGATCCAAGTTTATTTGGATACCAAAGTCTTCGCCTAATATTGTAGGTGGAGCTACTTATATTGGGACATTGTATCGAGGAGCGTGTTGGTGGTTGCAAAGCTCAAAGGTCATCTAACAAGCAATTGCACCAACACAAGTGTGGCCACTAGAGCCACTTTGGTAACATGCTAAATGATTCTCTTTAAATGGTTTATATTTGTAGAATCTAGCATGTTTCTCTTGATGTCTTGCTACTAGCTTACATTGATATCCTTTAGTTGCTTATTATATAAATCAATATGACATATAATACTAGCATGCTTAGTTAATATTTTTATTATTATTTCTTTTATCTAGCATGATGAGTTACTTAGCTTAAATGATTAGTTCACACTATGTAGTTTGTCACTCATTTTCTATTAGTGTGACACATTTAAATATGCATGCTCGCTATTCTTTGTCTTTATAAAGCATGTATATCACTCTAGTTCATAGGAGCTTGATTCTTGAATTTTGTTTTAAAGTTTGACTCTCCATTTTTAAAGTTTTGAGATAGTTACTTCTTGCCGATTTGTATTTATATGTCATATTTATCTTAATTGCTATTTGTGAATATATGTGTTTAGCACAAGCTACTTATAATTTGATAAGTATATACTTATACTTCTTTTTAATCTTGTGCTTGCATAATATCTTCATTATCAATTCTCATATTTTATTTTGATTATCCTCTTGAGAATCAATTATGTCTTTGCCTAATAAAGTATATTTATGCGTGTTTTTGAATTTGTGATAGTTTTTCAATCATTCATACATGACTATATTAAATGTAGATCATGTATTTATTATATTGATATCTATTTTTGTATAAATATCTTTATGTGGGCATATGAGTTAAGCTCAAGGTTTATATTATTTTAAAGAGTATATATTCATACTTGTGCTTACCTCATATTTTAGCTATTGATTCTTTTGACCAAATTTGTGTTATCTCTTCTTGAATCAATTAGCTTCTTCCTTAAAGCTTTCTTTCGATAATGTCTTCTTTTGATAATATCTTATTGGCTTTTATTTGTTAACTTTATGGATACATACCTTTTAATTGATTTTTGATCTTTTCATATATGCCTATTTGTGATATATATGAATATATTAATGATTCTCAACTTCTGATATTTATTTGTTTCACTTCTTCAAGTTAGGATGTTGAGAGAAAATTTTATTAGTATCTTGTTCATGACTTTTATGGAAGTTCTTTTAAGAATTGCTTGGTTTTGTGCTTTACCTTACTTGTTGAAATTATCGTACTTATTAGTGCACATTTTGAGCATGTATCTTCTATATATTTTTCTCCATAAGTGCATTATGAAAATGTTTGTTTTGAAAATATTATTAGCAAATTTTGATGATCATTCTTTGATTATTACTATTTACCTTTCTTATACTTAGGGTTTTTGGAGTTTGATATTGTTTGATGGTACTGTGTATATTCCTTTAAATCTAAGTTCTTAAAAATAAAGAATATTTTGGGAATATGCCGAAAGGGTCCTTCTGTCATACAGGTGTAAATAGCCTGAAGCGACACGGTGCACTAGTCTTCGAACTACCGCTAGCTGGGAACCGGTCCCTACAGCTAACCCAAAGTGATCAATACTTTATAGACTTAAGATTTATTAAGGTCTACTTGCAACCATTATCTAGTTCTGGATCAACCCCTAAGTTCCAGAATACTTCATCCTATCAAGCCCTACATTTTAAGCTATAAATATTTTATTATTATTGCCCAATGATGTTTTGTAGCACATGAGAATACATGTAATTGATATATCATACTTCTCATATCTTTAGCTACTATGGGTTGAACTTTTACGTTGAGATTTTCCTATTTCTAGATAATACACTTTCATAATGGTTATAATTTTGCATTCTCTAGATCAATCTATTATTTCATTATCTTGGGTTAATCTCAATATTTGACAAAAAGATTTGCTCTATTGTGATTTCATGAACATCTCTTTTGTCCTTTACTTGATGAGAGTCTAATTCATTTACTTGCTATCTTATACTCTTATCCTTGCTTAATAAAAAGTATATAAATCATTTTGATCATTCAAAATGTATTGCCCTTATTGTGAACTCTATGCTTAAAAGCATGCATCTTTAGTGTTAGTTACTTAAGATTTAATGATCACATTTATCCTGTTAATGGCCTACCTCATTAATCTTAATTAGTTATGTAGCTTGCTTATTTACGATGTATTGATTAAGCTACATAATTTTTGTTCACTTTCACTCATCTAGCTATCTTTTTGAATTTCAATCTATATGTGATATGCTAGTTTACAAAAACAAGGTTTATGAACTTTCTTGATGAGATTTATATTCTATTTTAGATACATATGTTTGGTCTCTAAAATTAGTTTGACAATTTTTTATTTAATCATCTTTAAATTAAGGTTTGTGATTCATCGCTTTAACTTCCTTCCATACTAGTCATTGGAAAGCATCTCTTAAATTTCTCTCATCTTTTGAGTCATGATTTTATCATATTATCATTTCTTTGAAATAAATTTGTAATCATTTAAATAAGATTGACTCTTTTCTATATTTTTACATTGTTTGTTTATATGGTTTTTAGATGGGATTTATGACGGATCATAATTATTTATTGGTTTACTTTATGAATGATCCTAATGATTGAGTCGTCCTATATTATCTAATTATGTGGTTATCAAGTTAATTTATTACTCTACTTTGACTACTCATGGATTATCACATATACTTTTTGCTATTTGAACTTTATTGGTTTCTCATTTAGTATTAGCAAGGTTGGATTATTACCTGTTGATGGGTACATATGTGGTAAAACATACATAGTCCATGTAAAAGCAATAAATTGGTTGATTCATTTCTTAATTAGATAATCATGGACATGATATTTGAGTTTTATTTTTTATTCTTGAGCTATATTTTGACTTTCATCATGATTGTTTTAATTGACCTTCTTCCTTTCATGATGACATTTTTCTCAAAAGGTAACATGCACTGATCTATCATATTTCAATATGATATTCTTCTATATAGGTTAGTGTATGTCGTGTTTTGATTACATGTGCTAAATTGAAACATTGTTTTGATTTCTCATCTTTAGTAACTATTAGTAGATATATCTTCTTGACTAAAGATGGTATTTTTTGTTCTATGACATTTTTATAGCCTTATATCATTTTTTATATCATAAGTTATCATTTTATAGACATTTTTATAGCATTGAGCAAGGGGGAGAAATCAATAGTTGATTTACCCCTAGATCTTGAAGTAATCATGTTTTGCTTTAAGTGCTTTGGAACTAGATACGTATATTTTAAGGGGGAGCAAATAAATTGGTTCAATTCATTTATACCCTTTAATATGTCATATACGCAGTTCATCATTGACCTTACTTTTATTAGGATACTGATTTTTTTGTGAAAGGTTTATGAGAGTATATGCAATTGTTTTTATCATATTATTTCTCTTTTATATGGGTCATCTCGTTAATATTTACTTTCGTATTTTATCTTGATGACTATTGTGCTTTCTTTGATTTGGCTTTCTTTGTATGTTTAATTTGGATTTCGTTGTTGAGGACTTACCCAAAATTCATGATTTTATCTATATTGGTAATAGTTTGAGGGGGAGCATTTACGTCGACTGATTTTCTCTTTCTCAAACATTTTTCTCGTTTACCTTCATGTCTATCTAAAGGGTATTTATATACCATGATAAAGTAATTGAATTCAAATGCATGAATTTTGGATAAGCAAATAGATTTTCAAATAATGAGATTATTTTATATCAATTGCTCTATTTTACATTGATCATTCCTTTATTTTGTTTCACTATTTATCTGTGGACAATTGTGACTATCATAGTTTCATTGATCAATGTTTCAAGTTTATATATTTCAATTAATATAAAGTTTGTCTATTTCAATATTTCAATTGGTATCTTTCTTCTTTGATATCTATTATTTACAATTATCTAATCCCCATGGTTTTTGATTGTAATTTTTTTTCCTTCCGAAACTAGAGCAATGTCTCATATCAAACTATGTTTTTGGATGTCTTTCTTGGATTTCATATTGGTAAACTATCTATTGATTATTTTCAAATTCTTTTAGTTTTACCAACTATTTATGTTTTGACAAGATATTTTCTATTTGGCACTCTACATTGGGTATGTAGTTTCTATACTTGTCTTTACACACTTCTGCCATTGTTCTTCATTTAGTATATCTTGATCATGATTATCTATGCCTTCCTCCTTATGCTTGAGTTCATTTTATCTCTTATTACGGGCTAGCTTATTTTTTGATCATGTCAAAGGGGGAGAAATAAGTTTAAGTTAGCACACTATCTTCTCATAATATGTGTTTATTAGTGATACATGCATCTATCGTATCTGTCTTAAACTTAATCGATTTGCCATAATCAAAAAGGGAGAGATTGTTGGCCCAATGATTACATCGTGTTTTTGAATATGGCTAATTAGTTAAGTTTAACATTATGACGTCACTAATATTCATATACTCACTATCATGTTGCTACTTAAACTTAGCATTGTCCTAATTGTCCTATATTATATTGCTATGCTTGTATCGTACTGCAACATATTTTGCTGGCCTAACATGTATTTGTAGACATGCAGTAAGCATGATCAAACATGATCAAACCAGGACATAGGCAATGAAGAATTAATGATAGACCAAAGACGGCATCATACAAAGAGATTTCTCTGAACCTCCTAGCGATCTATCTGGGGCCTCGCATCGGGGGTTCCGCTGCCCGGTCAGCGGACAGGGGTCGAGGGGGCAGCGCCTTTCGTCGGAGGTTCGGGGGCGAAGCCCCCGAAAGGTGTTCAGATTTCCAGATTTGTTTATCTTTGGACGACTGCTGTCAAGGAAAAAGACGTCTTCAGATCTACTCAAATATCAGAAGAAAGGCGTCATCAAAGGGCTCTTGGTTTTTCCTATTTGTTCCAAGTCTGTAATATTTATTTATTGAGTCTAGGAGAATGTGTATGTTGAGTCACACTGAGTTATCTCAACCCCTAGACATATCTCTCCAAGCTCTACCATACAAACAGAACAATTCCTGAACCAAGCCCAAGCTCCACCAAAGCCCAAAGGCTATTTGAACATTCTACCACCAAGGAGGCAGAGTTCGGGCCGAACTCTGTCCCCTGATTTCCAGGAACTGATTTTTAGGGTTACCAATTGCTAGCTAGGTACAACGGCCATATTTTTAAATTTTGAGGACATAATTCTGCCCGAATTCTGCCTTCCAGACTAGTATATATAGGGCATGATTTCAACCATTTTTATTTCATCTCTTCATCACCTTTCTATCTCTCACTCTCAATCATCTAAGCCTTATACTACCTAAGCCTTATTCTTCCAATCTACTAGCCACAAAACTTCCTAAGCCCCAAGGTGCTCAAGTGCGATTAAGCTAGAAGTTTTTGTGCAAGAGTTGAAAAGAAAAGTCACTTGGATAATTCCAAGTTTTGCCACTTGCGAATCTGTAAGAAGTTGGCGTGCTCTTCTGAGTAAAGGCACGTAGTTGTATACTATTTCACAAATAGTAGATTTCGATCCTGAGCTAGAGTTCTCAGGCCTGGACTAGTCCTCCACGAGGGAAACCAGATTAAAACTGCTGTGTTTGCGTATGCTCTTCTGATCTTTATTTACTTCCGTATTTTTCGCTGATTTATTTTCTATCTTGATAGTTGTTTTGTGGAGGTGATATAGAGTTAATTTTTATTTGGTGATTATCGACACAAACTCTATTCACCGCCCTCTAGAGTTGCCTACACGTTATTTCAGCTTAGACAAGTGCAACTTGCTTCATGGAGAAACTCCATTTTTGTTGTTCTATTGTCTTCCTCGCGAGATTCTAAGATACTTTAGAACTTGGCATTTTCTATTTTGATGGATATTTTCTTGTAGATCTAAGTTTATATTATTTTCGATTTTCTTGGTTTTTGATCTATTAAACTTCATTATTTTCATGTTTTGATTGTTCCATGTTGTAGAGAATTCAATTTTACCCAAAATAGACCTTTGAAAAGTTGGATTTTGACTTGTTTTGAGGAAGTTATGGCCAAAAGTATTTTTGGCCATTTCTATATTCATCTGTGCTGATTTTGGCAGGGACGATGAATAGTGCCGCATAGTGTCCAGCCGCATAAGGGTGCTGCATAGTGCCGTATAGTGTCCAGCCGCATAAAGGTGCTGCATAGTGCCACATAGTGTCCAGCCGTATTTGGGAGTGCCGCATAGTACTGAATAGTGTCGCATAGTGCTGAATAGTGCCGCATAGTGCCTATTTTGGCTGTTTTTGGCTATTTTAAGTCCTATTTGGCTGAATTGTGGCCCGAATTTCCACCAACTTCCAACATGAAAGTTGTAGATCTTTTCCTTTGCTTCAAGATATGTTATTAGCTATTTTATGCAAGTTTTCTCATTTATTATAATGTAAGGATAGAACATGATAGTGGCCCGTCGTGGCGCACTCTTGACAAGTAAACATGACATGTAATCTGGAACGCCATTACGACGGCTATCTCGACATGCTAGTAATCCTCCTCTTGATACCGTAGACGGTTGTGCTTGTACAAATAAACTAGTCTTGTCTTGCATCATGTCTAGGACAGGGACCCCTGAATACCACGGTCAGGGGTACCTACTAAATTCAACTAAGGCTAATAACTAGAATAATTCAGTAGTCATGAAGAGATTTTCCAGCTACATGCAATCCTGTAATCTGGGCACACTAAGTGGACTTGTAGCCTACCGACGAGTAGGGCACATTTCCAACACACTGTCACATGTTGCATCCTTTATAAACGGACATTCGACCTGGATAACCGGATGGTCTGCAGGGCTTATGGCTATTGGAATAATCTCATTGCATCTTGCTAGTAACTAGGCCTGTGATAACCCTAGTTAGTTAAAAGTATCAAGCCGTACTCTTGATTGGCCATGATTGATTGGATGAAGTTTATTCCATCTTAGTCTTATTCTGATCCTGTACAAGATTGTGACATGACATGATTATTGATGCTTGCCTTAACAATAACGATCGGGGGTCCAGTTCTGTTCAGGCGAAGGGTTACAACTCCGGTCCTTGTTTGGTTTAAGGGTTGTAACCTAGCTCCCGGAGCAGTTCTGTGTCCTCTCTTTGTTTGTTGTCTTCTTTCAACCCCATGCCATGTTCGTCAAGTTTTACCTTACCTTAATACCATAATTATTTATACTAGCCTTAGCAATAAAGATCAGGGGTCTAGTTCTGTTCAGGTGAAGGGTTACAACCTCGGTCCTTATTTGGTTTAAGGATTGTAACCTGGCTCCCGGAGCAGTTCTGTGTTCTCTCTTCGTTTATTGTCTTTACTGTACCAATAGTATTTGAGACGGGTTTCTATTCAGGTGAAGGGTTACAACCCCGGTCCTTGTTTGGTTTAAAGGTTGTGACCTGGCTACTTGAATGGCTTCCTCGTACTCAGTTTGCTGTTGTTATCTCTATTATTATCAGTTCTTTATTTATTATCTTTAATATTATATTATGATATACTGGTTTTAGTTCCTAAGTGAAGCCTCCTTTATGGTACTTGCTCTTTCTGGGGTTTGACCCAGCTGGTTTTGTATGGCCAGATATCGGAGCAGCACCAGAGGATCTACCTGTCTTCCACCCAGATGGTGACCACCAGGCAGTAACCATGGCAACGAGTGGGTTTCTTTCTGTCCTCCCACTTTATTGTAAAAATTATTCTTTTGAGGCGTTTAGCCGGCGAGCACGTGTTAGCTCGTATTGCACCTTTAATTACTGTCTGCCTATGGGCTGTAACATGATTGACAAATCCTAGGGTTGATAATGTATGACAAATCCTAGGGTCAATCAAGAGGCACTTTTCAGTAACTCTATAAATAGGGGTCATTCGGAGAGAGATTTTCCTCTTTCACCTTCTTCTCCTTCAACTTATCATACTTTCTGCTATGGCTCCAAAAGCTTCCAAGTCGACTAGTGTGGCAGCCAAAGGGAGGGGACTTGCCTCTCCGTCGAGAGCGGTAGACACTCCTTTCATTCATCCTGACGTGCAACCCCCTCTAAGAGTAACGATAGTAGGAAGACGACGACTGAAATTTTGAATGGCTATATTGCATATTTCATGCGCGGGCCTGTCATATACTGCCTCTGTGCTTTAAGCCTGGTCGATGCATGCCCTATCTCATTTGGACCGCATGTGTTCTGTATGATAGGGCCATATGGGCTGGGCCGCATAACCGCTGGTCATTCGAACTTGAACCGCATAAGTGCCTCAAGACTGATCTGCATGAACACTTTATGACTGAGCCGCATAAGTGCCTCATGATTGAGCCGCATGAGCACTTTATGATCGGGCCGCATGAGTACTGTATGACTGGGCTGCATAACTGCCTCATGACTGAGCCACATGAGTACTTTATGACCGGGTCGTATGAGTATTTCATGACTGAACCGTATAAATACCTCATAATTGAGCCGCATAAACACTTCATGACTGAGCCGCATAAGTGCTTCATGACTGAGCTGCATGAGTACTTCATGAAGCCAGGCCTCACGACTTTGGCCCACATGAGTTCTGTTTGGCTAGGCCGCATGACTGGCTAGGCCGCATAACTAAAAAACAGAGTTCTTTGTTTTCTTTTCGGTGCTATGTCCCCTTTTTCCATGTTTTGTAGGGATCTGTCTTGCATACTTCTCCAGGACCGGCGTCGGCGATAGAGTGAAAATATACCATTCTGACACATACATGAGACAGCTCAAAACTCCTCATGCTTTGGAAGAGTTTTCCCCGCGCCATTTTGATATACACATCAAACAACTCAGGACCCTTCATGCTTTGGAAGAGTTTTCCCCAGGTGGTAGGAAGAGCCTTTATACCTCGAAGAGTTGGACGGTGGTTAGGCGTCGTTGTGAACGTCCTGCCTTTACGGCTCTCCAAGTCGGCGAAACCACCATAAGGGATGATGTTTTGAAGGTATGGTCCTTCGGGGGAGCAGGGCTAAGGCATCCTCAATATGGAGGGAAGGATAGCATGCTATATTTTTCCTCCTCCATGTAGCTCCTTGGGGATTCAACAGCCTTGTTTGCTTCTCAGCAGTAAGACATGACTTCTTTCGAGGGCCACAAAACTGCTTTTTGATGAAGACGAAGTGCTATCAAACTGACCAAACTATGTATTGCTAGATTTTCCTTTCTTTATTTTCTACTGTCAATGTAGTCCTATGACTGTAACTGTTTTTGAATAAACAGAATATGTTCACTCCATTCTTTATTTGTGGTATTTTGTGGTGCTTGTACTAGAGGGCCTAATACAGCATTTGTATTTGATAAAGGATATCCCACTGGGGGATTCCTATTACCCTTTTGTGCATCTGAAAATACGAACAAATAGATTTGAATGATATTTTATGGACCTACTACTCTTTGGTACACTGATGGTGCGAGTAATAGATTAGGATAATTTTTATGGACTTATTACCCTTTTTGTGTACTGGCGATGCGAGTACTGATAATAAGTGGGAGAGAAAACCAACATATTTACTCAGAGGTAATGAGGACGTAGTAAATATGGGTCAAAACAGAGCCTTCCTACTCAGAGGTAATGAGGACATGGTAGGAGTAGGCATAATAGGGGTACACAGAACAACTCAGAGGTACTATCAACGTAGAAGTTCTATGCATTGGGTGATTTGTTTGTGATGGATGAGAAAACAACTCAGAGGTAATATGGACGTGGTTGTTTTTCCATTGGGGAATTTTGTGGACCTATTACCCTCTTTGTGCACTGATGGTGCGAGTAATAGATTAGGATAAGTTTTATGGACCTATTACCCTTCTGCTCACTGGTGGTGCGGGTAACAGATTTTGAGGCAAACTCTGGTGGAGAAAAGCATTTAATGTGGAAGTTCATAGATATGACTAGGAGATGTGATATAAATCCATTCGGAGCACTCAGAGAGTAAGTTTAGTGGTACCTGAGGGTACATAACTCAACAATCTGGTAGATTTGAGGTCAGAGTGTAAGTTCAACGATACCAGAGGGTACATAACTTACAATCTGAGAGATAGTTGGAAAATGTCGTTTAGACATAATATTTCTTGAGAAACTTGTCGTTGATGGGCATCATGAGCATGTCTCCATTTTGTTTTGCGAGAAGGTACGTGCCGTTGGAAAATACGGTCTCGATGATGAACGGACCGTCCCATTTAAGGTGGAATTTGTCGGAGGTCTTGTGAGTCATGACCATTGGTCTGCAAATGGCCAAGACGAGATCGTCGACTTAGAATATTCTCTGTTTGACTTTCTTGTTGAAAGCCTGAGAGATGCGCGCTTTGTAGAGCTCTATCTTTTATTGAGCTTGTAAACACTTCTCATCTAATGCTTCCAACTCTTGTAGCCGTCGGCGGTAGTTATCGACCGTTGTTAATCGGTAAGTAAGGGCCACTCGAAGTGAGAGGATCCGAGTCTCCAATGGGAGGACTGCCTCGCTACCGTAAACCTAGGAGAACGGTGTATTTCCTGTAGCCGTCCGAATTATGGTGCGATACACCCATAAGCACTCGCCAAGCTTTTTATTCCAGTCGTATTTGTTTGCAGACATGAACTTTTTGAGGAGCTTGATTATGGTTTTATTGAAAGCTTCTGCCAGACTGTTAGCCGATGGGTTATATGCTGTCGAGGCCATGTTCTAAATCTGATTCTTGTCACAAAATTGATAGAAAGCGTGGCTTGCGAACTGCGGACTATTGTCATGAATAATCCTCCGGGGTAGTCCAAAACGGTAGATGACATGATGTTTTATAAAGCTAATCACGTTCGGTGTCTTAACCTCTGCCAGCGGAACAACTTTCGCCCATTTGGAGAAGTAATCGGTGATTGCAAGTATGAACCGATGCCCTCTAGACGACGGCGGGATGATTGGCCCAATGTTGTCCATTTCCCATGCTTCAAATGGCCAAGAGGCCACTGTCGGGTGCAAGAATTTAGATGGCAGATGTATGAAATCTGCGTGGATCTGGCAAGCCTTGTACTTCTTTACATAATCAACTGCATCTGCTACCATTGTGGGCCAGTAATAACCCATCCAACGAAGACGATCTTGCAAATTCGGGCCAGGTTGGTGAGCCCCACAAGTGCCGTCATGAGCTTCGCGTAAGGCTTCTTTGGCTTCTGCATTTGACATGCATCTTAATAGTAGCCCATCGTAGGATCATCGTTATAACATTTTTGTCTCCATATCATAGAAGAATCTGAGGGAGCGTCTTCCGATTGAAGTTGCTTCCTTCACATTCTTTGGCAGAATTCCATAGACTGCAAAGTCGATAAGTGGGCGTCTCCAGTCTTGTATGTCGTTGGTTATCTGGGTAGAGTAACTCGTACTCGGTTGAAGATTATTCCTGGGACAGACCAGCTCATGTCCTATTATGTCGACTAGATGATGAGTATCATTTAGAAGTGTCAAAGAAGCAGCGAGACCTGCTAGGGCATCGGCTTTGATGTTTTGGAGCCTAGGAACGTGCTTTATAAAGAATCCTTCTAAGGTCATAATGATGGCAATTGCTGTTTGATAATAGGGAATCAGGTCCTCATTGCGAACCTCGTATGAACCTCGAATCTGGGTAACAACCAACTACGAGTCACCATATGCTTCCAAGTACTTGATACCCACTTCTTTTGCGAGTTGGAGTCCGATGACTAGAGCGTTATATTCGGCTACGTTGTTTGAACAGGGTTCTGTAAGAGAATATGCCCGATTGACCTGTAACACCCAGTTTTTCAGATGAGGGTAATTTTAAAATTTTGTAATTATAATTATTATTTATTGATTATTATTTTATATTATAATTTTTGGTAATTTTTAATCATTTTTAAACTATTTAAAATTATGACTTGTGATTTTGACATTTTACTATTGTTTGGTTTTAATTTCGATGAATTTGTCACCCCTAATTTTCAAGAACAGGGTTATTTTGTCATTTTGTATTTTTAAAATATTTTTGAAATTTATTTTATTATTTATGATATTGTTTTGGGATTATTTGAGTCGGGTTCGAATTTCAGCTCAATCCGACTTGAAACGGGGACCCGGGGGTAGTGTTGACTTTAATGGACCCACACATTAGTTAGCCATGGCCCACATGATAGAAATATTTTAGTTAGAGGTTAGACTAATTATTATGGATAAGGTTAGTGTGATTAGAGACTTTAGAATGACTAATTTAGCCCAACCAATTAGCCCTTTCCTAATACTAATAGAATAGGTTAGTGGGGGCATTTTGGACCTTACATAATAGGACCAAGTGCCCCATATGGCTAGCCACTTTGGGAGAGGATAAGCTCAAGTTCATTTCATTATTCTTATCCACACTCTCTCTCTCTCTTGTTCTTCCCCAAATTTCTAGAGAGCAATCCCTAGCAATTTCTCCACCAAATCCTTCCATTTCGCCACCAAATCTTCTTCTTTCCTTCTCTCCATTCTAGCCAAGGAGGAAGCTACCCAAGTTTGGGAAGATTCGGAGCTCGTTCGTGTCCTTTTGGAATCTCTACGTGTCGGTGTCACTCCGGGAAGGCTTTTCTTCGATTTAATCTACCGGGAGGAATAAATCCCTTCTCCTTTTCATTTCCTCATGCATATAGGTCTATTTTGAACCCATAGGAATGACTCCCATGGTTGTATCTCCATTTTGTCTATTTCGTGTCCATTTGGAGGTCATAGGAGTGTCCTTTGTGTTGTTGTTGTGTCTATGTGGGAAAACCCCAAATTTGGATACACTATGTGTTGTTTTTATTTATGAATAAATTATTACATGTTTAATCTCATATTTTTGTATTGGAGATATGTTCTATAGTGTCTCATATATATAAATTAGTGTAGAGAGTGAGTTCTTGATATATTATGTTATATACTTGTGTTTCTTCTGTCTCAAACTACCTAAATTCGTCATAATTTTTATCCACGTTTTTAGTAGCCAGAGCAACTTAGAAATGTCATAACTTTTAGCTTAAAACTCCGATTTATCTCCCGTTTTTTATAAAAGAACCGTATCGAAGTTAGCTTTCCAAATATATATTTTAATAAGCCAAATTCGTTCTGTAACTTTCTGTAGAATTATTTGAGTGTCAGCTGCACGAAAGACGAATGTGTTTCGATATTTTCACGATTCCGGGAGCTTTCCGGACACGAAAATGCGATCCGTTTATAATTTCGGAAAGCTAACACGAAGAGCTACAACATACTTTAATCCTAGAATTTAATGAATGCCCAATTGGTACAGTATTGATTTTAAGTAGAAGAGTGACTATACGATATATGCATTTTGTGTAACCTATGAGCCTATGTAGTATGGATATTAAATGAATATAGAGTATGTAATGCATGATATGTTAGATGAATAAAATGATATATATATAATATATATTCTCTTTACATTAATTTATATATATGGTTGAATGCAAGCATGTAGGAATGCTATTAATATAATGCATATAAGCAATGCATGAATGAAAGAATGGTATACAATGTATGCATGAAAGTATATAATGAATGCTAGATATGAATGCAAGATATATATGTAATAATAGATATGAATGCATAATATATAAATATTGTAATGCAACATATAATGATAACATGTATGGTAATGTAGAGTATATGATGCAAGCATGAATGAATGGAGGAAATTCATGTATATAGATAATATAGAATGTAATATATGAAAGGAATGAATGATAATATATTACATGATATATAAGGTAATGCAAGGTATGAAATATATGATCTGTGTATGTTTGTATGTCTCTATGTTAATGTATGAAATGATATAAATATACAATGTATGCATATGTATAAAACATGTAGGTAATGCATAGATGCATGAATGAAATGAATGTTTGCAATATGTTAATATAAATACAAGTATCTAATATGCATGAATGTAAGTATAATATAATACAAGTATACATGTATGTATCATGTAAATGTAATATACATGATATGTATGTATGCATATATACAAGGTAAGTATGTATGTATGTATTTCTATAAACTGAGTTAACCTATAACCTTTTACACACATGCATTCATACACCCTTTGACATCATGTATCCCATGTCACATACACCTACCTATCACTAAATTTTAGAACATTAACACATATCCTTTCACACACATGCCAAACACACACATACTCACTTACTCTTTTACCTCTCTTTCTCTCTCTCTCTCTCTCTCTCTATATATATATATATATATATATATATATATATATATGTATGTGCCTATATATATAGCTTTCCTATATATATCTATGTATATGAATATGTGAATGTGAATAATATATATACATTATATGACTAAGTTTGTGTGCCTTGTTAGCTTATGGTTTAGTTTTGTGCTTGGTTTAGCAAGTGACTTAGGCTATGAGTTAGTAGGCTATCTTGGATACTTGATTTGCATATACTTAGTTTGTTTAGAACTAGAATAACTTGTTTGACCTAATTTAGACTTGTTAGACCTAGTTTGACCATAGTTGACCTAGGTTTGACTTTCAGGGTTGGCCAAGTTGACCTAAGAGTTGACTTTGGTCTAGATTGACCTAGAATCATGTAGAATGCATAGTAGAACTTATATTGTCATTTTGGACTTGTTGTGACTTGTGCTGTTCTGATTAGGAGCCAGATACCTCTCATCGGACAGTATATTTACTTTGGACATTCAGACATCAGGCGAGTACATTCTCTGATAGTTCTTTCATTTATTTGCCAGTTACTGTATTTCAGTTCTATTTAGTTTTATGTGATTCTCTGATACCACACGTATAGATATTTTTGGATTCATGTATACGACACACATACCATCTGTCTGGCCTCTATTTTCTGGAACCACTACTGGCATCACCTTCTGGAATCACTACTGGAACCACCTACTGGAATCACTCTGGAATCTTTTGCTGGTATCATTATGTTTGGCTGGACTCATCCCGATTTCTCATGTCGTTTATGGATTCACTTGTATTTTATGTACGGGAAAATATTGGAATAGGCATGTGAACATACCCAAATATTGGAACCACTTCCCTTGGAATTATACTGGAATGATAGCCATCTCACACCCGGGCAGGTGTGTGATGTGCCGTATTACCTACAGTCCGTTCACATGTCGATCCCGATATTTTAAAACACAATATTAGAGTATAGGCTGGACTCACCCTGGAACCTTTGATCACCAACTGGACTCACCTTATACTGGACTTATCTTGTACTGGAACCACCTGGTATCAGATTTATATTGTCTGGATTTACTTGGGTTTTGTACTTGTTTACATTTATATTCTGGACTTATTATGTTACTTTAGTTCAGCTAGATTTATTTATAGTCTTTATTGCCATCATTCTTCTCTTGTTTTAGTTACTTACTTTCCTTGTATCTTATCTATTCTTCATATCATCACCTGTATATAAACTGCCATATTCATCAATAAAACTGTCTATAACTGCTTTATAGTTCTCTGTCATTTAATTAGGATTTCTTGATGAGTTCTACTCATTCCTGTCCTGATTGGACCTGTTGATAAATTTTACAGATAGCCTGGAGGTTGCCTGCTTGCCTAGAGGAGACACAGTAGAGGTTGTATAGTTAGTTATTTCAGTTGTATTGAGTTGTATTTATTCTATGGATTACTGTATTGAGCTTTGAGATATTTTCTGGGTTTGTGTATCTTAGACACTTAGACTTCTATCTGCTGTATCTCTTTTGGATTTCATGTTTTACCTATCTTTTATCTTGCTCTACCTTAGTTATGATTGAGACTGTACCTGCTATGTCACCTCCATTCGGAGAGTATATACTGTACATGTACCTTTATATTATTAGATGTTTGACCTAGGACAGCATTCTACCGTCGATACTGCAGCGTAGGCTGGACGTACCCACGTCTCGTGCCCTTACTCTAGGGTGCGGGTCGTGACACGTTTTTAGTGGTGGCCCATACAGGTCGAGTTTATGTAGTGGTATTCTAACTAGAGTATCACTACAGCCTGCAGTAGGATTAGGATATTTTTGGAGGTACTCAATCACATTAGAAAAAACTCTTAATCCGATTCCTTTTGTCTAAAGTTGTTACTTATTGACTTCCCTTGAATATAAACTGTTCTCCTTTGGATTTTTGCTTCATTCTCAGAAATTGCTTCTTGTTTGATCTGTCTTCATGATGGTTATGAAGACAAGATCTCATCGCTTCGGTTCGGAGGATACTATCGAGAGGCTGGCTACCTCTCGTCCTGTTCATCAGGGCCTCGAGACCGCAGCTTCTGTTGTGCCGACTCAGGTTGACGTTTCTGCTACATTGGAGGTGCACCTCCATCTATACAGAGACTTTTCCCTTTGTTTTCGGTTTCTCTCAGCAGCAACGATTTATGCAGCATCAGCAGCAGAGATTTGTGCAGTATCAGCATCAGGCTGGAGGAAACCAGCAGGGTGAGCTATCGTCAGGACAATCGAGGATGCATAGACCGTTGGAGATCTTGCTAGCAAGTTCCGTTCTTCTCAATTCCATTCCCTGCAATTGTCTTTTATAATTACCTTGAAATCCGATTCCATCTGTTCCTTGTTGATTGATTAATTTTGTCATGTTACTCTTTTGTTGTGTATGTTTTTCTTCTGAGAAAATCATATGGGCTAGGTCGCCTAAATCATGGGATCTAGAATCCTCGATAGTCGTGTTAGTTGGCATAGTGAGGACATGTAGTCAGATTTTGGATGTATTCTCGGGTATAGGAAATTTAAGGTTTTTGCCGTCGCATGCGGCAGTACGAAAATTTTAAATACCATGAACCTAGAGGCACGTACCTTAGTCAAGGACTCTGTGATTATCGTAGCCTTGCTCACTAGCATGATGAAGACTGTAGGACAACATGATTTTGGACAGACGCATATGATTAACAGATTGTATCTTGAGAAGGTTTAAACATCATACCCTTTTGATTGTTATAAATGACTTACGAGTAGGGATATTTAGTTTTGTAGAGCTTAGTCATAGGTAGTTCCTTCATAGTATAATGGTATGATGACTTGTAGAGTGTCTGTATCCTAGAGGTGATAGTTAGCATTGGTGTTAGAATAGTAACCCATTGCAGATAATTCTCCTGTTATCTATAATACCAACCAGTTACACATAGGATGTTAGTATGCCTTACAGCCTTGATGATTATTACTACTTTCCCTTACCTTTTCCAGTGAGGCACCCATGACCAGAGCCTGCCTTTGAGTATAGTTGTAGTTTCACCTAAGACCGAGAGGTCTATTTGTATAGATAGATTGTAGATGATATTGGCATATGGGATATAGGTTAGTTGGTATCTATAGGCCATTGTTGTATAGGGTTATAAACATGTTGTTTAGCCTATACTTGGTTCAGTTTTCAATTTTAGTTAAGTTCTCTTCGTGTTGAGTTCCTTTGTGTTGATCACCTTTATAGGCAGTGTGCAGACCCTTCACTAGATACCATGTCCCCTTGATTCAGACCATTCATCTTTAGCCTAGTTCTAAGCATTGTTTCAGACCCTTAAAAGTTTAGTCTGCCTTAACCCTTGGTTGATCAGTCATGTCTATATATATAGATGATATACTTAGGATATATGTGATGGGTTGTTGTTCTTGAGCATATATATATATATATATATATATATATATATATATATATATATATATATATATATATATATATATATATGTGGTATTTGGTATTCATGTGCTTAGCTTGTAGGTATTTAGTTATAGGTGACTTGATAGGATTGGGAAGTTAAGAGCTAGTCTATTATAGAGTTTCTCTTTTGCTAAATTCTAGTTGCCAACACCTAGATAGCTAGCATAGGTAAAACCCTAAGAAGTTGACCAGTTGATGACCAAGTACTTGGATGTTGAGAAATTGACTAGTGATTGACCCTTGACTATGTTTGACATAGAATGGGGTGCGATCATCTTAATTTCGAAGACGAAATTTTTATAAGGTGGGTAGGATTGTAACACCCAGTTTTCCAGATGAGGGTAATTTTGAAATTTTATAATTATAATTATTATTTATTGATTATTATTTCATATTATGATTTTTGGTGATTTTTAATCATTTTTAAACTATTTAAAATTATGACTTGTGATTTTGACATTTTACTATTGTTTGGTTTTAATTTCGAGGAATTTGTCACCCCTAGTTTTCAAGAACAGGGGTATTTTGTCATTTTGTATTTTTGAAATATTTTTTGAAGTTTATTTTATTATTTATGATATTGTTTTGGGATTATTTAAGTCGGGTTCGAATTTCAGCTCAATTCGACTTGAAACGGGGACCCGGGGGTAGTATTGACTTTAGTGGACCCACACATTAGTTAGCCATGTCCTACATGATAGAAATATTTTAGTTAGAGGTTAGACTAATTATTATGGATAAGGTTAGTGTTATTAGAGACTTTAGAATGACTAATTTAGCCCCAACCAATTAGCCCTTTCCTAATACTAATAAAATAGGTTAGTGGGGGCATTTTGGACCTTACATAATAGGACAAATAGCCCCATATGGCCAGCCACTTTGGGAGAGGATAGGCTCAAGTTCATTTCATTATTCTCATCCACACTCTCTCTCTTGTTCTTCCCTAAATTTCTAGAGAGCAATCCCTAGCAATTTCTCCACCAAATCCTTCTATTTTGCCACCAAATCTTCTTCTTTCCTTCTTCATTCTAGCCAAGGAGGAAGCTACCCAAGTTTGGAATGATTCGGAGCTCGTTCGTGTCCTTTTGGAATCTCTACGTGTCGGTGTCACTCCGGGAAGGCTTTTCTTCGATTCAATCTACCGGAAGGTATAAATCCCTTCTCCTTTTCATTTCCTCATGCATATAGGTTTATTTTGAACCCATAAGAATGACCCCCATGGTTGTATCTCTATTTTGTCTATTTCGTGTCCATTTGGAGGTCATAGGAGTGTCCTTTGTGTTGTGGTTGTGTCCATGTGGGAAAACCCCAAATTTGGACACACTATGTGTTGTTGTTATGTGTGAATGAATTATTACATGTTTAATCTCATATTTTTGTATTGGAGATATGTTCTATAGTGTCTCATATTATATATATTAGTGTAGAGAGTGAGTTCTTGATATATTATGTTATATACTTGTGTTTCTTCTGTCTCAAACTACCTAAATTCGTCATAATTTTTATCCACGTTTTTAGTAGCCAAAGCAACTTAGAAATGTCATAACTTTTAGCTTGGAACTCCGATTTACCTCCCAGTTTTTTTAAAAGAACCGTATCGAAGTTAGCTTTCCAAATATCTATTTTAATAAGCCAAATTCTTTCTGTAACTTTCTGTAGAATTATTTGAGTGTCAGCTGTACGAAAGACGAATGTGTTTCGGTATTTTCGCGATTTCGGGAGTTTTCGGACACGAAAATGCGATCCGTTTAAAGTTTCGGAAAGCTAACATGAAGATTTAATCCTAGAATTTAATGAATGCCCAATTGGTACAGTATTGATTTTAAGTAGAAGAGTGACTATACGATATATGTATTTTGTGTAACCTATGAGCCTATGTAGTATGGATATTAAATGAATATAGAGTATGTAATGCATGATATGTCAGATGAATAAAATGATATATATATAATATATATTCTCTTTACATTAATTTATATATATGGTTGAATGCAAGCATGTAGGAATGCTATTAATATAATGCATATAAGCAATGCATGAATGAAAGAATGGTATACAATGTATGCATGAAAGTATATAATGAATGCTAGATATGAATGCAAGATATATATGTAATAATAGATATGAATGCATAATATATAAATACTGTAATAGCAATATATAATGATAACATGTATGGTAATGTAGAGTATATGATGCAAGCATGAATGAATGGAGGAAATACATGTATATAGGTGTTTGCCATTGATTGTAAAAGTACAGAACAAT
The DNA here is from genome assembly GCA_029216955.1 of Iris pallida. Classification (NCBI taxonomy): domain Eukaryota; kingdom Viridiplantae; phylum Streptophyta; class Magnoliopsida; order Asparagales; family Iridaceae; genus Iris; species Iris pallida. The sequence goes on from JANAVB010017097.1 coordinate 34,884, forward strand.
TATCGGAGGACTGAACTTAGACTCACAATACAAACTCGCTTGTACAAAGAAAGCCTAGGGACGAAAACCTAGGTACAGCAGTCTAAGTACAATTGTTTATTTTAGATTCTGGAGGGTGACGATAGAGGCTCGGAAAGGCGACGACAGCCCTGCCTTACTCCTTGGACGATCGGTATGCAACCTTGGCTCCTTGTGAAAAGATGGTTGGCGTTGACGAAGAAGTGCTCTTTTTGCTCCTCTGTTGCTCTCCTGGCTTCTCTCTCTCTCTCTCTGTGTATTCTCTCTCTGACTCTGTATATTTTTTTATTCTTTTTGTTGCCGGCCCTGTGCAAAGAAATGATGCTGGCTATTTATAAGAGTGAGGTATGATCATTAGGGTTTGCTAATGATTATTGTTTTGGAATGTCGGCGCTCCTTCAATCTATCTGAACCCTTGGTCCTGATTACAATGAATCTCGGCCATTAATGAGGACAGCACCGAATCTTATGAGCAATTAATGTTGATTGCTTTAAATCTTCATGATTAATTATACCAATGCCCGATTGCTCGCCACGTGTCCCATTGGCTTGATGATAAATGATATGCCTTGATCTCAGTAATTATGATGATGATGTCAGATATATTTGTTGAGATTCGATTAAATCGTCGATTGATCCGATGCCACGTATTTTGATTGTGGGTCCTGCCAGAGCCGCATAGGATGGGCAACACTTGAACCGCAGGGAGATACTCTTCGTGAGCCGCATAGGACAATGCTTCATCGGACCGCAGGGAACGAACTCTCAATGAGCCGTATATGTATAGTCTTTGCGAGCCGTATGAGCTAGCGTTGTATTCAGCCGCAGGGGCTGAGCTCTCAGTGGGCCTGCATATGGCTGATTTCTGCTAGTCATATAGGGTGACTTCTCAGTGAGCCGCATGAAGCTGTTCTCTATTTAAGCCGCATGAGATTTGCCACGTGGCAACCTAGGATTTCTGACGGATCGGGTCAGAGATCTTCTTCTTTTCCCGAAGAGTCTGTCATTATGGCAGAGTCATTATGACACTTTATGCCAGAGTCGCCACAGTCGTCAAATCGTATCAGAGCATTAAATGAGGCCACTATTCAAAGGGCCAGCTGTAGGGAAGGATCTCAAGGTGACACGTGGCATGGATCGAGCCGCATATTCCTGCTGAACCGCATACATGCTCGAGCCGCATGAGACAGAGAGTCTTCCTTTGAACTGTATAAGACAGCCCCCATATGAGCCGCATAGGCTTCGTATCCGGAGCCGTATGGACCATTATTCTGATATTTTCCATACTTCTACAGGACCCCCTTCAATGTTTTCAATTTGCAAAATTGAAACACTTTGAATAAGAAGCATGGTCCCGTTCATGTCGCATAAGTGTCCCAACCGCATAGATTCATCTGTCCGCATAGGCTCTTTGCCACGTGTCCTGACTACGTGTGCAAATCTTCATTAAATGCTCTTGATTCGTTTTGATTTAACGCCGTCTTTTGGGGGAGGATCCCAAGGGTCGGTTATGTCTTGACCGAAGCGTTTTTGCCTTTATTTCTTGAAGCAGCGCGTAATCCAAGGCGTCATCCGAGACGTTTGTTCGTTTTATGGGTTTTTTTTTGCCTATAAATAAGAGTCTTTTAATCCCTTGGGTTTCTTTACCTTCTTTCTTTGCTCAAATCCCCTGTTGCAGACTTTGCTCTTCGTCTTCTCCCTTCATCGATCGTCAATGGCTCCCAAGAAGGCTGCTGCTGCTGCAGGCAAGAAGGCCGCATCTTCATCGACTGCGACGGCGAACATGGCGGCTCCTCCACCGGCTAACGTGCCTGCTTTTCACCCCGACGTCCATCCGCCTATTGCTGGTAGGATTCCTTAATATGAACCGCCATGGCTACGTCGCATATTTTATGCGCGAGCCTATATTCCAAAGCATACTGTGTGTCCGACTCATGTTCGGGCCGCATGGGGTATGCCCCAGGTTTGAGCCGCATGAAAGTGGTTGCATAACTACTTCTTTATCAAGACCGCATAATCTCATCAGGATTTGGACCGTACGAGCTCTTTCAAACTGAGCCGTTCAAGCACATTTTCGAACCGAACCGCATAAGCTCATCCTCGTTGGACCGTATAAGCTCATCCTCGCAGGGCCGCATAAGCTTTTTCGAGCCGAATAAGCTTATTCAAATCGGACCATATTCGCATACACTCCCTTCAAACCGCATAAATTCCTCCGCAATGAGCCGCATGAAGTCCTTTTGAACGGAACCGCATAAGCTTATTCGCACTGAGCCGCATAAGCCCATTTAGACTGATCTGTACAAACCTTCTTAAACCGAACCGCATAAGGCTATACTGAGCCGCATAAGCATTATTTTTATGTTTCAGCTATCTTTTTGACTTGTTTATTTTGCCTCTTCTTCAGTGAATCTTCCCGTGAATCCTGCGGGGGAACTTATGGTAGGCTCCCGTCAGTTTGCCTCGGGCGTACATCGGGATGACTTAGTTCGTCAAGTGTCCGAACAGCTACTTGTTGACGAACCTTTGGAGCGACTAAATGCTATCAGAGTTCAATCTTTTCAATTCCTTGGTGATATGATGAGCTCCGGTCAGTCTGATGGGAAGTATCTGAAACCGGTTTTCCTCTTTGGGGATACGTTGGTCGTAGAAAACTCCCGAGTGCTGGATGTTTCCGAGAGTTAGGGATTTTGACCTGGATGGGACGCCAATTCATATCCCTATTATGAAGCGTCATTTCCCTTTTGAGTGGTTCAATATGATCGTTCTGGATAGGCAGATGCCGGACACCCTCACTCCAACCCGACCGGGGATGTTTGTCGGTAACATCCGTTACAACAGAGCCACTGGGTCAGTGAGTGCACGGTCAAAGAATCCGGCCAGTCGGTCCGTGATGGGGTTAGTTTCGGGTACCTTCATCAACACTCCCGCCCTAACTTTTCATTCTCCAGGCTGATATCTTCCTGAGTCAGCTTGCTCACAAAGGGTCCTATCCTATTGGCAGATTGGTACTGTCGAGCTGGTTGCACCCCATTTCCCCGTGGGCTAATCTGACCTCATGGATTCTGCGGAAGTTCGAAGAGTTTTTGCGGGGAGTCAACCTTTATGACGCTATCCGGGGTACCAGCCACGGATTGCCCGTTAATAAGCCACTATTTATGGCCCTTCTCGAGATGTACAATCATCGAACGGGGACCTTTTTCACCCCTATTGGAGAATTGGGGCTCGCTCTTCACGAGATATATGCTGTCTCCAAGCTCCCCTGGGGGGATGAACCCTTCGAAGTGTACACTCCGACGAATGAGGAGCTCCAAGATTTGGATCGACGATTCCCCGATTTCATCGCCGTGTAACAAGAACTATTATGCCATCATAGCACCTGTCACCGGACGACTATCCAGAAAAATGATAGCTCGGAAGGGGACTCTCCCCATACCAAATCTTGGGTCGCGTACCTTTTCAAATTCAGCACAGCTGGCCGGGTTACTTTCCGAGATCGTTTAACTCCTAGGAAAGTAGAGGCCTTGATGTCGACCGCTAAGAGGTCGAAGTCTAAAAGTGACAGGTTCGGGAGCTAGATTGACTCCTTCAGCTACTTTTGTTATGGTACCCGGCGGTTGTCAGAGAAGGCACTCTTGGCCGGGTTTCTAATGGTATGGCTGCGCAACTGCGTGGTCTCGGAAGGGGCAGGTTCTATTGAGAGGATCAGTCGCTACTTCATTCTTCCTGCCGTGAAGTTGGCCTTTGGGGTCAGGCTGGCTCTTCTTCCTGCCATGGTGTGCAGTATTCAGCATGGTCTCCGTGCCTTCTCGTCCAAGGTCAATGCTCGTGACGTGGCAATGGATTTTAAACGTATAGAATTGCCTTATCATTACTTGCTGGGATGGCTATTGCTGTATTATCAGTCCTTGATGAGGCCTGGGACGGAAGATGGCGTTACAGATGACGACGCGTTCCTTTTCAAGTATCACCACCAGCCTTGGGAATGTAGTACCATGCCGGCGTGTCGGAGGATGCTGGCGAGGGTGGACGGGTACAATTTCTTCGTGTCCGTTCCTCGTTTCACTGATCAAGAGGTGAGGAGTGTTCATGTTGATGGGGTTGGACCTCCTTATTTCTTGCCTGAAAAGATGCGTTTCTGGCTGCGTAATATTCGCCCGGCGCATCTAGTTTACCAGAATCGCAATACTGTGTACTTGGAGCCCTACTTGCCTAGTAGGTTTGCCCGTCAATTTGGGTATAGTCAGCTATTCCTCGGGCGCCCCAGTTCTCACCTGGGATTTGAAGGTAGCATTCTTAACGGTATTAGGATATGGAGCTACTATGACACCTGTCATACTCGAACTAGCTTCTTGGTCCCTGTCGCAAACGTGATAGAGGAAATCCTGCATATGGCGGCCCTATATCATGTTACAGCGAATCCTCCTCCCCTCGATTTTGACTCGAGGACTAGCTTCATTATGGGCACTCGCCTGGCGGAGAAGGCTACTGTTTGCCATTGATTGTAAAAGTACAGAACAATTATCGGAGGACTGAACTTAGACTCACAATACAAACTCGCTCGTACAAAGAAAGTCTAGGGACGAAAACCTAGGTACAGCAGTCTAAGTATGATTGTTTATTTTAGATTCTGGGGGTGACGATAGAGGCTCGGGAAAGCGACGGCCGCTCTGCCTTACTCCTTGGACGATCGGTACGTAGCCTTGACTCGGGGAAGATCTGCTTGGTCGTTGACGAAGAAATGCCTTCTTGCTCTCTCTCTGATTGCTCTCCTAGCTTCTCTCTCTCTGTATATATTCTCTCTCTGACTATGGGGGAAGTCTCTCTGTGTATACGTATTCTTCTCTGGTTTTTTTTTATATATCTCTCTATATTATCTCTCTTTACAAGGGAATGGCACCTTGCTATTTATAATAGTGGAGGCATCATTAGGGTTTGGATGATTACCCATTCTCAAAGTGGCGGCGGCCTGATGATTAACCAATCTGGACCATTAGTCTTGAACATGAAAGATCTGGGCCGTTAATATGGATTATGCCAAATTCCATCAACAATTAATGCTGATTGCAATAAATCTTCGTCATGATGATTTGCTGACATCTGCGAATCTTAATGAATAAATTTAATTCATTCTTCTGCCACGTGTCCCAGATTATTAGGATTTGGCCCAAGATTTGATTGACTTTAGGACACGTGTCCAGTCGTCAACGTTGAGCCGCATGAGGAGTGTCGATGTTTGGGCCGCATGAAGGTCGTCATGACCGAGCCGCATGAAAGATTTCATGACCGAGCCGCATGAATAGTCTCTATACTCGAACCGCATGAAGGTTGTCATGACCGAGCCGCATGGATATGTTCATGACTGAGCCGCATGGGAGTCTTCATGGCCGAGCCGCATGAGAGTCTTCATGGCCGAGCCGCATGGATCTCTTTATAGCCAAGCCGCATGGGGGACCTTCATGGTTGAACCGCATAGGTTTCTCTGCATTGGCCGCATGAACTCGTTTATTCTTGGCCGCATAAGCTCGCCTCAAAACAATGCCACTTTTAAGATTTTCCTTATTCCCGAAGTACTGCTTTTCGTGTCAGTCATTATGATAAATTTATGTCAGGTCTGTCACTTGTCAGGTCTGTCAGCCGTCAGAGCATTAAATGCGTCCACACGTTGGGAACAGCTGTTTTTGAAGACCACGTGGCCTCTCTCTGTGGGCCGCATGGAGATTACTCGAGCTGCCTATGTGCGTTGAGCCGCATGTCCATGTTGGTGACTTTTGAGCCGCATTATACTCTTGAGCCGCATGAAGCTCGTCTGATTTTGAGTCGCATGAAGCTTCCTGGGTTCTGTGCCGCATGAAGAATGTCTCATGACCGAGCCGCATGAAGGACGTCTCATGACCGAGCCGCGTGAGGAATGTCTCATGACCGAGCCGCATGAAGGACGTCTCATGACCGAGCCGCATGAGGAATGTCTCATGACCGAGCCGTATAAAGGACGTCTCATGACCGAGCCGCATAAGGAATGTCTCATGACTCGCATGAGGAATGTCTCGATCTGCCCGTGCACTCGCTTTGTGGGCCCGGGTATCCTGAACACACGAGTGCGTAGGTATCATGTTTGCTCCCTGATGTAGGGGCTAATAGAAACACTTGCCCTCGATCTTTGTTGGGAGACACCTGAGAACCAATCTGTCCGTTTGCCGCCGGGGGCTGGACACAGGCGGCTCTGTACAACTTTCCATCAGAGGCCCACTTAGCGGGACGCTCTTGATGGTCACAGGTTGGGACAGCTGACTGAGCCCGATGAGCCCGCGCTGCCCTAGACTTCTTCTACTTAGCACCCGAAGGTGCGTAATAGGAAGAGTCCAAGTTTGGAAGGAGGGAAGAGAAGTTGGTGCCCTTTTCAAAAGAGGTAAGGGGGCTCTATTTATAGAATGGAGTAAGCCCTTTCTTCTTCTCCTTTCCGATGTGGGACTAAAAGCAATATTTTCTATGCTTCTACAGGACCCCCTTCAAAGTTTCCAAATTACGAATTTGGAACACTTTGAATAAGAAGCATGGAAAGTAGATTTGTTTAGGTATGTCAATCCAATCAGAGGTAGCATGGACGTGATAGGTTTGGATACTTCCGCTGGGGATTTTATGTGGACTTATCATCCTTGGCGTACCTTGGTTTTAGGTACGGATAATAAGTTGAGAGAGGGAACCATCATATTTACTCAGAGGTGGTATGGACGTGGTAAATATAAGGTTGATGGTAGAGCTTTCCTACTCAGAGGTGATATGGACATGGTAGGAGCGAACTCGAATGAGGATACATAGAACAACTCAGAGGTGCTATCAACATGGAAGTTCTTTGTATTAGGTGAAAGAATGCTATGGAACAGCTGGGCTCCGAAAGCATGTGATGATGAGAAAAGATGTGGATGTACTAAGGGACCTAGTACGACATTTGTGGTCAGCAGAGGACATTTGTGGGCCTATTATCCTTGGCATACCTTGGTTTTAGGTACGGATAATAAGTTTGATAGGGATACCTAGGACAACTCCGCGGTAAGGCGGATATGGAGGTTCTTGGTATCGGGCGAAAGAATACCATGGAGCAGTGAACTGTTTTCTGTTTTCTTTCACTGTTTTTCTTTTCTTTTTGTCAAGGGATGTGATCCCAGATGATGTAGTACTTTGAATTTTGAATAAATGAGCATGTTTTAACTCATCTTCTCTTTCTTGTACTTATGGTGTTTGTGGAATTGGACCTGCTGGGGGATTATTTGTGGACCTGTTACCCTGGGCGTACCTTGGTTTTAGGTACGGATAACAAGTTTGGTCAGGATATCTGGAACAGCCTTGGCAAAGTGGTCATGGGTGCTCTCGGTATTGGGAAAAAGAATACCGTAGAGCAGTTGGGCTCCCGGGGCATGGCGAGATGGTGGATTTATGCTAAGAAGCTTAGCAAGGGATATTTGTGGACCTATTATCCTTGGCGTACCCTGGTTCAGGATACGAATAATAGGATGAAAGGAAACCAACATATTTGCTCAGAGGTTATGAGGACATGGCAAGCATGAGGGTTTTACCGTAGAATCTTCCTGCTCAAAGGTAATGAGGACATGGCAGGAGAGACTTCACGGAAGATATTCGTGGTCAACAGCGGACATTTGTGGTCAACAGAGGACGTTTGTGGTCAACAGAGGACATTTGTGGGCCTATTATCCTTGGCGTACCCTGGCTTAGGATACGGATAATAGGATGAAAAGGAACCAACATACTTACTCAGAGGTAATGAGGACATGGCAAGCATGAGGGTTTTTGTTTCACCGCGGAATCTTCCTACTCAGAGGTAATGAGGACATGGCAGGAGAAAACTCAACGGAGGATATTTGTGGACCTATTATCTTTGGCGTACTCCGGTTGTGGGTACAAATAATAGGTTAAAAGGGAATCGACATACTTACTCAGAGGTAATGAGGACATGGCAAGTATGAAGTTTTCTTCGACGGAGCCTTCCCACTCAGAGGTAATGAGGACATGGCAGGAGTGGGCTCAATGAAGAGGGGTACATAGAACGACTCAGAGGTAATGAGGACATGGAAGTTCTATGTAAAGGGGTGATTTGTTTTTGGCGGAAATGGAACGACTCAGAGGTAATAAGGACATGGCCGTTTTAGAAATTTGTGGATCTGTTACCCTTTTTGTGCACTGGGAGTGCGGGTAGTGGATCATGAGGGAGGATCCCTTCCAGGAAAAAAAGTTCAGAGGTACGGTTATACATGACTTTCTTCCAAAAGAGTGACCGGGATGTAAGTTCAGGGGTACCAGCGGGTACATAACTCGACAATCCATATATTTTGGAATCAAAGTGTAAGTTCAGAGGTACCAGCGGGTACATGACTTGGTAGTTTGGGATTTTTGTAGAAGGAGGAGGTGAGTTCAGCGGTACGAGAGGGTACATAACTCGAAAATTTGGAATATTATGGATATGAGTTCAGCGGTACCAGCAGGTACATGACTCGGTGATCTGGAGAGAATGTGGATGTGAGTTCAGTGGTACCAGCGGGTACATGACTAGATAATCTGGAGTGGATGTGAGTTCAGCGGTACCGGGGGGGTACATAACTCACCAATCTAGGAAATTTGGAGGCGGAATGTGAGTTCAGCGGTACCGGAGGGTACATACCTCAATCATCAGGGTTTTTTTTTTTTGGATGTCGTTTCGGACGTAATACTTCTTCAGGAAGTTGCCGTTGATGGACAACATGAGCAAGTCTCAGTGTGAGCAGCCACATACTTGGCCATCTCCAACTCTTCTTCAGCCACCCCCTGTGTAAATGCAGAGTGAGAGGATGATTTGGGCAACTTGATCATCAGGGGTTCAGTTGATGGAGTAGATCGTGGAGTTGTTGGCGGACTAGCGACCCCCAGTTTGGCACTTGACGTGGAGCGAGGAGTGGCTGGTTCACTAGAAGTGTCAGACCTTGCATCGGGGTGACGACCCTTCTTGGGAAGGCGTATCGTCAGTGGCCGATCGGAGGGATTGAGCTTCTCTGTTTGGGGTTGACCGACTCTCGACAATCTGATTGTCAGTTGCCCTGTTGTGGGTCTCGACACTTGGCTGGACCTTGGCAGCCGGATTATCCTTTGCTCCTCCTACGCTGAGAGGCTGATTGCGTCCTTCCGTAGAGTGGCGGTAAGGGGTGCAGACTTGTCCGGTTTGTGAGCTTGGAGGTGGATCGTCAGGGGTCATTCTGATCCCGTGGTTGTCTCGGTATGAGTTTGTGCGTCTCCTTCATCAAGGTGCCTCTTCGACTTTTCGTATAAGCAGGAGTCCGAGTAGTAAGATTCGACCCCTTTGAAGGGATCGATATCAGCAAATTCTGTCTTCACGAAGCCGTGTTTGTCGACGTATTTGAAGCACTGGTGTAGCGTGGAAGGCACGATCATATAATCGTGTATCCATGGGCGCCCCAAGAGGATGTTGTAAGAAGTGTCTGCATCTATGATGTAGCAGGTGACTTCGGATTGGAGATCGCCAATTTGACACTTCAGACGAATCTTTCCAATAGGGTAGCTCCTGCCCGAATTGAAACCGCTGATGGCGGTGTTTGTAGGGGTCAGGCGATGCATCGGGATACGAAGATGATGCAGTAGTCCTTTTGGAATGATGCTTATGGAAGACCCAGGGTCAATGTACATCCGGTCCACCTTTATGTCGCCGATGTAGCCTGTGTAGTATAATGGGCGATCGTATAGATTAGTCTTGATGAGCATGTCTTGTGGAGTGAAGACGATGTTGGGCATTGCTCCCGTACAGGCACTGTTTTGGAGGTCTGCGGGCTGATTTTCTCCCGTGAGGTTGACCTGAGCCAGGTACGCATCGGCATTTTGAAGTGCATTGCTCAAAGCTGTGCGAACATCCTTTGAGAGCCTCAGGACAATTTGGCCGATGTATTGGCCAATTGCGCCAAGATGTCGAAGTTGTAGGGCATCTCCAGCCCCTGAGATGTTTCCTTTCGGAGGGATTTGTCGAAGCGAGTCTCCTTCGGCCTAGGCTTTTCGGTCGTCGAAGGCTGAGCCGGTCCCGGAGCATCCGTGGTAATGGGCGGATGATCATCAGTCGAGTTTTCAGCCACAGGTTGAGATTGTGCTCCGGATCGAGTAACAACGGCCGTGACTTCCTCTTCATCTGCTGAGGTGGTACGGCAGGATCTGACTTTTCCACTTTTCTTTTTAGGAGATGGAGTGGACTGAGTTACCTCGTGGACTAGGTCCGGATGGACCCACATGATTTCCCCTCGTGAGGTGGTGAGGGGTACTAGACCAGCAGCTTGAGCAGGCGGGAGATTAGCAATCTCCTTCATTGCCAGAGGGATGGGTATAACCCCGTCCTGGGTCTCTGTTGGAGGAAAGCTGCCGAATTGTACGGACACCATGTTGGCTGCCACGATTACCTCCTCGAAATCGATGGCCAGAGCGTTCGAATCGATGAGGTTTTGGATATTTCGTTTCAGTTGGTAGCAGTCGTGCGTAGCATGGTAGACGTAGCGGTGGTAATGGCAGAACTTTGGGTTCTCCAGATCAGCCGGCCGAGGCTCCCGTCTTGGTGGAGGAAGCTGAATCCTATCTCCTTGTATGAGCATGTCCAAGATAGGCTTGACATGACCGTCTTCAAAAGAGTAAGTGATTTGAGGCCATTGTTTGTCCGCAGGTTGCGACTCAGGCTTCTGGGCTGTATCGGCCACCATAGCCTGCTTGCCTCTGTTGTCCCGGTTGTTGGAGGGGCTACCCCTATTGTCGTTGGTGGTGCTGGGATGCTTGCTCTTATTCTCTCCCTCTGAGATATGTAATCCCAGTTGGTGAGGCTTCTTTAATCGTTCTTCGGCACTTGTAGCACTAATGATAAAAGCCTTCCAGTCCTTGAATTGACTCTCGCCCATCCAGAGACTGATTGTTGGGAGTAGTCTCTTTTGGCAAATTTCGATCAAGGAGGAGTCCGGGTTGCCAGATGGTAACTTCATTGCGGTTTGACGAAACCGCTCAATGTAATTCTTCGTCAGCTCTTTCTCTCCTTGAATGACGTCCATGAGGGTAGACATCGTGACGTCCTGCCCTACCTCATAGAACCTCTCCAAGAACAGGCGTTTGAAGCCAGCGAAGGAATGGATGCAATTGTCCGGCAGGTTGTGGTACCAATCGAAGGCGACTCCTTCCAATGCCCCAATGAATAACCGTGTCAGGATAGCGTCATCATGGGGCAGATGGTCGATAGTGACCTCGAAGTAAGTAATGTACCGACTTGCTGAGGTCTTGCCATCATAGGGGTTGATATTGAACGGCTTATATCTTGGTGGAAATGGAACATCCCTCCATTCAGCAGGATATGGTTGCCGTATTCTGAAGTCTAGAGAGTTTTCTCTGGCATGGAACATGGCTCGGAGCTCTTGAACTTCTCTCCTTACTTCTCAGGTCTCATCTGTCGCAGTCGGAGCCGTTACTTCGGGAGGATTATTGCCCGAGTTCGGTGCCGCCGAATTTGAATCTACGTTGATTGGGGGACCCGTGCTTGTCTGGCCAGGTGTCACCCCCTGCAGATTAGGAAGCGCCGCTTTGATCTCGTCTACAGACTTGACCAAGGCGTGCAATATGGCCTCCAAAGTGTCGATACGCTGGCGATCACCGGAACCGCCTTAATTGCTGTCTGTCATGAACACCGTCTTCACATGAGGAGTGACGGAAGGAGTGGTGGAGGATGTACCCTCCGAGTCGTACCCGTGCATCGAGAAATCATCAGGATATATGGGGATGTTTTCTTCAGGTTCAGACTCAGAAGGAACACTACCCCCGGCTTCGGAGCTTGCTTCGTCTAGGATGTCCTTGGGGACGTCGGTATCTATTGTATCCGTCGGAGGATTTGCTTCCTCCAGTCCATATTCCTGGAATGTCGGATTATCGTGGATGTTTGGAGGAGTGCTACCCCCAGTTCCGACGACCCCCAATGTTGCAGACGACGAACTTCCTACCGCATCAGTTTTCATCTTCGAACGGGTGTGTTGAAATACTCCAGTGGAGGATAACCCTTTAGACGACGGTTTCTTAGCTGCAGTAGTTGACACCTTTGGGCTGGAGATGCTCGTTTTCTTCTCTCTTCCCTTGGCGAGAACTTTCTGCGCGGACTTGCAGGAGACAACAGGAGGTGCCTCGTCTTCTGAGCTCGGGTGATGTAGTCTTTGGAAGACGGATGGCCGGTCTTCCATCACTGCCGCGTTGCTGCAACAGCAGTTGACGATGATCTGGGTGCATTGATGTCCGTATGAGGGCTCTTTACACCCCAAAGCTCCTTCTCTTTCCTTGCGTTTGTGGAGGATAACCTCACACAGGTCAGAGGAACAACTTTGTTTATTTGCCGCCGGGGGCTGGACTTGAGTGGTTTTATACAACTTCCCATCAGAGGCCCGCGTGATAATCAGCGGGACGCCCCGATAGTCAGAGGTTGGGGCAGTCGTCTGGACTTGATGAGCCCGCGCTGCCCTAGACTTCCTTCTTTTAGCACTTGTGGGTGCGTAATAGGAGGAGTCTAAGTCGAATACCACAGAGTCTGGATTATCATCCAGAGAATGATCAGAGTCAGGACCGTATGAAAGCCGGTCGAAGACTGATCGAGAGAAGCATGGGACGAATGCTATGCGGCTAGCATTGGGTACCGTGCAGGCTGTCTGTATGCGGCTGTCTTTTGTTTTAGGATGAGTCTTTATGCGGTTAGGAGTCACGACCGTGCAGGCTGACCGCATACGGTTGGCATCTGTGGCCGTATGGATTTTCTGCAAGCGATTGACTTTAATAGCCGCATGAGTCTCATCCGTACGGTTGGCAACTGTAGCCGCATAAGTTATGCGGCTGACAGATGTGGCCGCATGAGTTTTCTTTATACGGTCGGCGGTTATAGCCGCATGGGCTTTCTCCCTGCGGCTAATACTCTTCTGTGGCTCGGATCGCGTAGAGTTCCTCTTTGCCCCTGCAAGTCCAGCATCATAGTATTTTCTTCTGCCGGACTTGGGGACAGCAGAGTTGTCTACGGTCTGAAGTGGGGCCGCAGGGGAGTCTTTCTCGCCATCTTGAGTAATAGAGAGCACCCCATCAAGGGCTTGCGGAGGAGCAAATGATTTTGGCCTCCACTCTTTGCGAGCCTTTATGGTACGGGTGCACTTCTGGACCGGGCCAGTGCTACCTTCAGAGAGCATCTCTTCGAACGCCTGTTGGTCAAAGCGTACGATCTTCTGTTGTGTAGAGCCAAGTTTGGCTGCGTCCGATTGCGTCACCAACTCCTCAGCCGTAGAGAAGTTAGTCCCCAGCAGAGTCGCCATCGTGTTTGCCATTGATTGTAAAAGTACAGAACAATTATCGGAGGACTGAACTTAGACTCACAATACAAACTCGCTCGTACAAAGAAAGCCTAGGGACGAAAACCTAGGTACAGCAGTCTAAGTACGATTGTTTATTTTAGATTCTGGGGGGGTGACGATAGAGGCTCGGGAAAGCGACGGCCGCTCTGCCTTACTCCTTGGACGATCGGTACGTAGCCTTAACTCGGGGAAGATCTGCTTGGTCGTTGACGAAGAAATGCCTTCTTGCTCTCTCTCTGATTGCTCTCCTAGCTTCTCTCTCTCTGTATATATTCTCTCTCTGACTATGGGGGAAGTCTCTCTGTGTATACGTATTCTTCTCTGGTTTTTTTTTTGTATATCTCTCTATATTATCTCTCTTTACAAGGGAATGGCACCTTGCTATTTATAATAGTGGGGGCATCATTAGGGTTTGGATGATTACCCATTCTCAAAGTGGCGGCGGCCTGATGATTAACCAATCTGGAACATTAGTCTTGAACATGAAAGATCTGGGCCGTTAATCTGGATTATGCCAAATCCCATCAACAATTAATGCTGATTGCAATAAATCTTCGTCATGATGATTTGCTGACATCTGCGAATCTTAATGAATAAATTTAATTCATTCTTCTGCCACGTGTCCCAGATTATTAGGATTTGGCCCAAGATTTGATTGACTTTAGGACACGTGTCCAGTCGTCAACGTTGAGCCGCATGAGGAGTGTCGATGTTTGTGTCGCATGAAGGTCGTCATGACCGAGCCGCATGAAAGATTTCATGACCGAGCCGCATGAATAGTCTCTATACTCGAACCGCATGAAGGTTTTCATGACCGAGCCGCATGGATATGTTCATGACTGAGCCACATGGGAGTCTTCATGGCCGAGCCGCATGAGAGTCTTCATGGCCGAGCCGCATGGATCTCTTTATAGCCAAGCCGCATGGGGGACCTTCATGGTTGAACCGCATAGGTTTCTCTGCATTGGCCGCATGAACTCGTTTATTCTTGGCCGTATAAGCTCGCCTCAAAACAGCGCCACTTTTAAGATTTTCCTTATTCCCGAAGTACTGCTTTTCGTGTCAGTCATTATGACAACTTTATGTCAGGTCTGTCACTTGTCAGGTCTGTCAGCCGTCAGAGCATTAAATGCGTCCACACATTGGGAACAACTATTTTTGAAGACCACGTGGCCTCTCTCTCTGGGCCGCATAGAGTTTACTCGAGCTGCCTATGTGCGTTGAGCCGCATGTCCATGTTGGTGACTTTTGAGCTGTATTATACTCTTGAGCCGCATGAAGCTCGTCTGATTTTGAGTCGCATGAAGCTTCCTGGGTTCTGTGCCGCATGAAGAATGTCTCATGACCGAGCCGCATGAAGGACGTCTCATGACCGAGCCGCATGAGGAATGTCTCATGACCGAGCCGCATGAAGGACGTCTCATGACTGAGCCGCATGAGGAATGTCTCATGACTGAGCCGTATAAAGGACGTCTCATGACCGAGCCGCATGAGGAATGTCTCATGACTCGCATGAGGAATGTCTCGATCTGCCCGTGCACTCGCTTTGTGGGCCCGGAACAAACGAGTGCGTAGGTATCATGTTTGCTCCCTGATGTAGGGGCTAATAGAAACACTTGCCCTCGATCTTTGTTGGGAGATACTTGAGAACCACTCTGTCCGTTTGCCGCCGGGGGCTGGACACAGGCGGCTCTGTACACCTTTCCATCAGAGGCCCGCTTAGCGGGACGCTCTTGATGGTCACAGGTTGGGACAGCTGACTGAGCCCGATGAGCCCGCGCAGCCCTAGACTTCTTCTACTTAGCACCCGAAGGTGCGTAATAGGAAGAGTCCAAGTTTGGAAGGAGGGAAGAGAAGTTGGTGCCCTTTTCAAAGGAGGTAAGGGGGCTCTATTTATAGAATGGAGTAAGCCCTTTCTTCTTCTCCTTTCCGATGTGGGACTAAAAGCAATATTTTCCATGCTTCTACAGCTACGACGTCGAGAGCAAAGAAGAAAGGGACGAATTGAGTTCCTTCGCCCGATTCCGAGTCCTTCGACACAATTGAGGAAGACAACGAGCGGGACGACGAGGACTCCCTTTCTTCGGATGACGAGACAATGGCGGGTCAGTCTCCCGTAATGGCAGGTGACACGATGACGGATCAACCGTCGACTGTATTTGATGAAGCAGCGGACCAGTTACCATCTGTGTCGGAGGTGGTACGGGTAGATCTACCGCCCGCCATACCTGGTCCCTTACGTAAGCGAGGCAGGCGTGAGTCTACTGGCGGAGGGGTAACTTTTTCTGTAAAGAGAGCGGCGGTCGGTCCCCGTAGACTGCTTATTACGGAGAAGGGTGAGGTTGTAGACGGCATTCCAGAGGTAAGTCGGAGCCTTCTCTTTGTTGTAGTTTTCTTCTTTTCTGAAGATATGACTTAATTACTTTTCTTTGCAGATGTCTGGTGAACCGTCCTTCCCTGAACCGTCTATTTCCCCTAGAGCTGATCCGGCCCTTGCTGCTTTGATTAGCGACGTGTGCGCCGCGATCCTTTCTGCGGGTGCTCTCTCAGCGGTGGCTGGAAGCTCCTAGGTTGCTGAAACCTCGGCCCGGGGTGACGAAGGTTTCCTTGGACCCGTCCCTGAAACTGCTGATTTTCAGCAATACGACAATGATCTTGGTGCACCCACTCCCGAGGATGCAGGAGCGGAAGAGTCTATTGTACCTGACTCGGAGGCCGTTGGTGAAGGGGCTATGGTGGCTGCAGGCGAACCTCGGCCTTCACACTCCTCCACTGGTAAGATAAGCCAGATATTAACTAGTGAGGGGGCTTATTTACTCTATCAGCATATTCTTCGGGTCAAATCGATTCATGGTTGGCTTGGCCCTGCAGGTCCTGACCCTTTACTTCCCACCGTAGATGTTCTTGGGGAAGGCTCGGCCTGCCGTGATACGGGAGAAAGGAGCGTTCCCTCTTCTTTGTCGTCCCATGTCGAGGAGCCTCCTGCCAGCTCTAGGCCGACGGGAATGGGGTTGGCGATGGTCTCCGCCTCATCCTCTGCAGATTATACGACTCCGGAGGCTGACCTCTCGACCCTGCCGAGTATTCAAATTTTACAGGCTGCCGAAGAGGAGTTGGCCACTGTTCAAGCGTCCTTTCGTACGGAGCTGGTTTCTCTCGTAGCAGGAGCGGCGGATTCTGTTGCATCTTCTTCGGTGCTGCCAGCCACGCTTCCGTTGACACCGGCCTCCACGGAGACTCTGAACGAGGCGACGCAGGATGTAGTAGACAGCTTCTATCGTCATTTGAATAGGGACGTAGACGCTGCCATAGGGCGGGGGACCCTATTTTCTCTGTCTCTTCGGTGAGCTCGGGGTCAAATTGCAACCCTAAAGTCCCTTCCTGGCGGGGTGGGATTGGCTGCACTGCTGGAGCCTAATCTGACGGAAGCTGATCAGCTTGTGACCCAGCTACTGGCGATACGACAGGCGGGCTTGCCTGCTGCAATCGAGCGGGAGCGGGGCTTCCTCATTGTTGTTCGGGATCGGATTAAGCTAGCCCGCGATACTGCTGGGCCAGTTGTACGGGGGGACCTTGATAAGTTCTCTGCTTCGTATGACCAGCTGGGTCGCAGGAGTCAGGCTTGCCGTGCTCGGGAAGAGTCTGCTTCTCGTGGAATTGCTGATACGAAGGAGCGGATTCTTGGGCTCCAGAGGCAACTGGCCTTCTTAGAGTCAGAGCTGGAGGCTGCTCAGGCGGAGCAGGAGTCGATCGTTCGGGAGGCCGAGAAGATTTTCCGATCTTCCGATAACCTGGAGCGGGCCTTTAAGAAATTTTAGGATAACTGGCAGGCTCACGCTCATCTGGAGGATGAGGCAGTGCTGACCCACGAGGCAGAGCGTCGAGCCTCCCAGAGGTTTGAGCGGTCGGTTGCTTTGCTGACAGACCGTCTCAGGGCGTTATGTGCCCCAGAGCAGTGATCAGCCGTCTGTTTTCTTTGCTTTCTTTTCTTTTCTTTTTTTTGTAAGGGGTGTGATCCCCAAATGATGTAGTACATTGAATTTTGAATAAATGAGCCTGTTTCAACTCATCATCTCTTTCTTGTACTTGTGGCGTCTGTGGAATTTGGACTTGCTGGGAGATTTTTTTGTGGACCTGTTATCCTAGGCGTACCTTGGTTTTAGGTACGGATAACAAGTTTGGACAGGATGTCCGAAACAGCCGTGGCAAAGTGGTCATGGATGTTCTCGGTGCTTAACAAAAAAAAAGGAATGCCGTAGAGCAGCTGGGCTCCCGGGGCATGGTAGGGTAGTGGATTTATGCTAAGAAGCTTTAGCAAAGGAATATTTGTGGACCTATTATCCTTGGCATACCCTGGTTCGGGACACAGATAATAGGGTGAAAGGAAAACCAACATATTTGCTCAGAGGTCATGAGGACATGGCAGGCATGAGGGTTTTACCGTGGAACCTTCCTGCTCAGAGGTAGTGAGGACATGGCAGGGGAGGTTTCACGGGATATATTCGTGGTCAACAGCGGACATTTGTGGACCTATTATCCTTGTCGTACTCCGGTTGTGGGTACAGATAATAGGTCGAAAGGAGACCGACATACTTGCTTAGAGGTAATGTGGACATGGCAAGCATGAAGGGTTCTTCGACGGAGCCTTCCCACTCAGAGGTAATGATGACATGGTAGGAGTGGGCTCAATGAAGAGGGAGTACATAGAACGACTCAGAGGTAGGAGAACGTGGAAGTTCTATGTGAGGGGCGGTTTGTTTTTGGTGGAAGTGAAAACGATTCAGAGGTAATGAGGACATGTCCGTTTTCGGAAATTTGTGGATCGATTACCCTTTTTGTGCACTGGGAGTGCGGGTATTGGATCATGAGGGAGGATCTCTTCCTGGGAAGCAAGTTCAGAGGTATAATCATACGTGACTTACTATCTGAAAGAGTGACCGAAATGTGAGTTCAGAGGCACCAGCGGGTACATAACTCGGTAAATTAACATATTGAGAAAGTGGGAGTCCAGCGGCACCAGCGGGTACATGACTCGATAATCTAAAGGGGATGTAGGGGTGAGTTCAGGGGCACCAGCAGGTACATGACTCGATAATATTGAAATGTTGTGGGTGTGAGTTCAGTGGTACCAGCTGGTACATGACTCGATAATCTGAAATGCTGAGGGTGTGAGTTCAGTGGTACCAGCTGGTACATGACTCGATAATCTGAAATACTGAGGGTGTGAGTTCAGTGGTACCAGCGGGTACATAACTCGATGAACTTGTAGGGAATGTCGTTTAGACATAATATTTCTTCAGGAATTTGCCGTTGACGGACAGCATGAGCAAGTCTCCGTTTTGCTTTACAAGGCGGTAGGCACCGTTGGAGAATATCGTCTCAATGATAAATGGGCCCTCCCACTTTGGCTGGAATTTACCGGTGGTCTTGTGAGTCATGACCATTGGCCTCCGGACTGCCAAGATGAGATCGCCTACCTGGAATGTTCTGATTTTGACCTTCTTGTTGAACGCTCCTAAGATGCGTGCTTGGTATAGCTCGATCCTTTGCTGAGCTAGGAGGCGCTTTTCATCTAAGGCCTCTAACTCTTACAGTCGACGTCGATAGTTATCATCGATTGTCAATTGGTGTGTGAGGGCGACACGTAGTGAGGGGATCTGTGTCTCCAAGGGGAGGACTGCCTCACTTCCGTATACCAGGAAGAACGGTGTATTTCCGGTGGCTGTTCGGACCGTGGTGCGGTAAGCCCATAAGCACTCGCCGAGCTTGTCGTTCCAGTCACGTTTGTTGGAGGAGACAAACTTCTTGAGAAGTTTGATGATTGTTTTGTTGAACGCCTCTGCTAACCCATTTGCTGCCGGGTTGTACGACGTCGAGGCGATATTCTGAATACGGTGCTTATCGCAAAACCGATATAATGCGTGGCTTGTAAACTGCGGACCATTATTATGGATGATCCTTCGGGGCAGTCCAAAGCGGTAGATGACGCGGTGTTTAAGGAAGCTGATCACGTTTGAAGTCTTAACTTCTGCGAGTGGGACAGCTTCCGCCCATTTAGAGAAGTAATCAGTGATCGCAAGTATGAAGCGATGTCCTCGGGAGGAAGGTGGGGTGATTGGACCATTGATATCCATTCCCCATGCTTCGAATGGCCAGGACACCACTGTCGGATGTAAAAATTCAGAGGGTTGGTAGATGAAGTCCGCGTGGACTTGGCAAGCTTTGCACTTTCTAGCATAATCTATCGCGTCTGCCACCATTGTGGGCCAATAGTAGCCCATTCGGCGAAGGCGGTCTTGCAGTTTCGGGCCGGGCTGGTGGGCCCCGCAAACACCGTCATGGGCTTCTCGTACGGCTTCCTTGGCTTCTGTGTTTGACAGACACCGAAGCAGTAATCCGTCGTAGGAGCGGCGATACAGTATTTTCGTCTCTGTATCGTAGAAGAATCTGAGGGAACGCCTTCTGATGGAAGTAGCTTCCTTTGGGTTCTCAGGCAGGATGTCGTAGACGACGAAGTCGATGAATGGTTGTCTCCAATCTGGGGCGTCATCGATCGTCTGTGCGGAATAACTTGCGACGAATTGCACATTGTTTTTGGGACAGACCAGTTCATGGCCTATCACTTCCACTGATTGCCGATCATAATTCGGAACTGCTAGGGAAGCGGCGAGACCAGCTAGGGCATCGGCTTTAATATTTTGGAGTTTAGGGACGTGCTCGATGAAGAACCCCTCAAATACCGAGATGATATTGATCGCTATTTGATGATAAGGGATCATGTCTTCATGGCGTACCTCGTACGAACCCCGGATCTGATTGACGATTAGTTGGAAATCGCCGTACGCTTCAAGGTATTCTACCCCCAGCCCTTTTGCAAGTTGGAGGCCAATGACCAGAGCGTTGTAGTCGGCCACATTGTTAGAACAGGGTTCAGTGAGGGAATAAGCACGGTTAATCACCAATCCGGAAGGAGAGATTAGTACTACTCCGACTCCGACGACTATATTGCCTTTAGGTCCGGTTCTCGAAGCGCCGTCGAAGAACATTCACCATATATTTTCGTGGGAGGTTGTATGCGAGTCGGCGACCTCATCTGGGATCTCTTCGTATATCCTGGAGGACTCCGAGCCTGGGTGGGCTGCCAAGAAATCTGCCAGGGCTTGACCTTTGACTGCCTTTTGGGGGACGAAGATCATATGATAATGGGACATCAGTATTGCCCATGTAGCAAGGCGAGAGCTGAGTGCCCCTGGTTTAGTCATGAGGACCCTGAGAGGGTTAACTCGTGAGATCACATGTATCGTTTGTCCAGTGACATAATACCGCATTTTCTGAATGGCGAACACCAGAGCGAGGCATTCCTTCTCTACAACGGTGTATCGGTGCTCTGGTCCAATTATCATTCGGCTGAGGTAATATATGGCCTGTTCATGGCCTGCATCGTTATTCTGTGCCAACAGAGCATCGAGGGAGTGTCCCATTGCTCGTACATAGAGCAAAAATGGTTTTCCAGGGACTGGGGCTACCAAGATCGGAGGATTTGACAGATATTCTTTGATGCTATCGAAAGTACGCTGGCATTCTTCGTCCCATACGAATGAGACACCTTTCTTCATGAGGTGCGTAAATGGCCGGCATCGCCCGGAGAGGTTGGAAATGAACCTTCTGATGTAAGCTAGCCTTCCCTGAAGGCCTCTGAGTTCGCGGAGATTTCTCGGGGGACCCATCTCCATGATTGCTTTTGTCTTCTCGGGGTCTACATGGATACCCTTTGCAGTGATGATGAAGCCTAAGAACTTCCCGCTAGATACGCCCTGGAAGGACTTCGTAGGGTTCATCTTCAAATTGTGTGTCCGCATTAGGTCGAATACCGTCCTTAGATCCTGCAGATGGTCACCTTTGCTACGGCTCTTGACGGCTATATTATCAACATAGCACTCCACCGTCTTGCATAAGTGGTCTCTGAAGATGATGCTCATAGCTCTTTGATATGTGGCGCCAACATTCTTTAAACCGAAAGGCATGACTGTGTAGCAGTACGTGCCAATCGGTGTTCGGAATGATGTATGCTTTTCGTCGTCGGGAGACATCTTGATTTGGTTGTATCCCGAGAAGCCATCCATGAATGACATGCGCTCAAAGCCGCAGGTATTGTCGATCATGATGTCTGTGATAGGAAGGGGGAATTCATCTTTGGGGCATGCCTCGTTCAGATTACGGAAGTCGATGCAGATTCGAATTTTCTCATTCTTCTTGAGGACAGGTACTATATTGGCGACCCAATCGGGATATTGCTCCTCACGAATGAAGCCGCTGGCTATTAGTTTGTTGACTTCAGCTTCGATCGCGTCCATGATGCTTGGGCGGAAGCGTCACTGTTGTTGTTTGACTGGCTTCGTATCTGGCCGAATATTGAGTTTATGAAGAGCGATGTCAGGATTTAACCCTGGCATGTCTTCATAGCTCCAAGCGAACACATCAATGTACTCCCTGACAAGTTCTAACAGTGACTTTCGTTCTTCATTGGTTAGGCTTTCACTGATGAAGATCGGTTTTGGAGAAGATTCGCTGCCGAGATCCACTTGTATGACCTTATCTTCAGTTGGAGGTTCTCTCAGTTCGAATCGCTTTTCCCATTGCGCGTCTAATTGCTGGGCCCAAGGCTCTAGCTCGAGGATTTCGGGGATGTCTTTGTCTTCCTCGTAAGCGTCGACGAACGTCATGTTGACTGACATGACTTGTCTGAACATATCTCCGATGCTGGTATCTGAGTCGGAAGTTGGCGATCCGGTTGAATGCGACTGCCAGTCGCATTCTTTATCTGAACTTTTCGGGTTCGTAGTAGGCGTTACATACCCTAACCCGCATCGAGTTTTGTTATAGTAGTTCCATGGTTTGCCCGCCGGGGCTGGCGACTTCAAAGGTAATCGTCGCCCAGTGTCATAGTTCAATCCTGGCGTAGTCTCTAGATCATACCCATGTTTCTGCATGAGATACTTGGATTGAGGGCTATAGAGATACAGAGGCAGTCTTCCGGCATCTGACCCGAGGTCGTCTTCTTCTATGGTGCGGGGATGAGGGTTGTTCGTCCGGCCGAAGATGACTGGATGATCCCCTCCCTTGTGTATTCGGTAGGCATCTTCTACTGGAGTAAGCTGGATTGCGGTGTACACATTTGTCACCTGTGTGTGTAGGTGAGCGCCTATGCCGTGTTCCATAGCATACATCGTACATAGCTTATTGAGCTCGATGTAGTTCAAAGATAACCCTTTATTGATGAAGTAAGGTATCTTTTCTAGGGGGATTACATCATCAGCGGAGGGGACATTAGTGTGGGCGGCCACATACTTGGCTAGTTCAGGTTCCTCTTCGACTACCCCCTGTGTGAACGAAGACTGAGAGGACGACCTAGGAAGCTTGATTGTTAGTGGTCCAGTTGATGGAGCGGAGTGTGGGGTAGTTGGCAGACTGGCGACCCCCAGTTTGGTATTCGATGTAGAGCGAGGAGTGGCTGGTTCGCTGGAACTGTCAGACCTTGCATCGAGGCGACAACCTTTCTTGGGAAGGCGTATTGTCAATGGCCTGTCCGAGGGGTTGAGCTTCCCTGTTTGTGGTTGACTGATTCTTGGTAATCTGATTGTTAGTGGCTCCGTTGTGGGTCTCGGCACTTGGCCGGATCTCGGCAGCCGGATTGTCATCTGCTCCTCTTGCGCCGAGAGGCTGATTGCGTCCTTCCGCAGAGTGGCGGTGAGGGGTGCAGACTTGCCCGGTTTGCGAGCTTGGAGGTGGATCGTCAGGGGTCCTTCTGATCCCGTGGCTGTCTCAGTATGAGCTTGTGTGTCTCCTTCATCCAGGTGCCTCTTCGACTTTTCGTATAAACAGGAGTCCGAGTAGTAAGATTCGACCCCTTTGAAGGGATCGATGTCAGCAAACTCTGTCTTCACGAAGCCGTGTTTGTCGATATATTTGAAGCACTGGTGTAACGTGGAAGGCACGATCATATAATCGTGTATCCATGGGCACCCCAAGAGGATATTGTAAGAAGTGTCTGCATCTATGACGTAGCAGGTGACCTCGGATTGGAGATCGCCAATCTGACACTTCAGACGAATCTTCCCGATAGGGTAGCTCCTGCCCGAATTGAAACCGCTGATGGCGGTGCTTGTAGGTGTTAGGCGATGCATTAGAATACGGAGATGATGTAGCAGACCTTTCGGGATGATGCTTATGGAAGAGCCAGGATCAATGTGCATCCGATCCACTTTCACGTCGCCGATGTATCCCGTGTAGTATAGCGGGCGATCATGTAGGTTGGTTTTGATGAGCATGTCCTGCGGAGTGAAGACGATGTTGGGCATTGCTCCCGTGCAGGTACTATCTTGGAGATCCATGGTTGAGTCCTCCCCAGTGAGGTTAGATTGAGCGAGATAGGCATCGATATTTTGGAGTGCTTCGCTCAATGCAATACGAACGTCTTTGGAGAGCCTCAGGAGTTCATATAATGACAATTTGGCCGGAGTGTTAGCCAATTGTGCTAAGATGTCAAAGTTGTAGGGCCTCTCTTGCCCTTGGGCTGCGTCCTTTCGGAGAGATTTGTCGAAGCGAGTCTCCTTCGGCCTAGGCTTGTCGGTCGTCGAAGGCTAAGCCGGTCCCAGAGCTTCAGTTGCAGTGGATTGATGATTTTCAGCTGGACTATCAACCACAGGTTGGGATTGCGCTCCGGACCGCATGACGACGGCTGTAGCTTCCTCGTCGTCTGCTGAAATTGTGCGACAGGTCTTGATTTT
This sequence comes from Iris pallida, assembly GCA_029216955.1. Taxonomy (NCBI): domain Eukaryota; kingdom Viridiplantae; phylum Streptophyta; class Magnoliopsida; order Asparagales; family Iridaceae; genus Iris; species Iris pallida. The sequence goes on from JANAVB010017097.1 coordinate 59,083, forward strand.
TCCACTCTTTTTGTTGGTGGAAGATGGTGTGGGCCGAGTTACTTCTGATACCAAGTCTGGATGGACCCACATGACCTCTCCTCTTGAGGTGGTGAGAGGTACTAGACCAGCAGCTTGTTCTCGGGGCGGGGGAAGATTGGTAATCTCCATTGTCGCGAGAGGGACGAGAATTACCCCGTCTTGGGTCTCCGTTCGAGGGAAGTTGCCGAATTATACGGACACCATATTGGCTGCTACGGTTACCTCTTCGAAGTCGATGGCCAGAGCGTTCGAATCGATGAGGCTTTGGATGTACCGTTTTAGTTGGTAGCAGTCATGTGTAGCGTGGTGTACATAACAGTGGTAATGGCAGAACTTCGGGTTCTCTAAATCAGCCGGCCGAGGCTCCCGTCTTGGTGGAGGAAGCTGAATTCTATCTCCTTGTATAAGCATGTCTAAGATAGGCTTGACGTGGCCGTCTTCGAAAGAGTAAGTGATCTGAGGCCATTGCTTGTCTGCTGGCTGTGGCTCGGGCTTTTGGGCCGTGTCGGCCACCATAGCCTGTTTTCCCTTGCTGTCCCGATTGTTGGAGGGGTTACCCCCATTATCATTGTTGAGACGCTTGCCCTTGTTTTCTCCTTCTCAGATGTGCAACCCCAGTTGGCGGGCCTTCTTCAGTCGTTCTTCAGCACTTGTGGCGCTGATGATGAACGCCTTCCAATCTTTGAATTGACTCTCGCCCATCCAGAGACTGATCGTTGGAAGCAGTCTCTTTTGGCAGATTTCGATCAAAGAAGAATCCGGATTTTCGGAAGGCAGCTTCATGGCGGTCTGGCGGAACCGCTCGATGTAGTTCCTTGTTAGCTCCTTCTCCCCTTGGACGACGTCCATGAGAGTGGACATAGTGATGTCTTGTCCTACTTCATAGAATCGTTCCAAGAACATGCGCTTGAAGCCGGTGAAGGAATGGATGCAGTTGTCCGGTAGATTGCGGTACCAATCAAAGGCGACTCCTTCCAATGCTCCAGTGAATAACCGTGTGAGGATCGCATCTTCATGGGGCAGATGGTCGGTGGTGACCTCAAAGTAAGTGATGTATCGACTTGCTGAGGTTTTGCCATCATACGGGTTGATGTTGAACGGCTTATATCTTGGTGGGAATGGAACATCCCTCCACTCAGCAGGATATGGTTGCCGTATTCTGAGATCTTGAGCATTTTCTCGGGCATGAAACATGGCACGGAGCTCTTGGACCTCTCTTCTTACTTCTCGGGTCTCATCTGTCGCGACGGGGGCTGTTATTTCGGGAGGATTATTGCCCAGGTTTGGTGCCGCTGAGTTCGAATCTATATTGACCGCGGGGCCTGTGTTTTTTTGACCAGGCGCTCCTCCCTGTAAAGTGGGCAGGGCCGCTTTAATCTCGTCTACAAACTTGACCAAAGCAAGTAATATGGCTTCGAGACTGTCGATGCGCTGGCGATCACTGGAACCACCTTGATCGCTGTCCGTCATGAACACCGTCCTTACGTGAGGAGTGATGGAAGGAACGGTGGAGGATGTGCCCTCTGAGTCGTACCCATGCACCGAGAAGTCATCGGGATAGGTGGGAATGTTCTCTTCGGGCTCGGACTCGGAGGGAACGGTATCCCCAGCTTCAGAGCTTGCCTTGTCTGGAGAGTTACGGATGTCCTCGGGGGCATCAGCGTCCGTTGCTCCTGATGGAAGAGTTGTTTGTGCGGACTCGGTTCCTTGGAACATCGGATTGTTGCGGATGTTCGGAGGAGTGTTACCCCCAGCCCCTTCAACCCCCAGCGATGTGGATGATGAATTTCCCATCGAGGTAAATTTTGTCTTTGAACGGGTGTGTTAGAATACACCAGTGGAGGGCAGCCGTTTAGACGACAGTTTCTTAGTTGTAATGGTTGATATCTTCGGACTGGAGACGCTCGCTTTCTTCTTCCTCTCTTCGGCGGGAACTTTTTGAGCAGAATTGCAGGAGACAACAGGAGGTGCCTCTTCTTCTGAGTTCGGGTGCTGTAGCCTTTGGAAGGCAGATGGCCGAGCTTCCGTCATTGCCGCGTGGTTGCAGCAGCAATTGACGATGATTTGGGTGCAGCGATGCCCAAGCGAGGACTCTTTGCACACCGACACTCCTTCTCTTTCCTTGCGTTTGTGGAGGATCGTCTCCCGCAGGTCAGAGGAACTACTCTGTCTGTTTGCCGCGGGGGGCTGGACTTGAGTGGTTGTATACAACTTTCCATCCGAGGTCCATGTGATAGTCAACAGGACGCTCTGATAGTCAGAGGTTGGGACAGCTGACTGGGCTCGATGAGCCCGCGCTGCCCTAGACTTCTCCTTCTAGCACTTGTGGATGCGTAATAGGAGGAGTCCAAGTTGAATGCCACAGAATCTGGCTTATCATACAGAGAATCAACAGGGTTGGGACCGTATGAGAGACGGTCGAAGACCGATCGAGAGAAGCGTGGAACGGACGCTATGTCGCCAGAGTTGGGTACCGTGCAGGTTGTCTGCATGCGGTCATCTTCTGATGTCGGATGAGTTGTCTTTGGGCGGTTAGAAGTCACGATCGTGCAGGCTGGCCGCATGCGGTTGGCAATAGTGGCCGCATGGATTCTCTGCAAGCGGCTGCCTCCTGTAGCCTCATGTGTTTCATCTATGTGATTGGCGATTGTAGCGCATAAACTATGCGGCTGCCAGATGTGACCGCATGATTCTTCTTCATGCGGCCAGCGACTGTGGTCGCATGAGCCTTTTTCACTCGGCTAGCACTCCTATACGGCTCAGTTCGCGTAGAGTTCCGCTTTGCCTCTGCAAGTCCAGCATCATAGTATTTTCTTCTCCGGACTTGGAGACAGCAGAGTTGTCTACGATCTGAAGTGGGGCTGCAGAAGAGTCCTTCTCACCGTCTTGAGCAACAGAGGGTACACCGTCGGGGGCTTGGGGAGGAGCAAATGATTTTGGCCTCCACTCTTTGCGAGCCTTCGTCGTACGGGTGTGCTTCTGGACCGGGCCAGTGCTTCCTTCGGAGAGCATCTTTTCAAACGCTTGTTGGTCGAAGCGGACGATCATCTTTTGTTGCGTGGAGCCAAGTTTGGCTGCATCCGATTGCGTCACCAACTCCTCAGCCGTGGAGAAGTTTGTCCCCAGCAGAGTCGCCATCGTGTTTGCCATTGATTGTAAAAGTACAGAACAATTATCGGAGGACTGAACTTAGACTCACAATACAAACTCGCTTGTACAAAGAAAGCCTAGGGACGAAAACCTAGGTACAGCAGTCTAAGTACAATTGTTTATTTTAGATTCTGGGGGGTGACGATAGAGGCTCGGGAAGGCGACGGCAGCCCTACCTTACTCCTTGGATGATCGGTATGCAGCCTTGGCTCCTTGTGAAAAGATGGTTGGCGTTGACGAAGAAGTGCTCTTTTTGCTCCTCTGTTGCTCTCCTGGCTTCTCTCTCTCTCTCTGTGTATTCTCTCTCTGACTCTGTATATTTTTTAATTCTTTTTGTTGTCGGCCCTGTGCAAAAAAATGATGCTGGCTATTTATAAGAGTGAGGTATGATCATTAGGGTTTGCTAATGATCATTGTTTTGGAATGTCGGCGCTCCTTCAATCTATCTGAACCCTTGGTCCTGATTACAATGAATCTCGACCATTAATGAGGATAGTACCGAATCTTGTGAGCTATTAATGTTGATTGCTTTAAATCTTCATGATTGATTATACCAATGCCCGATTGCTCGCCACGTGTCCTATTGGATTGATGATAAATGATATGCCTTGATCTCAGTAATTATGATGATGATGTCAGATATATTTGTTGAGATTCGATTAAATCGTTGATTGATCCGATGCTATGTGTTTTGATTGAGGGTCCTGCCAGAGCCGCATAGGATGGGCAACTCTTGAACCGCAGGGAGATACTCTTCGTGAGCCGCATAGGACAATGCTTCATCGGACAGCAGGGAACGAACTCTCAATGAGCCACATATGTATAGTCTTTGCGAGCCGCATGAGCTTGCGTTGTATTGAGCCGCAGGGGCTGAGCTCTCAGTGGGCCGCATATGGCTGATTTCTGCTAGTCATATAGGGTGACTTCTCAGTGAGCCGCATGAAGCCGTTCTCTATTTAAGCCGCATGAGATTTGCCACGTGGCAACCTAGGATTTCTGACGGATCGGGTCAGAGATCTTCTTCTTTTCCCGAAGAGTCTGTCATTATGGCAGAGTCATTATGACACATTATGCCAGAGCCGCCACAGTCGTCAAATCGTGTCAGAGCATTAAATAAGGCCACTATTCAAAGGGCCAGCTGTAGGGAAGGATCTCAGGGGGACACGTGGCATGGATCGAGCCGTATATTCCTGCTGAATCGCATACACGCTCGAGCCGCATGAGACAGAGAGTCTTCCTTTGAACTGTATAAGACAGCCCCCATATGAGCCGCATAGGCTTCGTATCCGGAGCCGCATGGACCATTATTCTGATATTTTCCATGCTTCTACAATAGGTAATATAGAATGTAATATATGAAAGGAATGAATGATAATATATTACATGATATGTAAGGTAATACAAGGTATGAAATATATGATCTGTGTATGTTTGTATGTCTCTATGTTAATGTATGAAATGATACGAATATACAACGTATGCATATGTATAAAACATGTAGGTAATGCATAGATGCATGAATGAAATGAATGTTTGCAATATGTTAATATAAATACAAGTATCTAATATGCATGAATGTAAGTATAATATAATACAAGTATACATGTATGTATCATGTAAATGTAATATACATGATATGTATGTATGCATGTATACATGGTAAGTATGTATACAAGGTAAGTATGTATGTATGTATTTCTATAAACTGAGTTAACCTATAACCTTTTATACACATGCATTCATACACCCTTTGACATGATGTATCCCATGTCACATACACCTACCTATCACTAAATTTTAGAACATTAACACATCCTTTCACACACATGCCAAACACACACATACTCACTTACTCTTTTACCTCTCTTTCTCTCTCTCTCTATATATATATATATATATTTTTGCCAAACACACACATACTCACTTACTCTTTTACCTCTCTTTCTCTCTCTCTCTCTCTCTATATATATATACATATATATATATATATATATATATATATATATATATATATGTATGTGCCTATATATATAGCTTTCCTATATATATCTATGTATTTGAATATGTGAATGTGAATAATATATATACATTATATGACTAAGTTTGTGTGCCTTGTTAGCTTACGGTTTAGTTTTGTGCTTGGTTTAGCAAGTGACTTAGGCTATGAGTTAGTAGCTATCATGGATACTTGATTTGCATATACTTAGTTTGTTTAGACCTAGAATAACTTGTTTGACCTAATTTAGACTTGTTAGACCTAGTTTGACCATAGTTGACCTAGGTTTGACTTTCAGGGTTGACCAAGTTGACCAAGAGTTGACTTTGGTCTAGATTGACCTAGAATCATGTAGAATGCATAGTAGAACTTCATATTGTCATTTTGGACTTGCTGTGACTTGTGCTGTTCTGATTAGGAGCCAGACACCTCTCATCGGACAGTATATTTACTTTGGACATTCAGACATCAGGCGAGTACATTCTCTGATAGTTCTCTCATTTATTTGCCAGTTACTGTATTTCAGTTCTATTTAGTTTTATGTGATTCTCTGATACCACACGTATAGATATTTCTGGATTCATGTATGCGACACACATACCATCTATCTGGCCTCTATTTTCTGGAACCACTACTGGCATCACCTTCTGGAATTACTACTGGAACCACCTACTGGAATCACTCTGGAATCTTTTGCTGGTATCATTATGTTTGGCTGGACTCATCCCGATTTCTTGTGTCGTTTATGGATTCACTTGTATTTGCTGGACGAGGAAATATTGGAATAGGCATGTGAATATACCCAAATACAGGAACCATTCCCTTGAAATTATACTGGAATGATAGCCATCTCACACCCGGCCAGGTGTGTGATGTGCCGTATTACCTACAGCCGTTCACATGTCGATCCCGATATTTTAAAACACACTTTTAGAGTATAGGCTGGACTCACCCTGGAACCTTTGATCACCAACTGGACTCACCTTATACTGGACTCATCTTGTACTGGAACCACCTGGTATCAGATTTATGTTGTCTGGATTTACTTGGGTTTTGCACTTGTTTACATTTACATTCTGGACTTATTATGTTACTTTAGTTCAGCTAGATTTATTTTACAGTCTTTATTCCCATCATTCTTCTCTTGTTTTAGTTACTTACTTTCCTTGTATCTTATCTGTTCTCCATACCATCACCTGTATATAAACTGCCATATTCATCAATAAAACTGTCTATAACTGCTTTATAGTTCTCTGTCATTTAATTGGGATTTCTTGATGAGTTGTACTCGTTCCTGTCCTGACTGGACCTGTTGATAAATTTTACAGATAGCCTGGAGGTTGCCTGCTAGCCTAGAGGAGACACAGTAGAGGTTGTATAGTTAGTTATTTCAGTTGTATTGAGTTGTATTTATTCTATGGATTACTGTATTGAGCTTTGAGATGTTTTCTGGGTTTGTGTATCTTAGACACTTAGATTTCTATCTGCTGTATCTCTTTTGGATTTCATGTTTTACCGATCTTTTATCTTGCTCTACCTTAGTTGTGATTGAGACTGTACCTACTATGTCACCTCCATTCGGAGAGTATATACTGTACATGTACCTTTATATTATTAGATGTTTGACCTAGGACAGCGTTCTACCGCTGACACTGTGGCGTAGGCTGGACGTACCCACGTCTCGTGCCCTTACTCTAGGGTGCGGTTCGTGACATGACCACCAACCCAGAGGAGGAAATTAATACTATCCCGACTCCGGCGACGATATCTTCTTATGGCCCCGTTCTTGAAGCACCATCAAAGAACATTCACCAAATGGCATCATGCGAAGTCATGTTCGAGACGACGACTTCGTCGAGAATTTCTTCATAAATTCTGGCTATTTTTGAGCCTGGATGGGCTGCTAAGAAGTCAGCTAGGGCTTGACCTTTGATATCCTTCTGCGGAACAAAAATCAAGTCGTATGGGGATAATAGTATCGCCCAGGTGGCTAGATGAAAACTGAGTGCACCAGGCTTGGTCATGAGAACCCTGAGAGGATTAACTCGTGAAACAACATGGATCGTCTGCCCTATCATATAGTATCATATTTTCTGAATGGCGAACACTAGGGCAAGACACTCCTTCTCCATGGCGGTGTACCTATGTTCTGGTCCTACCATCATCCGGCTGAGATATTAAATGGCTTGTTCATGTTCCGCGTCATTATTCTGTGCTAGCAAAGCACCGAGGGAGTGTTCCTTCGTCCATACATAGAGCAGGAAGGGCTTTCCGGTGACCGAGGCTACCAGAACTAGCGGATTCGTCTGGTACTCCTTAATATCATCAAAAGCACGCTGACATTCCTCGTTCCATACGAAAGAGGTACCATTCCTTATGAGTTGAGTGAAGGGTTGACATCGCCCTGAGAGGTTAGATATAAACCTCCTGATATAGGCTAGTCTTTCCTGAAGGCCACGGAGTTCACGGAGGTTCCTTGGTGGACTCATCTCCAGGATTGCTTTTGTTTTGTCGGGATCTATGTGAATGCCCCGGGCAGTAATGACAAAGCCCATGAACTTTCCGCTGGACACCCCCAGGAAAGACTTGGTGGAATTCATCTTCAGGTTGTGCGCTCGCATGAGGTCGAACACAGTTCTCAAATCATGTAAGTGATCATTTTTTGAGCGTCTCTTGACGGCGATGTCGTCAACGTAACACTCCACCGTCTTGCACAAATGATCTCTGAAGATGACACTCATAGCCCGTTGATATGTAGCACCGACGTTTTTTAGGCCAAATGACATGCCCGTATAACAATATATGCCGATCGGTGTTCGGAATGACATATGCTTCTCGTCATAATGAGATATTTTGATTTGATTGTATCCCGAAAAGCCATCCATAAAGGATATGCACTCGAAGCCACATGTATTATCGATCATTATGTCGGTGATCGGAAGAGAAAATTCATCCTTAGGCAGAAATCGATGCAAATTTGGATCTTTTTGTTCTTCTTGATGATTGGTACTATATTAGCTACCCAGTCTGGGTGCTGCTCTTCACGGATGAAACCGCTAGCTATAATCTTGTTTACTCCCGCTTCGATGGAATTCATGATGTCTGGACAAAATTGCCGCTGCTGTTGTTTGACTGGTTTTGCGTCCGAATAAATATTGAGCTTATGAAGTGCGATCTCGGGGTTTAGACTTGGCATGTCTTCATAGCTCCAGGCAAAGACATCGATGTATTCTTTGACGAGTTATAACAACGACTCTCGCTCGCCGTCTGTCAGGCTTTTACTGATGAAGATTGGGTTTGGAAAGGATTCATCGTCGAGGTTAACTTGCATAACCTCATCCTTAGTGGGAGGATCACGAAGTTCAAAGCGTTTCTTCTATTGTGCGTCTAGTTGCTGGACCTACGGTTCTAACTCAAGTGGTTCAAGTAGATCTTCATATTTCTCTTCGATATCAGCGGATGTCATATTGACAGATAATATTTGTCTAAATATATCTCCAATACTACTATGAGAGTCATAAATGGGTGACTCAGACGAATGAGAGTGCCACTCGTATTCTTTATCGGAATATTCGGGCGTTGTTGGTGGAGTAACATACCCGAGGCCACGTCTGGATTTGTGATAATGGCCCTGAGGTTTCCCTGCCGGTGCCGACGGCTGTAGAGGCAATCACCGACCACTGCCGTAATTCAGACCCGGGATAGCCTCTATGTCGTACCCCTGCTTTCGTATGAAGTACTTGGCTTGAGGACTATACAGGTAGAGCGGTAATCTTCCAGCGTCGGGTCCGAGATAGGACTCTTGTGGCGTGAAAGATTGAGGACCTTCTTTTCGGCCAAAGATGATCGTGTGATCCCATCCTCTTCTGTCTGGGACCAGAAAGTAAGCACCTTCAATGGGAGCAAGTTGATTTAGGGTATAGACGGTTGTCACCCGTGTGTACAGGCTAACGTCTAGATAGTCCCGTGCAACATACATTAGATTAGGCTTATCATACTCAGAATAGTCTCACGACAGCCTCTTATTGATAAAATAAGAAATTTTGACCATAGGGATTACACCATCAGGAGAGGGGCTATCCACCTGTATAACCAAGTATTTGGCGAGTTCTTCGTCCTCTTCGGCTACCTCCTGCGAGCTTAGAGGTCGGGAAGCTGTCGTGGGCAACTTGACCACCAACGGTTCAGCTTGAGGTATTGACTTGCCTGAGAGTGTTGGATCGACACTTGGTTGCCGACTTGTCTTGGGAAGACGAATGACAATTGGCCCAGCAAGGGACTATGCATCTTCCGGTTGCCTTTGAGTGGATTTTGGCAATCGGATTACCATCGGTGTTACAGAGGGCTTTGTATCTTCCTGTTGCCTTTGATTGGATTTTGGCAGTCGGATCACCATTGGCCCTATGACAGGTTTTGGCTCCTGGCTGGATCTCTGGAGACGGATGACCATTGGTTCCAATTGCGTAGGTGAGGCAGGAGAACCGAGCACCTCTTTATGCAAGGTTGCGACGAGGGGTGCGGCCTTGCCCGGTTTGTGGGCTTGGAGACGAATTCTCAAGGGTTCTTCTGGCCCTGTAATGGCCTCCAGTTCGTCAGTTATATGTTTTCTGGATTCGTCATGTAGACAAGCTCCAAAGATTAATAAGATTCAACTCCTTTGAAGGGATCGATGTCGGCAAATACAGTTTTCACGAAGCCGTGCTTACTGACATACTTGAAACACTGGTGAAAGGTGGATGGCATGATCATATAGTCATGTATCCATGGATGTCCCAGGAGGATGTTGTAGGAGGTGTCTGCATCTATGACGTAGCAGGTAACCTCCGCCTTCAGGTCACCAATCTGACATTTCAATCAGATCTTCCCTAGGGGATAGCTCCTTCCCGAGTTAAAACCACTAATGGCAGTGTTGATCGCTGCTAGCCGATGAATAGGGATGCCAAGAAGTTGGAGCAAGCTTTTCGGGATGATGCTTATTAACGAGCCAGGGTCGATATACATCCGATCCACCTTGATGTCGCCTATGTATCCAGTGTAGTACAAGGGGCGATAATGCAAATTATGTAGAACCCTAGAGGGGGGGTGAATAGGGAAATAAAAAATAACTAGTACAACAGAAGCAATATATGACAAATAAAAATAAAGAGTGAGAAGATCAAACACAAGATGTATCCTGGTATCCTCGCTTGAGGCAATCCAGTCCCGGAACTCTCTCCGGCTTAAATCCACTATTTAGTCAAATATTACACACGAGTTCGGATCCGAAGAACTCGCCAACTTCAATACGAGTTTGGATCCGAAGACTCGCCAACTTCAACACACGAGTTTTCTTACGAAGGCTCGCCAACTTCAAACAAATGAGAAGCAAAACTTGTTGATCTTTTAACACGTGAAGATCGAAATTTACAACTCTTAAATACTCTATCACTTTGGGAGAGGATGACAATTAAAAGGTTGAAGAGTATTAATGGTGGAGCTCTTGGTTGTTGGAAAATTTATGGCAAGAGTTGGTAAAGTCCTCAAGAGAGAGAGGGCTTTCTTTTATAGAGAAACCAAGAGTTGGAGGCATTTAATGCTTCTGAATACAGGCAGACCGGCATGCCATCGTATGCAGCGGCATACCGTCAGTATACCGGTCAAATAGTAACGGTCATATTAATGACCGTTTGAGAGCATTAAATGCGGCCATTAATGCTAGTCAGAGCAAGTCAAAAACCAAATATTTGAAACTCGATATACCGCCGGTATGCCGGAGCATGCCGTCGGTATGCCAACAATTTGACACAGCAAGTTTTGGGTTGCTAAAAATGGTATGCCGCCGGTATGCCGGAGCATGCCGTCTGTATGCCGATAATTTGCCACAGCAACTTTTGGGTCGCTAAAAACGGTATACCGCCGATATGCCGGAGCATGCCGTCGGTATGCCGACAATTTGTCACAGCAACTTTCTGGACACGAAAATCGGTATACCGTCGGTATGCCGAAGCATGCCGCCGATATGCCGACAATTTGTCACAGCAACTTTCTGGGCTCTAAAAACGGTATACCGTCGGTATGTCGAAGCATGCCGCCGGTATGCCGCTCTGTAGGTATTTGATTTTTGACTTGTTCTTTTACTTTTTATCCGTCCTTAGGTGTTTACAGATATACCTAGACTAGTACAGACACGAAGACTCTAAGCAGGAGGACGCCATCTTATGCAAGGAGCGCCGGTAGCTGCTTCAATCTTCGATACGAAGGATGGATGCTCTGAACGAAACGTCTTTATGTAGTTGAGCTTCTGAGAGGATATGTATCTGAAGACGCAGAAAACTATACTACGAAGATGCTGTTAATTCAAAATAAAATGTGCCAACAATCTCCCCTATTTTGATAATTGACAAAATAGAGAGATAGCATCTTCAGGGAGTAACTCCCCCGCAGGAAGACAACTCCCCCCTTTGTCACTTAGTCAAAGATGGGAAAACAAATTAAAACAATAGCAAGAATGATAACAAGATCATAAAATAATAAAGCATGTATTTATATATAGAAGTGAAAGCTTAATACATGCAAGATTGCCATACTACAAAAGACAACTAAAAAGACTCTCCCCACGAGAGTTTGATAACAAGAGACAAACATAACCCAAGTCCCCGAAGGACTGCAAAGTACTAGGATCAACCACACAAAGGTCCCCGAAGGACCACAAAGGACAGAACATAAAAACAAACAAACACACATAACTAAACTACACATTATTCGAGACCATCATCAAAAGGGTAGCCAGCCCTAATCGTCCGCCGGGTCGTCCCTACCATCCTGAGCTTGTTAAAAGGCACCATAAGGATCAATGCCGTCCGGGTACATGAACCCGTAGGCATTGGGATCGGAGAAGCGCGAACCCTGGTATATTGGATCTTGAAGATTGAGATCCAGATACATGTCCCGGTCTTGAATGGTGCGCTGGATAAAATAAGCTTGATCATGAAAGCGGGCTTGAATCAGATTCCCAAGGCCACGAGTATGAGCCCCCATCTGTTCCTCTGCCTGGGCCATGCACATGTCGAAGTGCTGCTGAGTCAGCGGCATGTATCGGCCGGAAGCATGAGGAGTAGATGTGGGAGCAGCAGGAGTGGATGCCGATTGCTCTTGGGAAGACGAGGCACGTGAAGTAGAGGCGCCACTAAGGGAACGGGAAACAGAAAGATTGGAAGGGATGCCATCCGAGGAACAAAGAGATAGATCAACTTGTCGGGCTACCAGAAGGAGAGTGATAAGGGAGCCATAGTAGAGGTTCTGCTTTTCCGCGGGCATGACACGCCGAAAGAGAAGAAGGAGAGTCTTCGGGAAGGAAAAGGGCTTCCGGGCATAAAGATAATACATGCACATGAGGGCATCGCCGGTAATGGCGTCGTAGTTTCCGCCCTTAGTAAAGAGTGTATGACACACAATCATATGGAGCTCGTAGCAAAATGGCTCCAGCTGTGCAGAGAGGGCCGGGATGGCAGGAGGGTTGGGGCCCTTGCATATGATAGGACAGAACTCGTCGATGGGTGACGCCGTCGAGGAGTGAAGAGCAGCCAAGGATGGCAAGGCTTCCCCTTTGTCCGGGATGCCGAGGATGTGCCCGATGTCCCGAGACGTGAGATGGAAGTGACGATCATTTACTATGGACTGAATGGCAGGATGGTCGTCGTCCGGGACCAAGTTGCAATAGAATAGACGGACGGCAGCGGGGTAGACGGGTATTTAACGCTGAAGGAGAGAGGAGAGTCCGGTCTCGTCAAACAAGGAGACATGACCGGGAAAGAGATTCCAATTTATCGCTCGTCCCTTGAAGACATTGTGATGAACGAAGTGTTGGAACCATAGCTTGGCCGCCAAGGAATTGGTAAAGACCCGTTGGTCATACCCGTGAGGTTGAGCCACCGGGATGAAAGGGTTTGAAGAAGGAGAAGGAGGAGGAGCGGGGACGCTTCGGATTGGCCATGGAGGAAGGTTAGGGTTTTCGAGTGGATGAGAGAGTAGGGAGAAGAGATAGGAGAAATAGGGTTTTAATAGAGTGGTAGGGAGATGAAAGGTTGGATGTTGAAGAAGGGAGGGTGGGTTGGGAACGGATGAAAGTAACGGGGGATAGGAATAGGTAGTGGGATGGAAATATGGAAAGTGGAGTAAAAAGAGGAGTAAATGGAGGAGGTGAAAAGATGGGTATTAAATGTGATGGGATGTTGAGAAGTTGAAAGAAGAGAGAGTAATTAATAGGTAAGAGATAGATGTGAGTGAATTTAATAAGGGTTAAGAGGAATAAAGGGAGATAGAATAAAAGTGGGCCTAGAGCTGTATTTGAAATCCTGTCCGCCTCCATCCGGCATACCGGCGGTATGCCGACGTGTACCGACGGTATGCCAAGTTTCGAAATAGAACCTAATTCTGAAACGAAAAATGGCATGCCGCCGGTATACCGTTGTATACCGTCGATGTGCCGGCCGAGAGGGATTATGGATCAAAGGATAAAATGCCTAATTCACGGCAAAGGAAGGTAAAACGATCTTTCGGGAGCGGTTTAGTGAAAATATCGGCTAACTGATAGGTAGTATCAATAAATTCAAGACGAATATCTTCCTTTTGTTGATGGTCACGAAGAAAATGGTGTCTAATTTCAATGTGCTTCGTACGTGAGTGACAAATCGGGTTTTTCGTGAGATTGATTGAGCTAGTGTTATCACATTTAATAGGGGTGCAAGAATGAGAGATGCCATAATCTAAAAGTGTTTGTGACATCCAAAGAATTTGTGCACAACAACAACCAGCCGCAATATACTCTGCCTCAGTGGTTGAAAGAGCAACAGAATTTTGCTTCTTACTAAACCACGATACCAAAGACTTCCCGAGGAATTGACATGTGCCACTAGTGCTTTTTCGTTCAATCTTGCATCCGACAAAATCCGCATCCGAAAAGCCGTGAAGCTCAAAGGATGAGGATTTCGGATACCAAAGACCCAAGTTAATGGTGCCTTTGAGATAACGAAAAATGCGCTTAATGGCACACAAGTGTGATTCCTTTGGATTGGCTTGATATCGTGCACACAAGAAAACACTAAACATGATATCAGGACGGCTAGCAGTTAAATAAAGTAAGCTACCAATCATACCTCTATACTTACGAATGTCGACCGATGTGCCGTCTTCATCATTATCAAGCTTTGTCGATGTGGCCATAGGAGTCCTCATTGATTTGGATGAGTCGAGGTCGAAACGCTTGAGGAGGTCCTTTGTATATTTTGCTTGATTGATGAAGGTTCCTTTGGGTCCTTGTTTGATTTGTAACCCCAAGAAGAAGGAAAGTTCACCCATCATACTCATTTCAAACTCTTCCTGCATAACTTTAGCAAATTCTACACAAAGTGTGTTGTTAGTAGAACCAAAAATAATATCATCGACATAAATTTGAACCAATAAAAGAGTGCCATCATGGGATTTTATAAAAAGTGTTGTGTCAACTTTCCTCTTTGAAAAATTGTGAGAAACAAGAAAAGAGCTAAGGCGCTCATACCAAGCACGGGGAGCTTGTTTGAGGCCATAAAGGGCTTTGTGGAGTTTGAACACGTAATTAGGAAATTAAAAATCTTCAAAGTCGGGAGGTTGTTTAACATAAACTTCCTCTTTAATAATACCATTTAGAAAGGCACTCTTAACATCCATTTGAAAGAGCTTAAAGTCATTAAAACAAGCAAAAGTACAAAGCATACAAATGGATTCAAGACGTGCAACCGGAGCATAGGTTTAGTCGTAGTCAATGCCTTCCTCTTGGTTATAGCCTTGAGCAACCAAACGGGCTCTGTTACGAGTCACTAACCCATCTTCATTAAGTTTGTTACGAAACACCCATTTTGTTCCAAAAATGGGATGATTGCTAGGTTTTGGGACAAGTTCCCAAACCTTGCTTCGCTCAAATTGATTTAGCTCCTTTTGCATAGCTATCATCCAAAACTCATCAAGAAAAGCATCATTAACATTTTTAGGCTCTATTTGAGAGATAAAAGCCACATTTGCACAAAGATCACGAGTGGCGGATCTAGTGCTAACACTGGAGGAAGGATCCCCAATGATAAGCTCCTTATGATGATTGGTGACAAATCTCCATTCTTTTGGGAGATCCTTTTGAGGAGGCTCGAGAGGAGGAGACTCTTTTGATAGAGTCACAACTTCATTGTTTGATGAAGAAGGACGATCTTCATTAGAGGAGTTCTCCAACCCAAACGAGATGTCATCAATATCCTCGGAAGAGGAGAATGTAGAAGAGTTGAGTTCACTAAAAGATACATTGATTGACTCTTCGACAACAAGACTTCTTTTGTTAAAAACACGAAAACCTTTACTATGAGTAGAGTATCCAAGGAATATTCCTACATAGGCTTTTTCTTCAAACTTGCCTAGGTTATCCTTGGTATTCAAAATAAAACAATTGTAACCAAAAACTTTGAAATAATCAATAGAGGGAATTTTGTCAAACCAAAGCTCATAAGGAGTCTTCTTAGAAATAGGTCTAATCAAGACTCTATTTATAACATGACATGCCGTATTAACGGCTTCCGCCCAAAAGTATTGAGGGAGCTTATATTGGTTTAACATAACCCGGACCATATCGCCAAGGGTTCTATTCTTTCTCTCCATAACACCATTTTGTTGAGGAGTTCGTGGACAAGCAAAATCATGTCCAAAACTATTCTTTTCACAAAATCTTTTGAAATCGGCATTATCAAATTCTCCTCCATGATCACTTCTAATTTTGTTAATAGAAAAACCTTTCTCATTTTGAACACGTTTACAAAAGGCAATAAATTTATGAAAAGTATCACTTTTACAAGCAAGAAAAATAACCCAAGTAAATCTTGAAAAATCATCAACTAAAACAAAAGCATAAAGTTGTCTCCAAGGCTAGCAACTCTACTAGGCCCAAAAAGATCCATATGGATAAGTTGAAGGGGTCTAGAAGTACTCACGGAGTTGATTGATTTGAAGGAAGACTTTGTTAACTTACTCTTCTCGCATTCTTCACACACCATATCCTTTTTGAATGATAATTGGGAGTCCTCTTACGAGCTTCTTGGTAGCAAGACGAGAGATGGTATCCATGTTGGCGTGTCCAAGCCTCATGTGCCAAAGCCAACTCTCATCATTTTTAGCAACTAAGCACCTGTCATTGTTAGTGTCTTCAACAAGATATAAAACATAGATATTGTTTTCTCTAATCCCTTCATAAATAATAGATCCATTAGAACTATCGGTAATGAAGCATTTGAGCTTAACAAACTTGATATCATAACCATTATCGGTAAGATGACTAATACTAAGAAGATTGTGTTTAAGATTAGTAACAAGACAAAGATTCTTAATACAAGGATAATGAGCGGAACCTATATTACCATTCTCTATAATATGACCTTTGAGATTGTTACCAAAAGAGACGTGTCCTTCCTTCTTCATCGATAGCGTTGTAAATAATGAAGCATCCCCGGTCATGTGTCGTGAACAACCGCTATCGAGAATCCACTTGCTTCTAGCATGAGAAGGACTCTTCACCTACAATATAAGTTGAAGATGAATATTTTGGTACCCATGATCTTATGGGACCTTGAGGGCTAGTCTTAGGAACCCACATAAAAACTTTCTTGTCAACAAGTTTCCTTTTATGACAATAATTGGTTGTATGTCCATGCAAGCCATAGTAATTGCAAATCATAGAGGGTTTAGAAGAAGATATGTGAGAATCATGCATGTGTGAATCTCTAGTGCGAGGAGCTCTAGCATTAGTATTGTGATGATGATAATAAAAAGCATGATATGAAGTGTTTTTTTAAACAAATGGTCCTTTCCATGTGTTAGGAAAGGATTTGTGTGTAGTGTTCATGTGTGAAGTATGCCTAGCATTGTGGTGAGTGTAAAGATGTCTAGGAGCATGCATGTGAGTAGTGTCCTTATTACCAAATTTCTTACACTGCATAAGAAGATCATTATACTTAATAGAAGTGTCATATTCTCTCCTATTAGCATCTTGAACTTTGTGCATAGCAAATTCATAAGAGCTTCTCATGGATTGAATCTCATCATCCTTTTTCTTGATGGTGTCAAGAGATTCATGAAACTTGAGTCGCAAGGACTCTATTTCATCCGTGTCAGAAGCAGAAGATTTTTCCTTTACATCAATAATGATGCTTGAGAGCCTCTCTACTTCAAGTTGAAGAGCTTCAACCTCTTTAAGAGATTTCTTGTATTTATTCCGAACACCTTTGTGCTCTTCATGCAATTCAAGAATAACTTTCTCCAAATCATCATAGGTAAGAGTGTTTAAGGAGAAATCATCGAGTACCTCATCGGTTGCCATGAGACAGACATTGGCATTGTGTTTGTACTCCTTGTCGGTGTCGGAGTCGCTCGCGTCACTTTCACACCAAAAGCTTGTGTTGGCGAACTTTCTGGAGGACGAGCTTCCCTTGCTAGGCTTCTCGTACTTGCTTGAGTCTTTTCTTATCATCGGACAATCCCTCTTGATTTGTCCGGGTCTTCTGCATTGATAGCATGCCGGATCTTCTTTATTGTCCTGTCTGAAGCGGTTGGCTTTGTTGAATTTTAGGAACTTCCGGAAGTGCTTAGCTGTGAGAGCTATTTCTTCATCGTCGTCCGACTCATTGTTATCGGAGCTATCCTTGGAGTAGGACTTTGTCGCTTTGAGAGCAAGAGATTTCTCCTTCTCTTTGGTCTTCTCCTTCTCATTCTCTTGTATAGAGGATTCCTCCTCATCCTTCATATCGAGCTTGTGAATCATTAGCTTACCTATGAGGGTCTCAAGGTTCATGACTGTGATCGTTCCCCTCAATGATTGCGGTAGCTTTAGGACTCCAAACTTTCGTCAATCCTCTAAGAATTTTTCTGATCTTTTCATGAGCAAGATATTCCTTAGCAAGAGAAGAGAGAGGGTTAATAATGTCACCAAAACGAGTAAACATGCAAGTAATAGATTCATCATGTTTCATTTTAAAGGACTCATATTCTTGCGTGAGTCTACTGATCTTGGATTCCTTCACTTGTGAAGTTCCCTCGTGTGTCACTTCAAGTAACTTCCAAATCTCATTGGAAGTCTTACAAGTAGAGATTCGATTGAATTCACTACTGTCGAGAGCACAATAAAGAGCATTCATTGCCTTGGCATCTCCACTTGCAAGCTTCTTGGTGTTTTCAGTAAGTGTGTCCCGAAGGGTGTCAGAAGCAATATCCTCAATAAATCTGGAAGGAGTAGGAAGACCATTTATCTCGCAATCCCATAAATCGAAATCTATGGACTTCAGATAAATACTCATCCTAATCTTCCAGTAGTTATAGTTGGTTCCATCAAATAGGGGAGGCCTATTTGTGGAGTGTCCTTCATTGTGGAAGGTGTTGATACTAGGGTTAGAGGCCATGGATCACTCAAAGGGTGTAAATCCAAATCAAGAGAACAAAGCTCTGATACTAATTGTAGAACCCTAGAGCGGGGTGAATAGGGAAATAAAAAATAACTAGTGCAACATAAGCAATATATGACAAATAAAAATAAAGAGTGAGAAGATCAAACACAAGATGTATCCTGGTATCCTCGCTTGAGGCAATCCAGTCCCGGAACTCTCTCCGGCTTAAATCCACTATTTAGTCAAATAGTACACACGAGTTTGGATCCGAAGAACTTGCCAACTTCAACACCAGTTTGGATCCGAAGACTCGCCAACTTCAACACACGAGTTTTCTTACGAAGGCTCGCCAACTTCAAACAAATGAGAAGAGAAACTTGTTAATCTTCTAACACGTAAAGATCGAAATTTACAACTCTTAAATACTCTACCACTTTGGGAGAGGATGACAATTAAAAGCTTGGAGAGTATTAATGGTGGAGCTCTTGGTTGTTGGAAAATTTATGGCAAGAGTTGGTAAAGTCCTCAAGAGAGAGGGCTTTCTTTTATAGGGAAACTAATAGTTGGAGGCATTTAATGCTTCTGAATACAGGCAGACCGGTATGCCGTCGGTATGCAGCGACATACCGTCAGTATACCGGCCAAATAGTAACGGTCATATTAATGATCGTTTGAGAGCATTAAATGCAGCCATTAATGCTAGTCAGAGCAAGTCAAAAACTAAATATTTGAAACTCGGTATACCGCCAGTATGTCGGAGCATGTCGTCGGTATGCCGATAATTTGACACAGCAAGTTTTGGGTTGCTAAAAACGGTATACCGCCGGTATGCCGGAGCATGCCGTCGGTATGCCGACAATTTGCCACAGCAACTTTTGGGTCGCTAAAAACGATATACCGCCGGTATGCCGGAGCATGCCGTCGGTATACCGACAATTTGTCACAGCAACTTTCTGGACACGAAAATGGGTATACCGCCGGTATGCCGAAGCATGCCGCTGGTATTCCGCTCTGTAGGTATTTGATTTTTAACTTGTTCTTTTACTTGTTATCCGTCCTTAGGTGTTAACAGATATACCTAGCTAGTACAGACACGAAGATTCTAAGCAGGAGGATGCCATCTTATGCAAGGAGCGCCGGTAGCTGCTTCAATCTTCGATACGAATGATGGATGCTCTGAACGGAACGTCTTTATGTAGTTGAGCTTCTGAGATGATATGTATCTGAAGACGCAGAAAACTATACTACGAAGATGCTGTTAATAATCAAAATAAAATGTGCCAACAAATTATACTTGATCAACATGTCCTATGGAGTAAATATGATGTTGGGCATTGCATCTGTGCTATCGCTTCCCTATAGATCTGTTGGCGGGTCTTCCCCTGGAGGCTTGACCTGAGCTAAGTAGGCGTCAGCATTTTGGAGTGCTTCGTTTAATGCGACACGAAGATCCTTGGAGTGCCTTAGGAGCTCGTATAACGACAACTTTACTGGCGTATTAGCCAATTTTACTAATATGTCAAAGTTGTACGGTCTCTCCAGTCCCTGAGGTACATTATTATGGAGTGGCCTGTCGAAACGGGTTTCCTTTGGTTTGGATTTATCCGCCAGTGGAGGCTGAGATGGCGTTGTAACATCAGAGGGAGGCAACGTTGCCGGCTGAGGATCTTCGACTGAACTATCCCGTATGGGCTGGACTTGTGCTCCAGACCGGGTAACAATGGCTGCAGCTTCCTCAGCCTCGGATGAAATTTTATGGCAGGATCTAAACTTTCTGCCCGTTTTCTTATTGGTAGGAGATGACACCTCCCGAGTAACATCGGGCACTAAGTCTGGATGCACCACATGATCTCTTCGCACGATGGGGTGAGAGGTACCAATCCAGATGTCTGGCTTCGGACGGGTGAAAGATTAGTAATCTCCATCGTTGCTGGAGGGACATGTATTATCCCGTCTGGAGTTCTTGTTGGAGGAAAGTCGCCGAACTAAATTGACACCATGTTCGCCGCCACGGTAGCCTCTTCAAAGTCTATCGACAGAGTGTCGCGACCCACACCCACTGCGAGGTTACGAGTACGAAACAGCGCCTAACCTACGCCGCAGTATCGGCGGTAGAACGCTGTTCTAGGTCATGAACTATAACTAACGTAACATGAAATACTCTCCAAGAGGAGGCCAAACACAGAGGTACAACTCAATCACATTCTAAGGTAGAATATAGCACGATGGAATAGATAAAAAAATCCTCAACCGAGGTACAACAGAAATACAATAACATAAGTCTCAACAACTACCAGTCTCCATAATAGTACAACTCTGAATCCAGACAACTACTAACATAAAAATAAGGAACAGTCTAGGTTATCTACACTAAGCATATGTATCATCCTCAGCAGCTGCCTGAACCTTCCCAGTGTTCCAGGTCGTGAGTGTCATCTAGGCAAGCTCCACAGTAAGGGGTCCAGGGTTCCTCATCATCCTATGTAAAATTTTTAACATGTCCAGTCAGGACAGGAGCGAGCACAATACATCTCATGCAGATCATAACAGGTTAGAAAATATAAACATGCAAGAGAGTACGATACATGAAACTGAAAAAAAGTATATGATGTAAATATAGAGAGAACTGTAATAGAAATATCTACTATAAGTAGAGAGCTACCAGTGACTAGTGATTTAGAGTACAAAGTCGATATGTGAACTGCTGGATTTGCACATGAATATACTAAAGAGGCGCACATGGTTATACTACTTTGGAATTGTTCACATGACTATTTATACTCTCCATACCCCAATCAATACACAAGGATCCAGACAAGTTATGTTACGTACATGATTTTCACATGAAAGCCCATAGATGGGTGTATATGAAGTATACATGAGAGCTCAGAAACTGAGTGCACATGAATTCCACCTGAAGGCCCATGAAGGGTACACATGAAGTATAGGTTATACATGAAATACACGAAAACATGACCGAATATGATAGCATATAAGAGTACACGAGCGAGTATGAACGAGCATGAAGCACATAAGAAACATGAATAACATGAGAGCGAGGAATACACGATGTACATGAAACACACGACATGATGTATCCGATGCTCCCGAGGGGGATAACAACGCATAAAAAGATCCATATAGTACCAATCCGTGATAATAGCGTGACAACATCAAATAAGGTAAACTAAAGCAGGAATATAATTCTAAGCAAGTTATGAAATGATCAGAGAATGTACTCGCCTGGTATCCGAATATCTAAAGTAAATGTACTGTCCGAGATGAGGTACCTGACTCCTAGTTAGAGCAACACAAGTCAAGATGCATACATGGGATGATAATTGTAATCTACAATGCATCTACATGCTGTCTAGGTCAAACTAGACTAAAGTCAACACTTGGTCAACTCTAGTCAACTACACTAGTCAACTAGGTCAAGTCCTAGCCCAAATAAGTCTAATAAGTCTCACTAGATCTAACCAAGCCTAGGCTAGCACTCACACACCATTACAAAGCCAAACCAAGCATCACACATACTAGTATACATATATACACTATATACAAAATCTCATAGGCTAAGAGTCTAGCATACAAGCAATGTACACACATGTATGCATACATTTCATCCATTATTACATTATATATACATTACATATATATACAATAGGTAAGCATACACATATGGGCTATTGCCTATGTACAAGGCAGTAGGAAAATGTAAACTATGCTAGCATGGTGTGGATAGTGTGAAAGGCTAGGTTTTGTGTGCACAGGTATGTGGGACTGAAAACAGTGAATAGGTCTCAGGTTTTCAGTTGTGTGTGTAAAGAGTTTTCATGTGTGTGTGTGAAGGTTATCCCATAGGTTCTCAGTTGTTGGCAAATGTGTGTGTGTGTAGAGCTATGTGGAAAAAACAATATTCAAGTGACTGTGAATAATTTTCCAAAAAACCAGTGTACTGTACAATGATTAAACTCTCAGATTTAATAAAAAGGAACTCAGGTTTATGCAGGAATTGAATATATTGGAGAAAGGAAATTTTGAAAAAGAGATCATGTGTAAAACCTATTCCCACACACAACCTAGGTAACTACACAATTTACATCATGCATTCATAGTGAAATTAACATAAATATAATCAAAAGGTATTCGAAATCAGTCCAGTAAACTCTTTAATGTATCAAAGAAATAGGGGAAATCGAAATCAATCATCATCCTAGTTTATATTTCAGTTTTCATCCATTTCCAGATTTGTATACATATAACAACCAATTGAAAACAAGACTCGGGCCAAATTGAAATCGAAACATGAACCCAATCTCAGTTTTTGTTTGAAATGCCAATCTCTGTTTTTGTTTCAGTTTTAGAAATTCTCAGGTTACAAAAATGACAGTTTCAATAGGGTTCTCAGGAATTTGAGAACCAAATAGCAGTTCATAACCCTATCCAAAACTAAATTCGAAAATCCTAAATCATGAATCAACTTATCAATAACTAATACATGTGTATATGAATTTATCTAGTGAATTAGATCATTAACAACAGTTTAAATTACAAATGAATTCAAAATTTGAAAACAGTATTCTGAGAACAAGGTGACAGTCCTCAATAACAGTTCAATCCCAATTCAAAACCCCAATCCCACATGAAACCCAGATAATAACATATCATCATATTTGAAAATCTACATTAAAAACATTATTTAAACATTCAAAAGAACTCAACCAAATCCAATTTCAAACTCAGTTAAAATTCAGAAAAACTCCAACTTGAACTCGAAAACATCAATGTCATTCCAACTCCATACCTAGATGAATATACTGATCGTATATATATACACTAACATGCTGGTATGCTAATTACTTGTAAATTAACATTTTAAAACATTAAAATGAATCAGATATTCAGAAATGCATTTTCAGGAACACAGTATCAGAGAATCGAACCAAAAACCAAATTCGAACTTGAAAACCCAATTAAACCTTCAATTCAAGTGTGCAGCCATCAAAGCATAAATAGACATGAAATTGGGATGATCTCGTGTCCACAAGTTGTACACGAAGTGTCCCAAGCAAAACAGACACTTGCACAGAGCACCCGAGTGCACTGTCTCGTACGGCCAGTCCCCAAAGGATTGGACACGAGACGGAGCATCTGACACCTCGTGCACTTGGACACGGGTAGCCCAACTATAGGGCTACTAGGTTGACACAATATGACGTGTCCTAGTTGTATCAACATGCGACACGAAGGCCGTATCAGAGGGCCCTGTCCGCGCGTGTACAGTGCATTTGCACACAGTGAAGAATCGGTGCGGGTCGAATATCTCCCTAACCAATCAATAAAATCATACAAAATTTTATAGTCCTTGTGTCAGTCATCTAGGGAGTGTCCATGTCAAATTTTGTGTCATGAAGTGGCCTGTCCAGTGAGAACCAGGACACGGGCAACATGGCCTGTGCACGGGTCTGTGCGTGTGTGTGCGTATCCAATTTCGACACGGATACGACACAAAATCAACTTTAGTCTTCACAAAGATTAACATACACACCTATATCTAGGTATCTCTGTAATTAGTTTTTCAAAAATCAAAAATAAAGTCCTATGTGATATTTTAACAAGCACCTACACATACACTATGATACGTATCCGATACGGATACCAAATGGACACGAATTGTGCCCAAATTTTTGGGACAACTAGGGGACTCCTAGATCTAGCCATAAATGCAAAGAAATCAGAATAATAACACTGTTTAAGGGGTTTTACCTATAGGTGCAAATAGCAATAAACAGCTTCAAATGGGAGGTATTCTCCTTGATGGCCAAATGCTCCAAATTGATCTAAGGCTCAGATTACTCACCATGAATAACAAGATGAGGTTAATTAGAACCTAATGCAAAAGATTTGTGCCAAAAAGGACTTGAAATGAGAAAGTTATGGATTGGAAAAGATGGCTCTTTACCTCTTTCTTCAATTTGTTGAAATATTACAAAGAGGCAAGAACAATCAATAAGGAGATTATTTATAGGGAGGGGGGAGCCCTATGGCTGGTCATAATGAATGAAATTAGGGTTAGGATTTCAAGTCATGGGCCATGGGCCAACTAGCACTAGTCTAGAAATCAATCTCCTAAGCCTCAAGCCTATAGACCAATTCACTAAGCCTTCTATTCAAGTCTTGATTCCTACATGACAAACTAAGATTGAGTTATGTCAGACTAGGGCCTCACCATGCTAATCAAGTCACCTTAACTAGGGTCAACATCTAAGTTAGTCTCTTATGTCACAACTAGCAAAAGTCAAAATCATCAACCGTCAATCCAATAAATAAATCAATAATTCTAATAAGTCAAAATGACCAAATTATCCCTAGGTTAAAATGATAAATAGATATTCCAATCACATGGTTAGGCTCTAGGGTAGACAGTCTCTAGGGTTTCACTAGCTGCACATCAAAAATCACAAGTCATAATTTTTTAAATAGCTTTAAATTGATTAAAAATCACCAAAAATCATATTATTATTTAAATATCACAATTAAATAATTAAAATCACAAATTTTCAAAATTATCCTCATTTAGAAAACTGGGTGTTACAAATCTACCCACCTTAGAAAAATTTTATCTTCAAAATTTAAGAGGATAGTACTACTTCTAGGTCAAACACCCCCACAATCATAGTCTTAAAATCACACGGTTCGACAATCATATGCATCTGTCCAAAATTATGATACTTAGAATCTTCATCATGCTAGTGAGCAAGGCTGCGATAATCACAGAGTCCTCGACTAAGGCACTTATCTCTAGAATCATGGTATTTAAAATTTTCGCATTGCCGCGTGCTTAGCAGCGAAAACCTTAAATTTCCATACCTAAAAAATACGTCCTAAATCTGACTATATGTCCTCACTATGCCAGCTAACACGACTATCGAAGATTATAGATCCCATAACTGAGGTGACCTAGCCCATATGATTTATCTCAGAAGAAAATCAAACATAACACAAGAACAACAGAACAAAATTGATCAATCAACAAAGAATAGAGGGAATCCAATTTTCAAGACAGTTATAAGAGACAATTACGGAAATGGAATCAAAAGAACGGAACCTGCAACTAGATCTCCATTGGCCTGAGTGTTGGCCCATTGGTCATACGGTCAAACAGATTTTAATAATTAATCAAACTCTGTCTGGATATATGAAGCTAGTCAGGATGTATCGGACTCTTGGACATGATCAAGAACAGCTATCTACACAGTTCAAGACCGAAGTAATGTTTGCCTGTTCGAGTCTGTATTTCTTTGAGCAATATATTTTTTATTTTATTGAGTCTAGGAATACGTTGTACACGGAGTCGTACTGGCAAATAGGCTATTCCAAAATAATTTCAAAATGTTTTTAAAATGTCCTTAGTTTTGAAAAACATTCTTATTAACAAAAGCTTCAAAAAGGTTTTCAAAAAGGTTTTCAAAAATCTCCAAAAACTAATTTTAAAAACCTAACCTAACCCTGACAGAACTCGGCAAGAGTTCGGCCAGAGTTCGGTTAGTGGCCGTTTTGATTTTTGAATTCTCTGGAACTTGGTCCTCCTGCAGTTGCAGATTTGACCGAGATTTTCTCATCGAGTTCTGCCCGAATTCTGCCCGAATTTTGCCAGAATTCTGTCTTTGGAATTCCTATAAATAGAAAAGGATTTCGATCATTTCAACTCACTCATTCACTTTCAATCTTCTCTCTATCTAAAGCTTTCAGTCTTCCAAAGTGTTTTCTTGAGCTTTAAATTTCAGATCCCAAGCCAATTACAACCCTCTAGTCGATTTGCCAGTACGGTGCGGTCTAGAAGTTTCTGAGAGATTGTAATCAGAAGGCTTGATTGAAGAATATCTCTTCACAATTGAAGTTGGACGACTTCTTCGTATCAAAGCTCGCGTTGTAGAAGTTGCAAGGACTTCGTAAGAAAACTTGCAGTTTTGCCAATAGTGGATTCAACTGGTAGCAAGAGTTCTACCGACTGGATTAGTCCTCAACAGAGGGAAACCAGTATACATTGTTGTCTTTGCGTTTGCTTTCTTATCTCTGTCTTTACATTATTTAATTGTAATTATTATTCTGTGATCTTGCTGCTAACATTTTTAATTAGCATATTTTCGCTGCCAACTCTATTCACCCCCTCTAGAGTATTGTGCTTTACAATTTCGTTCCTACAATTGGTATCAGAGCGGGTGTTACAAGTAAAGCAAGGTAAAATTGTAATTATTTATTCTTTTAATTAATTGTTATATAGATCACAGCACAACACAACACATGGCAACTGTGAAATTCACAACTGAGGGCCAGGCCACAAACAGACCTCCACTGTTTGATGGTATGAACTATACCTATTGGAAAATATGAATGAGTTTCTTCTTGAAATCTCTTGACTTTGATTTATGGTCTATTGTTATTGATGGCTATCTAAAGCCACATCGTATAAATGTTGATGGAGTTCTAGTTGAAAAACCCCATAACAGATATACAGAGGAGAAAAAGAAAATGGCCAGTCTTGACGCACGTGCTATTAACGCTCTATTTTGTGCTTTAGAGAGACTAAATTTAACAGGGTGTCTATCTGCCTAACGGCTAATAAAGTGTGAAAGCTTCTTGAAGTCACACATGAAGGCATGACGCAAGTCAAAGAATAAAAGGTCAGCAGACTTACTCAAGAGTATGAGGTGTTCAAGATGAAGCCCAACGAAACAGTTACTCAGATGTTCGAAAGATTCTTGGATATTGTAAATCCTTTGTCCTCCCTAGGCAAAGAGTACAGTAACCATAAAAA
Organism: Iris pallida; assembly: GCA_029216955.1. Lineage (NCBI taxonomy): Eukaryota > Viridiplantae > Streptophyta > Magnoliopsida > Asparagales > Iridaceae > Iris > Iris pallida. The sequence continues at coordinate 86,498 of JANAVB010017097.1, forward strand.
TATTCGCAAACTCCTGCGAGAACTTACCAAGAACTGGATTCCAAAGGCTACTGCAATCATTGAAGGGAACGACCTCAGAACCATGTCCCTCGAAGTACTCATGGGTAAGCTACGCACTCATGAACTGGAGCTATAAGATTTTGAAGAGCCTTCACCAAAGGAGAAGACGATCGCTTTCAAGGCTCAGCACAGAAAAGCTGCTGAAGGTGATTCAGACAGCAGTGAATCTGATGCTGAAGATCAAGCACTCCTAGCAAGGAAATTCAAAAGATTCATGAGATATGAGAAGAGAGCCAAAGAAAGCAACAGTAGTAACAACTGGTATCAAGATGATGCTGTCTGCTATGGCTACAAGAAGAAGGGACACTTGAAGAAGGATTGTCCTACAAACTCATCATCAAGCAAGAAGAGCAACAGGTATGAAAAAGGAAACCTGAAGAGATCAACATCTCGGAGATATGCCAACACCAGCATATGGCATGAAAGTGAAGCTAACGACTCAGAAGACGAACAATCAGAAGACGCTGCAATCGTATGCTTTATGGCATCCGATCAGGTACCTACTGAACCTGTAGTTGATACATATGATGACTTCACCTTTGAGCAACTAGGAGATGCCTTCAGTGAATTGATAAGTGATTACAGGAAACTGCGTAGCAAATATCAGACCTCTAAGAAGGTACTCAAAGAGTATAAAGGAGAAACAAGAAGACTTACCGACCTACTAGCTGAGGTTAGAAATAATGTTAGTAAGTCTGGTGAGCTTTCCTCTATCATGCTCTTATTACACGAGACTACCAAGTTATCTGAAGAGAAAGACAAAGTTATTGACCAACTCAAAGAAGAACTTTCTAAAGAGAAGAAAATTCTTCAAAGTGCACAAATCAGAATAGAAACACTCACTTCTGATTATACTAAGTTGTATGACACTTCCAAAAGATTGTAAATTAGGTTAGGAAAACAGCCTGAGACTGCTGCTTTCTTCCCTAACACGTGTCACTTACCGAAAAATTAAAACATTTTCAAGCCAAACACTGTCAGACCTAACCCTATCAAACCTTTACCCCAAAAGGTTAAGCCCAAACTTGATTATAGGTATGCTTTCTTCTATACTAGAAAACCCAAACCTACCAACCATGCACACCACTCAGCTTTCAACACTAAACATGCACAATGTCATTATTGTGGCCTCATTGGTCATATTTCACCTACATGTAGAATCAGAAAGCTTGTTGATTTAAATATTTATGCTTGGATACCAAAGGCTAACATTTCAGGACCCTACAAGAAATGGGTACCAAAAGTTTCATCTGCAAATTGTTTTGTAGGTGGAACACCCTTCACATGCTAAAAGCAAATGGATCCTCGACAGCGGTTGTTCACGGCATATGACCGGTGACGCTACATTATTTGCAATACTGTCGAAGAAGAAGAAGGAAGGTTATGTTTTCTTCGGTAATAACTTGAAAGGGTATATCATTGGTATCGGTGATGTTGGTAAGTCTCCCTATCCTATAATTAAGGATGTCTGTCTGGTTACCGAGTTGAAACATAATCTACTCAGCATAAGTCATTTAGCGGATCATGGTTATGGCATCAACTTTAGAAAAGACAAATGTACTATAGTTGATAGCTCAACTGGTAGTACTATCTTTGAAGGTATCAGGGAAGACAACATATATGTTTTCTATTTGTTGGAAGAAACTAACATTTCAGGTAGATGCTTAATGGCTAAAGGTGATGAGAGTCATCTGTGGCATATGAGACTCGGTCACGCAAATATGGACACAATCTCAAGATTATCCACAAAGAAGCTAGTACGCAGTTTACCGGACATTACATTCAAGAAGGATTCGGTATGCAGTCAATATGAAAAGAACAAAGCTACCAGATCTACATTCAACTTAGTAAATGCAGTATGTACTACTAGACCTCTACAATTGCTTCATATGGACTTATTTGGTCCTAGCAGAGTTGCTAGCCTCGGAGGTAAGCTTTATGCTTTTGTAATTGTAGATGATTTCTCTAGGTACACGTGGGTATACTTTTTGACACACCAGAATGATGCATTATCCGAATTTGTCTACTTTTGCAAGAAAGTACAGAATAAAAAAGGTTACATGATCACTCGTATTAGAAGCGATCATGGAGGCGAATTCGAGAATGCAGAGTTTGAGCAATTTTGTGACACACACGATTTTGTACACGAGTTCTCCTGTCCTAGGACTCCACAACAAAATAGAGTTGTGGAACTTAAGAACAGAACTCTCTCCGAAATGGCCAGAGTAATGTTAAACCAGTTTAGTCTCCCAAATATTTCTGGACTGAAGCTGTCAATATAGTTTGTTTTGTTCTCAATAGAGTTCTAATTCGACCCAAATCGAAGAAGTCTCCATTTGTGTTATGGTTTGATAGAATTCCATCAGTTTCATATTTTAGAATATTTGGTTGTAAGTGCTTTATTCTTAATACAAAAGACAATTTGGAAAAGTTTGACGAAAAGGCCGATGAAGGTATATTTTTAGGTTATACGGCCAAGAACAAAGGATACAGAGTCTTCAACAAACGAACCATGATCATCAAATAGTCAATCAACGTCACTTTTGATGAACTGAATCAAATGACTATCGATGACAATGATGAAGATCCAACTGTACCAAGCTCAACAACAGCTGATTCTCAACCAAGCTCGACACTAGCTGATCCTCCTAGAGAAGATCCAGGAACCAGCTACCTTCAGAATCTGCCGAAAAGATTAAAATTTATGGCTGATCATCCAAAGGATTTGGTAATTGGTGACGTTACCAAAGGTGTAAGTACTCGTACATCCAGTAGAGATATTATTTCTAGTGTTGCATTCATTTCACAGCTAGAACCCAAAACTATTGATGAAGCATGTAGTGATAGTTTTTGGATAGATGCTATGTAAGAGAAATTAAACCAATTTGAACGGAATCAAGTTTGGAAACTTGTTCCCAAGCCTATTGATCATCCGGTCATTGGCACCCGTTGGGTATTCCAAAATAAACTAAATGAGAATGGTTTAGTGACTTGTAATAAGGCTCGACTCGTAGCTCAAGGATACAATCAGGAAGAAGGTATCGACTACGATGAGACTTGTGCCCCAGTTGCGAGATTAGAATCCATTTGCATGTTATGTGCATTTACATGTTTTCATAATTTCAAATTACTTCAAATAGATGCCAAGCGTGCATTATTAAATAGTTTTATTAAAGAAGAAGTTTTTGTAGCAAAACCTCCAGGTTTCACAGATTTTAAAAATCCTGATCATATTTTCAAGTTGAAGAAAGCTTTATACGGTTTGAAACAAGCCCCTCGTGCTTGGTATGATCGTCTATGCTCTTTTCTACTTGACAACGGTTTTTCAAAAGGCAAGGTTGACACTACACTTTTTATTAAGTCCTTTAATGGTAAGCTTCTTTTAATACAAGTCTATGTTGATGATATCATATTTGGATCTACTGATGAATCTCTGTGTCAAGAATTTTCTAAGTATATACAGAATGAGTTTGAGATGCGCATGATGGGAGAGCTGAAATTCTTTCTCGGATTGCAAATCAAACAAACTGATAATGGGATGTTCGTAAATCAAGCCAAGTACACAAAATATTTGCTAAAGAAGTTTGATCTGGACAATGTCAAACCTATTGGCACTCCGATGGCAACTTCAATAATGTTTGATATTGATGAACAAGGCAAGCGGTCGACACACGTAAGTATTGAGGTATGATCGGTAGTTTACTTTATTTAACTGCTAGTCGTCCAGATATTATGTTTAGTATTTGCCTGTGTGCACATTTTCAAGCTAATCCAAAGGAATCACATTTGTGAGTAGTTAAGCGTATCTTTCGATACCTTAAGGGCACTTCTTCTGTTGGCTTATGGTATCCCAAAACTAAATCCTTTGACCTTATTGGTTATTCGGATACAGATTTTGCCGGATGCAAAGTTGATAGAAAAAGTATCAGTGGCACATGTCATTTCTTAGGCAAGGCTTTACTCTCATGGTTTAGTAAAAAGCAAAATTCTGTAGCCCTATCAACAACAGAGGTTGAGTATATCGTCGTAGGATGTTGTTGTGCTCAGATTTTGTGGATGAAACAAACCTTAGAAGACTATGATTTATTTTATACATATATTCCCATTTTTTGTGATAACACGAGCACTATTAATTTGACTAAGAATCCTGTATGTCATTCTCGTACAAAACCTATCGAGATTCGACATCATTTTCTTAGAGATCATCATCAAAATGGAGATATTGACCTCGTATACATAGATACCGAGAATCAATTAGCTGATATTTTCATAAAAACTGTAGCAGAAGATCGTTTCAATTATTTACGTCGAGAATTAGGAATTTTGGACGTCAATAATATTAATTGATTTTATTTTATGATTTTATTTCAATATGCAAAAACTGTGTTAGAGACAAGCCAATAAAGAGTCTGTCTGTCACCACAACTACGGTTGAAGCGAAGCGGTACTTAAGAGTTCCCCGGTGAACCTCCGCCAGCTGGGACAGTACTCCTACAATTAATCTGAAACAGTCGCTGAGTAAAGAAATTTAATTTATAAAATAACGTTAATTATATTTTTTTAATGTCAAAATTTCTAATCTTTGAATTAAATATTTGAAATGAGCCAATAAAAAAGAAAGTATTTCAAACCAACCCCAGGCGAATTCGGCCAGACTTCGGACCAAATTCGACCCGAGTTCTGTCGAAGGTATCAGGTTATATAACCAGAACCCGAGACCCTTTCTTCTTCATTGCTTCCAAACTTCATCAAACAGCAACAGCAGTCGCACGAGAGAACCCCCTAACCCTAGTTCTTCACCACCCCTTATCTTCCAATCCAAGTGGTAAAATCAATCCAAACGTTGAATTCGTGCGGAGTTCGTCGTTCTCTACAATATATTCAAATTTCGGGAGGTATAACTTCATATTTCCCCACCTTTCAATTTTGTGCTATTTACTTATTTTGCACAAATGGCACCTAAGGGATTTAACCCCTTCAAGAGGAAGAAGACAACCAATCCGAGTGAGGAAGGTTCATCTTCGAATCCACCTACGGATTCTCTCTTTTTGCCAGTCCAATCTAGCGATGGCGCGTTCGACAGGTTTTGCTTTCAAACCCTAGAGCAAGCCCTACTGTGGTATGGAGATTTTTCTATGAGATCCATATGCACAGGCACTCCCATCAAGTGGACTGTATTTCCAGAACACCGACCTTTTTTTGAGTCATTAGGGTTACAATATTTTGTTAAATTCTGTTTCCCCGTAGCAACTAATGTCATTAAACTGTTCTACTGCAATATCATATTAAACACGTTTGATGTAAGCACTCACGTTGGAGGATTAGATATTAATTTCAATGATGTTATCTTGGCAAAAATCCTTGGTATTTCCAACGAAGGTGAACCGCTTGTTGATATCACTGAATTTGATTTCCCCGACGGCACGACACTTACTAGTTTCAAAGCAGAACTCTGTGCACCTAATCGAGTTCGCTCTGGAAAGTTCAAGGCAAACAACTTGAACTTGTTCAATTATGAATTGCACCGTATCATTTACTCCACTCTCCTTCCGAAGTCTACTTCGAAGGATGATGTCACGTCTCTTGAATTATCTGCTATGTATCACATTCTTAAGGGGATTCCATTTTCTGCCCCTAAGACCAATATTCAGATGATGGGACATTGTCGTACAAGAGATAGAAATCTCACTTATGCGATGATTCTTCCACGCATCTTCCAGCGTTTCGACATTGATTTATCTACTTGTACTCAAGACCCTGAGCCCAAGTTTCTCAAGTTATCTCGTCGTAGTATGACTGCTGCTGCTCCTCCTACTGCCCCTGCTACTTCTCTACCTCCTCCACCTCCTCAGCAGTATGCTATGACATTTGAGGGCATACACCAGCACCTTTCAGATTTGCACATCTCGATGACGGACATGGCTCGCGAACGTGAGTTCCGTGACGTTACCCATTATCAGGCGATTGTAAATTCTTTAGCTGATCTTCGATTCGCCCTGACTGGACATTCTGCCGGTTCCATTCCTAGAGATCCAGCTTTCTCTGGTTACCGCTGTGAGGATGAGGCTGTTCATGCCTACTTTCAGCCCGGTAACGCATATGATTGGTACCGTTTTGACCGTGCTCCTCGAGATTATGTTGGTGAGTTTTATACTGGCGCTCCTCCTCACCTTTCTGGCGCGGGTACCTCTGCAGATGGTCCTTCTGGACATGTTGGTCATGATGATGATGATGAGGAGTTGTGATATGTTAGTTGATTTTTGAGACTTAGACATTATCTACTGTATACTTGGAAATGCTCTGACATTCCAAGTTTTTCTGTCTTTAGACTTTATTGTCAGTATTTCTTTTGAGGACTTGTACTGGATATTTTTATGTCTCTTGGACATCATTTCATCTTTATGGATTTTATTATTTATGATTCACATCAGTTTACTTATTTACTTAGCATCTTTATCTGCTTCTTTATTATAAACTGCCTGTGAAATATTTTTTGTTTTATTATAAACTGCCTGAGATAAATACATGCCTGTGATGTCATTCAAATTTTATTTACTATTTTTATCATTTATCATGATTATTTTCTTGTGTTTCTTCACTGTTTGTTATTTATGCATTGATTTCGGGGGAGTTTTTCTCTTTTACAATTATTTTGCTAAATGACAACGGGGGAGAAAAATAAAGATCTAACATTCTTTTGAGAAAATGTTGGAGATGAACAATTTTTGATTTTATTTCAAGCTTAAATGTTATATCATTCATAGTTTGTCAATTATCAAAATGGGAGAGATTGTTGGCCCATTGGTCATATGGTCAAACTGATTTTAATAATTTATCAAACTCTGTCTGGATATATGAAGCTAGTCAGGATGTATTGGACTCTTGGACATGATCAAGAACAGCTATCTACACAGTTCAGGACCAAAGTAATATTTGCATGTTCGAGTCTGTATTTCTTTGAGCAATATATTTTTTATTTTATTGAGTCTAGGAATACGTTGTACACCGAGTCGTACTGGCAAATAGGCTATTCCAAAATGATTTCAAAATATTTTTAAAATGTCCTTAGTTTTGAAAAACATTCTTATTAACAAAAGCTTCAAAAAGGTTTTCAAAAAGGTTTTCAAAAATCTCTAAAAACTAATTTTAAAAACCTAACCTAACCCTGACAGAACTCGGCCAAAGTTCGGCCAGAGTTCGGTTAGTGGCCGTTTTGATTTTTGAATTTTCTGGAACTTGGTCCTCCTGCAGTTGCGGATTTGACCGAGATTTTCTAATCGAGTTCTGCACGAATTCTGCCAGAATTTTGTCTTTGAAATTCCTATAAATAGAGAAAGATTTCGATCATTTCAACTCACTCATTCACTTTTAATCTTCTCTCTATCTAAAGCTTTCAGTCTTCCAATAAGTTTTCTTGAGCTTTAAATTTCAGATCCCAAGCCAATTACAATCCTCTAGTCGATTTGCCAGTACGGTGCGATCTAGAAGTTTCTGAGAGATTGTAATCAGAAGGCTTGATTGAAGAATACCTCTTCACAATTGAAGTTTGACGAGTTCTTTGTATTAAAGCTCGCGTTGTAGAAGTTGCAAGGACTTCGTAAGAAAACTTGCGATTTTGCCAATAGTGGATTCATCTGGTAGCAAGAGTTCTACCGACTGGATTAGTCCTCAACAGAGGGAAACCAGTATACATCGCTGTCTTTGCGTTTGCTTTCTTATCTCTGTCTGTACATTATTTAGTTGTGATTATTATTCTGTGATCTTGCTGCTAACATTTTTAATTAGCATATTTCTGCTGCCAACTCTATTCACCCCCTCTAGAGTATTGTGCTTTACGATTTCGTTCCTACACTGAGCATCCTCGACTGTCCTGGCGAAAGCTCTCCCCTGCTGGCCTCCCCTGGCCTGTTGCTGATGCTGCATGTACCTCTCTTGCTGAGTCGATAAGGGTAATCCCTTCTGCTAGCCTACTGGAGCCCTAGCTCCTGCTCCCTGAACCGTCTGTCCAAAAGACTCAGGACACTCTTTCTGCCGATGATCGGATCCTCCATAAAGTAAACATATGCCCAGCCTCTTTCGGCATTCACTCCAATCGTGCCCTGTTCTCTTACAGAAAGGGCAAATGATAACAAGCTGCTGTCCTTGGGCCTGCTACTGCCTCTGTGGCTGTTGTGCCTGCTAAAAGGGTACATGGGCCTGAAACTGCCGCTGTTGAAAGCAGACCCTTGGCTGCTGATACTGCTGCTGAATCTGTAGGTGTGGCATCTGCTGCGGGTGCTGCTGCTGAATCTGTAAGCGAAGCCTCTTGGCCGGGCCCGCACTGCCACTAGCTCCCTGATTGTCTCGCATCTTCTTCTCCTTCAGCCCAAGATCGTCCTCCGCTGCCATAGCTCCTACCAGAATCTGTTCAAAAGTGGCATCGCGGCCGGTCTTGGTATACGACCTGATCTCCCTGATCAAACCCCTGCGGAACCTCCTCGCCTTCCCGGCCTCAGTAAGATCCTCAAAGAATCTACCCAAACGGCATAACTCCTCGGCGTATTCCTCAACGATCTGGTTCCCTTGAACCAAACTCTCGAACTGTGCCTCCAAGGCACCGAGTGCTTTATCGAAAAAGAATTTCTCCTTGAACAGTTTCTTGAACGTTGTCCAAGTCTGACTGGCTGTACCAACCCTCGGGTCCGTCTGGTACCAAGTACGGGCAAAGTCCTACATCTGACTGGCTGTTGCCTCGATCTATAATCTAGCTGGTATCTGTGCCAATCGGAATATCTCCTCAATGTGCTCTATCCAATCGTCAGCATATATGATGCCCTCTGTTCCCTTGAAGTCCCGGGGTCCCATCTTCTTAAAGGATTTGATGTCTGGAGTCCTCGGCTGATACGGCTACATCTGACCTCCCTGTGGCTGAGCAGCCACCAGCTCTATTGTCGTCCTGACCAACTGGTGACTATCTTGTATGCACTGTCGGAAGCTTTAGAGTCGATAAGACTCTGAATGTACCGCTTTAATAGGAAGCAGTCATGAGTGGAATGATGGACATAGCGGTAGAAGTGACAATATTTTGGGTCCTCTATTTCTGTCGCTCGGGGCTCGTGCCTTGGTGGAGGGAGCTGGATCCTAACCCCTTACAAGAGCATATCGAAGATAGGTTTGACATGACTATCATCAAATGAGTAATTCACCATGGGCCACTAACCTTCCGCCTGTTTTTGTTCGGGCTTCTGGGTCGCATCAGCGACCATGGCCTGTTTGCCCTTATTATCCCGGTTGGAGGTGGCGCCACTGTTGTTGTTGCTGGAGGTAGAACCAGGACGTCTGTCCTTATCCTCTCCGTCTGGGATGTGTAATCCCAATTGGCGAGCCTTCTTCAATTTTATCTCTGCATTGGTAGTACTTATGATGAAGGTCATCCAATCCCTGAACTGATCGTCAACCATCCAGAGGCTACTTGCGGGGAGCAACTTCTTCTGGCAGATTTGAATCAAGGAGCTCTCGGGATTGCCTTGGGGCAATCTCATTGCGGTTTGGCGGAACCGCTCGATATAGTTCCTTGTTAGCTCCGTCTCTCCCTGAACAACGTCCATGAGAGATGACATCGTTACATCATGTCCTACTTCGTAGAATCTTTCCAGGAATATGTGCTTGAAGCTGTCAAAAGAATGGATGCAATTGTAGGGAAGGTTGCGGTACAAGTCGAACGCGATCCCCTCTAATGCTCCGATGAATAATCGTGTGAGGATGGCGTCACTATGCGGCAAGTGGTCGGTTGTGACTTCAAAGTAAGTCATGTACCGACTAGCAGAGGTCTTCTCGTCATATGAATCGATATATACCATAGTGAAAAAGGCACATCTCTCCATGCAACGTGATACGGTTGCCATATTCTAAGCTCCCGAGAGGAGTCTCGACATTGAACATTGCTCGAAGCTCCTGGACTTCCCCCTTTGCCTCCTTGGCTTCGTCCACAGCTGAAGGAACGAATGCTCCTAAAGGATCATCACCCAAAGGAGGAGCGGTCGTATTGGAGTCTGCATTGACTGCGGGTCCCAAGCTCGTTTGTCCGGGCGTCCTTGATGGTTGAGTTGGCAAGGCGGCTTTGATTTCGACTACAGACATGACCAAGGACAGGAGCATGGCTTCAAGTACTTATAGACGTTGTCGATCAGAAGGCGCTTCATGATCATTGTCAGCCATAAAGACTGTCCTCACGTAGGTAGAGGTGGAAGAGATCGTAGCAGAGGTGTTCTCTGTGCCGTACCCTTGTATAGAGAAATCGTCGAAGAATGTCGGAATGTCATCTTCCTCGGACTCGGAAGGGGTGCTACCCCCTGTGCAGGAAGCCGCATCATCTTAGTGACGGTGGTGGCCCTCAGGGAAGTCCAAGTCTGTTGTGCAGTTCTAGGGGACCTCTACCCCCTGTATGTGCTCTTGGTACATCGGGTTGCCGCATATATTGAGGGGACTGCTATCCCCAGCTTCATCTACCCTTGAGGAGGCTGAAGGTGCACCCCCGGGTGTTGGAAGCTTCTTTTTGGATCGAGTGCCTAAATAGACACCCCCTGTGGTTGTCGGTGGGAACCCTCCAGATGAGGGTCTCCTTGCAATACTGGCTGAGATTGCCGGGCTGGAATAGCCTGTCTTCTTTTCTCCCTTGCCAGGAGGAACCTTTTGAGTTGAATTACATGAGAAGAAAGGAAACTCCTCATCCCCCAAAATTTGTACCTATTTCTTGAGTTGTTGTCGGACAGGTGCAGGATGCTGCAGTCGTTGGAAAACTGACTGTCGACCTTCAGGTGCTGCTGATTTGTCGCAGCAGCAGTTGATGATGACTCGGGTGCAATGACGTCTCGAGAGGGACTCATTACATGCCAATGCTGCCACCTTGTATTTGTGAGTAATCATCTCACACAAGTCGGTAGCAAGCTGATCTACCTTTGCACCAAACTTGTGGACTCGGGTATCCCGAGCGCACGGGTACTTAGGTATCATGTTTGCTCCCTGATCCGTGGCTAGTAAAAGAACTTGCTCTGGATCATTGGAGGAAGACTTTATAGACCCATCCGGTCCGTTAGCCCTAGGGGACTGGACGCGGGTGGTTCTGTACAATTTTCTATCAATAGCCCGTATAACAGTTAACGGGCCCCACTGACAGTCAGTAACTTGGACAGTTGATTAGGCTTCTTCGGCCCACACTTCCTTAGACTTTTTTGACTTAGCGCCCGAAGGCGCATAGTAAAAAGAGTCCAGATTGATACATCCTACATTCTTAATGGGCCGTATGGAGTCGGGCCCGCATGAGAGGCGGTTGAACACAGAGCTTCTGACAGGGCCGCATGAGACATCTTGTCTGAGGCCAGGATTGGCTGCCGCATGGGCTATCTTTCTGCGTCCAGAATTGGATGCCACATAGGTCATCTTCCTGCGGCCAGAGTTAGCTATCGCATGAGTTGTCTGCCTGCGGCCAGAGTTGGCTGTCGCATGAGTTGTCTGTCTGCGGCCAGAGTTGGCTGTCGCATGAGTTATCTACCTACGGCCAGAGTTGGCTGCCGCATGGACAAACAACCCATCTCTCTTATGTGGCTTCTACTTTGTCCACATGGATTTTCCTTGTTTATCCAAAAACTCAGCATCGTAGTATTTTTCTTTGCTGGATTTAGGGACAGTGGGGTCCTCTGTGGTCGGAAGCAAAGCCGCAAGAGACCTTTGGTCACCGTCTTGGGCTGCAGAAGGAGCTTCTTCGAGAATTTGGTCGGGGGCAACAATTTTATGCATCGACGTCCTGCGAGTCCTCTTTGGGTTGGCTCGCTTCTGTGATGGGCTGGCACTCCCTTCAGAGAGCAATTCTTCGAAGGCTTGTTGGTCAAAATGAACCACAAGCATCTGCTGTGTAGAGCCGAGCTTGGATGCGTCAGATTATATCACCAACTTTCTTCAAAAGAGAAGGACGTCTCCAGCAGAGTCGCCATCGTGTTTTCTATTAAAAAATCAAAGACAGGTATTACAGGAACACTGAAATTGATTGCAAACTCGCTTGTACAAAGAAAAGCCTAGAAAGAAATCTTAGGAAACAATCTATGTACAATTGTTTAGTTTTAATTCTGGAGGGTGACGGTAGAGGCTCGGGAAAGTATTATCAACTCTGTCTTACTCCTTGGAATATCTGACGCAGTCCTTAGTTCTTGAAGAAATTGCTTTTCGAAGGTTGCCAGCCTTTTGTAGGGGTGTGGCACCCTGCTATTTATAGTAGTATGTATGTTGAGTCGCATAGATGGCCTGTGGCCACGTGGCTAATTAGCACGTGAAGATCCGGTCTTTGGCCGTCATCTATTGATTTGTTGAGATTTTGTTGCAGCAAATCTGGGCTGTTAAGACTTGGTCAGCCTGCCACGTGTCTTGTCGTATGAATCATTTTGAGCCGCATGAGTCTCTCAGTTTTCGACCATGTGAGGCCGCATGAGACTCATGCGGCTTAAGTCACAAACTTCCTTAGCCCACATATTGTAATGCCCATGGTTTCTATTACGTATTCTGTATACGTGTACGTATCTTAGACCCGTATTTCGACTTGTCCTAGTTAGATAGTCTTGGGTTCTTGTATTGGCTCGGTTTGGCCTGGCTTGGTTCGGGTTGGGCTTGGATTGGTTTTAGCTTGGTTTGGGCTAGCATGAACCCCTACCTACCACCACTACCATTTATTAACCCCAACTCCTTCTCTCTCCTCATTACTCTTCTTCTTCTCCTTCCTTAACTCTCCACCTACCAGGAAGGTCTAGGCAAGTGCAACTTGCTTCATAGAGGAACCCAAATTTTATTGTTCCATTCTCTTCCTTGCAGCATTCTATCACTCTTTAGTACTTAGCATTTTTACTTTCCATGGCTAGATTTTTGTAGATCTATATTTATATTATTTTCGGATTTCTTGGGTTTTGATCTACTTAATCTTGTTATTTCCGAGTTTTGATGGTTCCATGTTGTAGAGAATTTCGTTCTACCCCATTTTGACCTATGAAAGTTCGGATTTCGGCTCTGGATGATGGAGTTATGGAGCTTGAGAACTTGGCTTTCATGGTATTCTTCTTCTCGGAATTTTGGAGAAGATGAACTTGTAGAAGCATGGAAAATATCGGAACGATGATCTATGCGGCTCAGAATAGAAGAACCCCATGCGGCTCGTACAGGAGCAGTCCCATGCGGTTCAGAGAGACTCTTAGTCTCATGCGGCTCGGACAGGAGAGCCCATGCGGCTTACATAGGGACAGTCCTGCGGTTCAAAGATTCCCCCAGCCGCATATGGTTCAAAAGTACATGCGGCTCGCGGAGATATGCGGCTCAATGCCAAGTGTACCCACGAGACCCCTTCACACAGCTGGCCATCGAGCAGTCTGCCTATTTAATGCTCTGTCATGATTTGACAGCTGACGACTCTGACATAAAGTATCATAATGGCTCTGCCATAATGACAGACTCTTGGGAAATAGGAGAAAATCTCTGACGCGATCCGAGATTGACACGTGGCTACTCCCATGCGGCTCCAGTGAAGAACAGCTTCATGCGGCTGGTAAGGATCGTCTTCCTGCGGCTCACCAAAAAGCCATCCCATGCGGCTCGCAATTACTACACTTATGCGGTTCACCAAGAAACCATCTCATGCGGCTCGCAAATACTATACCTATGCGGTTCGCCGAGACGCTATCTCATACGGTTCATGGATGTCATGCGGCTTTGGCAGAGTCCATCATCAAGACACGTGGCAGAGATTCAACGACAGCTGGCAGCAAAGATGATTATGAGATGGAAAGATTTGCCAGATCCCAATGACCATATCCTCATAATTAATGGGATCAGGTCATATCATTCATAATCAAACCAATGGGACACGTGGTGAGAGATCCAAGCTTGACACAACCAATCATGAAGATTTAACTCAATCAGCATTAATCATTCGCAGGATTCAGTGCTATCCCCATCTATGGCCCAGATCCTTCACGATTAAAATTAATGGTCCAGATTGATTATACATCAGGCCGCTGCCACTTTGAGAATGAGCAATCATTCAAACCCTAATGATGCTCCCCACTATTATAAATAGCAAGGTGCCATTCCCTTGTAATATACACAAAAAAAAGAAGAAGAGAGAGACAAGGAGAGATATACGCTACCAGAGAGAAAATACACAGAGAGAGAGAGAAGCCGGAAGAGCAACAGAGGAGCCAGAAGAGCATTTCTTCATCAACGCCAACCATCTTCTTCACAGGAGCCGAGGGTGCATACCGATCGTCCAAGGAGTAAGGCAGGGCTGCCGTCGCCTTCCCGAGCCTCTATCGTCACCCCCCAGAATCTAAAATAAATAATTGTACTTAGACTGCTGTACCTAGGTTTTCGTCCATAGGCTTTCTTTGTACAAGCGAGTTTGTAACGTGAAGTAAAAGTCCGGTCCTCCGATAATTGTTCTGTTCTTTTATATTTCATGGCAAAAACGATGGCGACTCTGCTGGGGACAAACTTCTCCACGGCTTAGGAGTTGGTGACGCAGTCGGATGCAGCCAAACTTGGCTCCACGCAACAAAAGATGGTCGTCCGCTTCGACCAGCAGGCGTTTGAAGAGATGCTCTGTGAAGGAAGCGCTGGCCCGGTCCAGAGGCGCACCCGCACGATGAAGGCTCGCAGAGAGTGGAGGCCAAAATCATTTGCTCCTCCCCAAGCCCTCGACGGGACGCCCTCTGTTGCTCAAGACGGCGAGAAGGACTCTTCTGCAGCCCCACTTCAGACCGTAGACAACTCTGTTGTCCCCAAGTCCGGCAGAAGAAAATACTATGATGCTGGACTTGCAGGGGCAAAGAGGAACTCTACGCGAACCAAGCCGCATAGGGGTGCTAGCCGTATGAAAAAAGCTCATGCGGCCACATCAGCTAGCCGCATGAAGAAAAATCATGCGGTCACATATGTCAGCCGCATGGCTTATGCGGCTACAGTTGCCAATCACATGGATGAAACTCATACGGCTATAGAAGTCAATCGCTTGCAGAAAACCCAAGCGGCCACAATTGCCAACCGCATGCGGCCAGCCTGCACGGTCGTGACTCCTAGCCGCTCAAAAACAACTCATCCAACAGCAGAAGACAACCGCATACAGACAGCCTGTACGGTACTCAATTCTAGCCGCATAGCGTCCATTCTACGCTCCTCTCGATCAGTCTTCGACCGTCTCTCGTACGGTCCTGACTATGATGGTTATCTGGATGATAAGCCAGACTCTGTGGTGTTCAACTTGGACTCCTCCTATTACGTACCCGCAAGTGCTAAACGGAGTAAGTCTAGGGCAGTGCAGGCTCACCAAGCCCAGTCAGCTGCTCCAACCTCTGACCATCGGGGCGTCCTGCTGATTATCACGCAGGCCTCTGATGGAAAGTTGTACAGAACTACTCGAATCCAGCCCCTGGCGACGAACGGACAAAGTGGTTCCACTGACCTGCGTGAGGACATACTCCACAAGCACAAGGAAAGAGATGGGGCTTCGGTGTGCAAAGAGTCCTTGCTTGGACGTCACTGCACCCAAATCATCGTCATCTGCTGTTGTAACAACGCGGCAGTGACGAAAGATCGGCCGTCAGTCTTCCAAAGACTACAGCGTCCGAGCTCAGAAGACGAGGCACCTCCTGTTGTCTCCTGCAATTCCACTCAGAAAGTCCTCACCGAGGGGAGAGGGAAGAAGGCAAGCATCTCCACCCCGAAGACCTCAACTACTACAGCTAAGAAACTATTGTCTAAACGGTTGTCCTCCACTGGAGTATTCCAACACACCCGTTCAAAGACAAAATCTGCTGCAGTGGAAAATTCATCATCCACATCGCTGGGGGTTGAGGGTAGCAGTCCTCCGAACATCCACAACAATCCGGTGTTTCAAGGAGACAAACCCGGGGAAACAACTCTCCTATCAGGTACAACAGACGCCGATGCCCCCGAGGACATCCATGACTCTCAAGACGAAGCAGACTCTGAGGCTGGGGGTACTGTTCCATCCGAGTCCGAACCAGAAGAGAATATTCCCACATATCCTGATGACTTCTCGGTACATGGGTACGACTCGGAGGCCACATCCTCCACCGTTCCTTCCATCACTCCTCATGTAAGGACGGTATTCATGACGGACAGCAATCAAGGTGGTTCCAGTGATCGCCAGCGCATCGACAGTCTCGAAGCCATATTACTTGCTTTGGTCAAGTCTGTAGACGCGATTAAAGCGGCCCTGCCCACTCTACAAGAAGGTATGCCTGGTCAAAAAACACGGGCCCCGCGGTCAATATAGATTCGAACTCAGCGGCACCAAACCCGGGCAATAATCCTCCCGAAATAACAGCCCCTACCGCGACAGATGAGACCCGAGAAGTAAGAAGAGAGGTCCAGGAGCTCTGAGCCATGTTCTATGCCCGAGAAAATGCTCAAGATCTCAGAATACGGCAACCATACCCTGCTGAATGGAGGGATGTTCCGTTACCACCAAGATATAAGCCGTTCAATATCAACCCGTATGATGGCAAAACCTCAGCAAGTCGGTACATCACTTACTTCGAGGTCACCACCGACCATTTGCCCCATGATGATGCTATCCTCACTCGATTATTCATTGGGGCATTGGAAGGAGTCGCCTTGGACTGGTATCGCAATCTGCCGGACAACTGCATCCACTCCTTCGCCGGCTTCAAGCGCCTGTTCTTGGAGAGGTTCTACGAAGTAGGACAGGACGTCACCATGTCCACCCTCATGGATGTCGTCCAAGGAGAGAAGGAGTTGACAAGGAACTATATTGAGCGGTTCTGCCAAACCGCCATGAAGCTGCCCTCCGGAAATCCAGATTCCTCCTTGATTGAGATCTGCCAAAAGAGACTGCTTCCAACAATCAGTCTCTGGATGGGCGAAAGTCAATTCAAAGATTGGAAGGCCTTCATCATCAGCGCCACAAGCGCCGAAGAACGACTGAAGAAGGCTCGCCAGCTGGGATTGCACATCTCGGAAGGAGAAAGCAAGGGCAAGCGTCCCAACAACGATAATGGGGGTAACCCCTCCAACAATCGGGACAGCAAGGGAAAGCAGGCGATGGTGGCCGATACAACACAAAAACCTGAGCCGAAGCCTGCAGACAAACAATGGCCGCAAATTAATTACTCCTTCGAAGACAGTCACGTCAAGCCTATTTTGGACATGCTTATACCAGGGGACAGAATCCAGCTTCCTCCACCAAGACGGGAACCGTGGCCAGCAAAGATGGAGAATCCGAAATACTGCTATTATCATCGCTATATTCATCATGCTACACATGATTGCTACCAGCTGAAGCGATACATCCAGAACCTCATTGATTCGAACGCTCTGGCCATCGATTTCGAAGAGGTAACCGTGGCAGCCAATATGGTGTCCGTACAATTCGGCAGCTTCCTTCCGATGGAGACTCAAGACGGGGTGATCCCCGTCCCTCTGGCAACAATGGAGATTACCAATCTTCCACCTTCCCGAGATCAGGCTGCCGGTCTAGTACCCCTCACCACATCACGAGGGGAGGTCATATGGATCCATCCAGAGTTGGTGTCAGAAGTAACTCGGCCCACACCATCTTCCACCGACAAGAAGAAAAGTAGAAAAGTTAGGACATGCCGCACAATCTCGGCAGACAACGAGGAAGCTACAGCCGTCGTCGCACGGTCTGGGGCGCAATCCCAACCTGTGGTTGACAACCCAACCGAAAATCATCAACCTACCACAACTGATGCTCCGGGACCGGCTCAGCCTTCAACGACCAACAAGCCTAGGCCGAAGGAGACTCGCTTCGACAAATTCTCCGAAAAGACGCAGCCCAAGGGCTAGAGAGGCCCTACAACTTTGACATCCTAGTACAATTGGCTAACACTCCGGCCAAATTGTCACTATACGAACTCCTAAGGCTCTCCAAGGACGTTCGTATTGCATTGAGCGAAGCACTCCAAAATGCCGATGCTTATCTGGCTCAATCCAACCTCACCGGGGAGGACTCACCCATGGATCTCCAAGACAGTGCCTGCACGGGAGCAATGCCCAACATGGTCTTCACTCCGCAGGATATGCTCATCAAAACCAACCTACATGATCGCCCGCTATACTACACAGGATACATCGGCGACGTGAAGGTGGATCAGATGCACATTGATCCTGGCTCTTCCATAAGCATCATCCCGAAGGGTCTGCTATATCATCTCCGCATCCCAATGCATCACCTGACACCTACAAACACCGCCATCAGCGGTTTCAATTCGGGCAGGAGGTACCCTATTGGGAAGATTCGTCTGAAGTGTCAAATTGGCGACCTCCAATCTGAAGTCACCTGCTACGTCATAGATGCAGACACTTCCTACAACATCCTCTTGGGGCGCCCATGGATACACGATTATATGATCATGCCGTCCACGCTACACCAATGTTTCAAATACGTCGACAAACACGGCTTCGTAAAGACAGAATTTGCTGATATCGATCCCTTCAAAGGGGTCGAATCCTACTACTCAGACTCCTGTCTATACGAAAAATCAAAGAGGCACCTTGATGACGGAGACGTACAAGCTCAGACAGCCACAGGATCAGAAGGACCCCTGATGATCCACCTCCAAGCTCGCAAACCAGGCAGGTCCGCACCCCTTACTGCCACTCTGTGGAAGGACGCGATCAGCCTCTCGGCGCAGGAGGAACATATGATAATCCGGCTACCAAGGTCCGGCCAAGTTCCGAGACCCACAGCGGGGCCGCTGACAATCAGACTGCCGAGAGTCGGTCAACCCCAAACAGAGAAGCTCAATCCCTCCGATAGGCCACTGACGATACGCCTTTCCAAGAAGGGTCATCACCCCGACACAAGGTCTGACACTTCTAGCGAACCGGCCATTCCTCGCTCCACTTCGAGTGCCAAACTGGGGGTCGCTAGTCTGCCAACAACTCCTCGCTCCACCTCGAATGCCAAACTGGGGGTCGCTAGTTTGCCAACAACTCCACGCTCAACTCCATCAACTGAACCACTAACAATCAAGCTTCCCAGGTCGTCCTCTCAGTCTTCATTCATACAGGGGGTAGCCGAAGAGGAACCAGAGCTAGCCAAGTATGTGGCTTCCCACACTGATGTTCCCTCCGCTGATGATGTAATCCCCCTAGAAAAGATACCTTACTTCATCAATAAAGGGTTATCTTTGAACTATACCAAGCTCAGTAAGCTATGCACAATGTATGCTATGGAACACGGTATAGGAACTCACCTGCACACACAAGTGACAAATGTGTACACCGTGATCCAGCTTGCTCCAGTAGAAGACGCTTACCGAATAATCGAGGGAGGGAACCATCCAATCATCTTCGGCCGGACAAATATCCCGCATCCCTCCACCACAAAGGAAACCGACCTCGGGTCAGATGCCGGAAGACTGCCTCTGTATCTGTATAGCCCACAATCCAAATATTTCATTCAAAAACAGGGGTATGTTCTGGAAACGATACCAGGTTTAACTATGGCACTGGGCGACGATTACCTTTGAAGCCGCCAGTCCCGGTGGGTAAACTACGGGATTACTATAACAAAACTCGGTGGGGGTTAGGGTATGTAACGCCTACTATGACCCACGAGAGTTCAGATGAAGAATGCGACTGGCAATAACATTCAACCGGGTCACCAACTTCTGACTCAGATACCAGCATCGGAGACATGTTCAGACAAGTCATGATGGTCAACATGGCATTCGCAGACGCTTACGAAGAAGACGAAGACATCTCCGAAATCTTCGAGCTAGAACCGTGGGCCCAGTAGTTGGACGCACAATGGGAAAAACGGTTCAAACAGAGAGAGCCTCCTACTGAAGATGAGGTCATACAAGTGGATCTCGACAACGAATCTTCTCCAAAATCAATTTTCGTCAGTAAAAGCCTAACAGACGAGGACCGGGAGTCGCTGCTAGAACTTGTCAGAGAATACATTGATATGTTCGCCTGGAGCTATGAAGACATGCCAGGATTAAATCCCGACATTGCTCTTCACAAACTCAATATTTGGCCAGATGCGAAGCCAGTCAAGCAACAACAGCGACGCTTCCGCCCAGGCATCATGGACGCGATCGAAGCTGAAGTCAACAAACTGATAGCCAGCGGTTTCATTCATGAGGAGCAACATCCCGATTGGGTCACCAATATAGTACCTGTCCTCAAGAAGAATGGAAAGATTCGAATCTGTATCGACTTCCGCAATCTAAACGAGGCATGCCCCAAAGATGAATTCCCCCTTCCTATCACAGACATCATGATCGACAACACCTGCGGCTTCGAACGTATGTCATTCATGGATGGCTTCTCGGGGTATAACCAAATTAAAATGTCTCCTGACGACGAAAAATATACATCATTCCGAACACCGATTGGCACGTACTGCTACACGGTCATACCTTTCGGTTTAAAGAATGCTGGCGCCACATATCAAAGAGCCATGAGCATCATTTTCAGAGACCACTTACGCAAGACGGTGGAGTGCTATGTTGACGATATAGCCGTTAAGAGTCGTAGCAAGGAAGACCATCTGCAGGATCTAAGGACGGTATTCGACTTAATACGAGCGCACAATTTGAAAATGAACCCTACGAAGTCCTTTCTGGGCGTATCCAGCAGAAAGTTCTTGGGCTTCATCATAACTGCAAAGGGTATCCATATAGACCCTGAGAAGACAAAAGCAATCATGGAGATGGGTCTCCCGAGAAATCTCCGCGAATTCAGAAGCCTTCAAGGGAGGCTCGCTTACATCAGAAGGTTCATTTCCAACCTCTCCGGGCGATGCCGACCATTCACGCACCTCATGAAGAAAGAATTCTCATTCGTATGGGACGAGGAATGCCAGCGTGCTTTTGACAGCATCAAAGAATATTTGTCAAATCCTCCAGTTCTTGGCTCCGGTTCCTGGAAAACCATTCCTGCTATATGTACGAGCAATGGAACACTCCCTCGGGGCTCTGCTGGCACAGAACAATGACGCAGGCCATGAACAGGCCATATATTACCTCAACCGAATGATGATTAGGCCAGAGCACCGATACCACTGTGGAGAAGGAATGCCTCGCCCTGGTGTTCGCCATTCAGAAAATGTGACACTATGTCACCGGACAAACGATACATGTGATCTCACGAGTCAACCCTCTCAGAGTCCTCATGACTAAACCAGGGGCACTCAGCTCTCGCCTTGCTACATGGGCAATATTACTGTCCCCTTATCATATGATCTTCGTCCCACAAAAGGCAGTCAAATGTCAAGCCCTGGCAGACTTCTTAGCAGCCCACCCGGGCTCGGAGTCCTCCAGGATATATGAAGAGATCCCAGATGAGGTCGCCAACTCGCATGCAACCTCTCACGAGAATATATGGCGAATGTTCTTCGACGGTACTTCGAGGACTGGACCTAAAGGCAATATAGTCATCGGAGTCGGGGTAGTACTAGTCTCTCCTTCCGGATTGGTGATTAACCGCACTTATTCCCTCACCGAGCCCTGCTCTAACAATGTGGCCGAGTACAATGCTCTGGTCATTGGCCTCCAACTTGTAAGAGAGCTGGGGGTAGAATACTTTGAAGCATATGGCGACTCCCAGCTAATCGTCAATCAGATCCAGGGCTCATACGAAGTCCGCCACAAAGATATGATCCCTTATCACCAAATAGCGATTGACATCATCTCGTCATTCAAGGGGTTCTTCATCGAACATGTCCCCAGACTCCGAAATATCGAAGCAGAAGCCTTAGCCGGTCTTGCCGCTTCCCTAGCAGTTCTGAATTATGATCGTCGATCAGTGGATGTGGTAGGCCACGAACTGGTCTGTCCCAAAAACAATGTGCAATTCGTGGTGAGTTATTCCGTACAAACGATCGATGATGCCCCAGATTAGAGACAACCATTCATCGACTTCGTCGTCTACGACATCCTGCCCGAGAACCCAAAGGAAGCCACTTCCATCAGACGGCGTTCTCTTAGATTCTTCTATGATACAGAGACAAAAATACTGTATCATTGCACCTTTGACGGATTACTGCTTCGGTGTCTGTCAAATACAGAAGCCAAAGAAGCCGTACGAGAAGCTCACAACGGTGTCTGCGGGGCCCACCAGCCTGGTCCTAAATTGCAAGATCACCTTCGACGAATGGGCTACTATTGGCCCACAATGGTGGCAGATGCGATAGATTATGCTAGAAAGTGCAAAGTCTGCCAAGTCCACGCGAACTTCATTCACCAACCATCCGAATTTCTACATCCGACGGTGGCGTCCTGGCCATTCGAAGCATGGGGAATGGACATCATTGGTCCAATCACCCCATCTTCCTCCCGAGGACATCGCTTCATATTTGCGATCACTGATTACTTCTCCAAATGGGCGGAAGCTGTCCCACTCGCAGAAGTCAAGACTTCAAACGTGATCAGCTTCCTTAAGCATCACGTCATCTACCGCTTTGGACTGCCCCGAAGGATCATCCACGATAATGGTCCGCAGTTTGCAAGCCACGTATTCTATCGGTTTTGCGATAAACACCGTATTCAGAACATCGCTTCGACACCGTACAACCCGACAGCGAACGGGTTAGCAGAGGAGTTCAACAAAACAATCATCAAACTCCTCAAGAAGTTTGTCTCCTCCAACAAATACGACTGGAACAAGAAACTCGGCGAATGCTTATGGGCTTATCGCACCACAGTTCAAACAGCCACTGGGAATACGCCATTCTCTCTAGTGTACGGGAGTGAGGCAGTCCTCCCATTGGAGACTCAGATCCCCTCACTACGTGTCATCCTTACACAGCAATTGACAACAGACGACAACTACCAACATCGACTGCAAGAGTTAGAGGCCTTAGATGAAAAGCGCCTCCTAGCTCAACAAAGGATCGAGCTGTACCAAGCACGCATCTCAGGAGCCTTCAACAAGAAGGTCAAAATCAGAACATTCCAGGTGGACGATCTCGTCTTGGCAGTCCGGAGGCCGATGGTCATGACTCACAAGACCGTCGACAAATTCCAGCCAAAGTGGGAGGGCCTATTTATCATTGAGACAATATTCTCCAACAGTGCTTACCGCCTCGCAAAGCAAAATGGAGACTTGCTCATATTGCCCGTCAACGGCAAGTTCCTGAAGAAATATTATGTCTAAACGACCTTCTCTCCAAGATCTTCGAGTCATGTACCCGCTGGTACCGCTGAAGTCACACCCACAACAATTTAGATTATCGAGTCATGTACCGGCTGGTGCCGCTGAACTCACCTCCATATTCCCTTCAGATTATCGAGTCATGTACCCGCTGGTGCCGCTGAACTCACACTTTCTCAATATTCTAAATTACCGAGTTATGTACCCGCTGGTGCCTCTGAACTCACATTTCGGTCACTCTTTCAGATAGTAAGTCACGTATTATTATACCTCTGAACTTTTTTCTTGGAAGAGATCCTCCCTCATGATCTACTACCCGCGCTTCCAGTGCACAAAAAGGGTAATCGATCCACAAATTTCCGAAACGGCCACGTCCTCATTACCTCTGAGTCGTTTTTACTTCCACCAAAAAAATAAACCACCCCCTCGCATAGAACTTCTACGTTCTCCTACCTCTGAGTCGTTCTGTGTACCCCCTCTTCATTGAGCCCACTCGTGCCATGTCCTCATTACCTCTGAGTAGGAAGGCTCCGTCGAAGAAACCTTCATGCTTGCCATGTCCACATTATCTCTGAGCAAGTATGTCGGCTCCGTCGAAGAAACCTTCATATGATCTTCTCTCAATTGGTCTATAATCTTATCTTTCTCTTCGGATGACTGTTTAGTCTCGTGTAATAAGAGCTTTATAGAGGAAAGCTCACCAGACTCACTAACACTAGTTCTAACCTCAGCTAGTAGGTCGGTAAGTCTTCCTATTTCTCCTTTGTACTCTTTGAGTACCTTTTTAGCGGTCTGATATTTACTATGCAGTTTCCTGTAGTCAAGCATCAGGTCACTGAAGGCATCTCCTAATTGCTCAAAGGTAAAGTCATCATATGTTTCTACAGGTTCAGTAGGTACCTGATCGATTGCCATAAAGCAGATGTTTGCAGCGTCCTCTGAATGTTCGTCTTCTGAGTCGCTGGCTTCACTTTCATGCCATATGCTGGTGTTGGCATATTTTCGGGATGTTAATCTCTTCAGGTTGCCTTTTTCATACCTGTTGTTCTTCTTGCTCGATGATGAGTTGGTGGGACAGTCCTTCTTCATATGTCCCTTCTTCTTGCAGCTATAGCAGACAGCATCTTCTTGGTACCAGTTGTTGCTGTTGTTCTCTTTGACTCTTTTCTCATGTCTCATGAATCTTTTGAACTTCCTTGCTAGGAGTGCTTGATCTTCAGCGTCAGATCCACTGCTGTCTGAGTCATCTTCAGCAGCTTTTCTGTTCTGAGCCTTGAGGGCGATAGTCTTCTCCTTTGGTGCAGGCTCTTCAAAATCTTGTAGATCCAGTTCATGAGTGAGTAGCTTACCCATGAGTACTTCAAGTGACATTGTGGTGAGGTCGTTTCCTTCAATGATAGCTGTAGCCTTCGAAATCCAGTTCTTGGTGAGAGCTCGCAGGAGTTTGCGAATCTTTTTGTGGTTACTGTATTCTTTGCCTAAGGAGGACAAAGGGTTTACAATATCCAAGAACCTCTCGAACATTTGTGTGACTGTTTCATTTGGCTTCATTTTGAACGCCTCGTACTCTTGAGTAAGTTTGCTGACTTTTGACTCCTTGACTTGAGTCGTGCCTTCATGTGTAACTTCGAGAAGCTTCCATACACCATTTGCCGTTGTGCATGTAGATACCCTGTTAAATTCTGTTCTGTCTAAGGCACAAAAAAGAGCATTAATGGCACGTGCGTCAAGACTGGCCTTTTTCTTTTCTTCCTCTGTATAACTGTTTTGGGGTTTTTCAACTAAAACACCCTCGACATTTATACGAGGTGGCTTCTGATAGCCATCAAGAACAATAGCCCATAAGTCAAAATCAAGAGACTTTAAGAAGAAACTCATCCGTGTTTTCCAATAAGTGTAGTTAGTACCATCAAACAGAGGAGGTCTGTTTGTGGCCTGACCTTCACTTGTGAATTTCATAGTAGCCATGTGATGTGCTGTGATCTAATAAATAATGAATAAATAATAGCACTTTTACCTTGCTTTACCTGTAACACCCGCTCTGATACCAATTGTAGGAACGATATAGTAAAGCGTAATACTCTAGAGGGGGGGTGAATAGAGTTGGCAGCGGAATAATGCTAATTAAAAAGTTAGCAACACAATCACAGTATATAATCACAGATGAAAATAAAGTAAAGGCAGAGTTCAGAAAGCAAACGCAAAGACAGCGATGTATACTGGTATCCCTCTGTTGAGGACTAATCCAGTCGGTAGAACTCTTGCTACCAGTTTGAATCCACTATAGGAAAAACCGCAAGTTTTCTTACGAAGTCCTTGCAACTTCTATAACACGAGCTTTGATACGAAGAACTCTTCCAACTTTAAATGTGAAGAGGTATTCTTCAATCAAGCCTTCTGATTACAATCTCTCAGAAACTTCTAGACCGTACCGCACTGGCAAATCGACTAGAGGATTGTAACTGGCTTGGGATCTGAAAATGAAAGCTCTAGAAAACTCTTTGGAAGATAGAAAGCTTTAGATAGAGAGAAGATTGAAAGTGAATGAGTGATTTGAAATGATCGAAATACTTCTCTATTTATAGGATTTCCAAAGGGAGAACTCTGTCAGAATTCGGGCAGAACTCGATGAGCAAATCTCGGTCAAATTCGCAACTGCAGGAGGACCAAGTTCCAGAGAATTCAAAATCAAAACGGCCACCAACCGAACTCTGGCCGAACTCTGGCCGGACTCTGGCCGAGTTCTGTCAGGGTTAGGTTAGGGTTTTTAAAATAGGTTTTGGTGATTTTTGAAAACCTTTTTGAAAACCTTTTTATAAACAATATGATAGGTCATTTTAAAAACATTTTGAACTATTTTGGGAATAGCCTATTTTCCAGTATGACTCGGTGTACAATGTATTCCTAGACTCAAATAAAAAGAAAATTACATTGCATAGGAAATACAGACTCAAGTAGGCAAACAGATCTTCAGTCTTGAACGAAGTGAATATCCAATCTTGCTTATGTCCAAGAGGCTGAGAATGTCCCAACAAGCTTTGTATATCCAGACAGAGTTTTGATCAATTATTAAAATCAGGTTGACCATATGACCAATGGGCCAACAATCTCCTCCATTTTGATAATTGACAAACTATGAATGATATAACAATAAGCTAGTTCGAAAAAATATCAAAAGGTGAAAAATTGTTCATAACCTGTATTCAGCTCAAAAAAAATGTTAGATCATTTTAATTTTCTCCCCCGTTGTCACTTAGCAAAATAGTTGTACAAGAGAAGGCTCCCCCGTATGAAATGCAGAAGACTCCCCCGCAATCAATGCATAAGTAACAAACAGTGAGAAAACAAAAATAAAAGATACAGTAAATAATTAGAGAAATTTATCATCACAAGCATGTATTGCATAAAAAATCTCAGGCATGCTATTTCACAGACAGTTTAAAAATGAAAAGCAATATAAGAAAATATTGCTAAACAAAATGCTGAACTAAACTAAGATGTCATAAATGAAACATCATAAACATGTCCATGAAGATAAAAGAAATACTGATAGCAAACTACAAAGTACTAATCAAAAAAAAATAAATGATAAAAACTTGGAATGTCGGAGCATTTCCAAGTATACAGTAGAATGTCACTAGTAATCAGATCAGATCTCATCATCACTATCCTCATCAATATCATCAGCAGCACGGCCAGCATGACCGGAAGTACCAGCACCAGAAGTACCAGCGCCAGTAGGATGAGTAGGGGCGCCAGCATAGAACTCGCCAACATAATCTCGAGGAGCACGATACCAATCATAGGCGTTACCGGGCTGGAAGTAGGCATGGACAGCCTCATCCTCACAGCGGTAACCCGAAAAAGCTGGATCTCGAGGGATGGAAGCGGCAGAGTGACCAGTCTGTGCAAAACGCAGATCGGCCAAGGAGTTTGCCATCGCCTGGTAACGGGTGACATCGCGGAACTCACGCTCGCGAGCCATGTCCGTCATCGAGACGTGCAAAGCAGATAGGTGCTGATGTATGCCCTCAAAAGTCATGGCATACGGCTGATGTGGTGGAGATGGTGCAGTAGGAGGAGCAGGAGGTGTAGCTGAAGCAGTCCGGCTGCGACGAGAAAGCTGGAGTAACTTGGGCTCAGAGTCCTGAGTACAAGTCGATAGATCGATGTCGAAGCGCTGAAAGATACGAGGGAGAATCATCGCGTAAGAGAAATTTCAATCTCTTGCACGACAACGTCCCATCATCTGAATACTAGTCTTGGGGACGGAAAAAGGAATCCCCTTGATAAGATGATACATAGCGGACAGCTCAAGCGAAGTCACATCATCCTTGGAAGTGGATTTTAGAAGTAGAGTAGAGTAGATGATGCGATGCAATTCATAGTTAAACAAGTTAAGGTTGTTAGCCTTGAACTTTCCAGAACGTACTCTGTCAGGAGCACAAAGTTCCGTTTTAAAACTCGTGAGTGTAGTGCCTTCGGAAAACTCGAATTCCGTGATATCAACTAGCGGTTCACCTTCATTGGGAATTCCAAGAATCTCCGCTAGGAGGACATCATTGAACTCAATATCTATGCCTCCAACACGTGTGCTCACATCAAAAGTGTTAACTATGAGATTGCAATAGAACAATCTAATGGCATTAGTAGCAATTGGGAAGCATAGTTTAACAAGCAAATGTAACCCTAATGCCTCAAATAAGTGACGATGGTCAGGAAATACCGTCCATTTAACCGGAGCGCCGTTGCATATGGATCGGATGGAAAAGTCACCGTACCATAATAAAGCTTGATCGAGGGTTTGAAAGAAAAACCCATCGAAAGCACCGTCGCTCTTTTGGACTGGCGAAAACAAAGAATCCGTGTGAGGATTCGAAGAGGACCCTTCCTCACTAGGAGTAGTCTTCTTCCTCTTAGATGGATTAAATCTAGGTGCCATTGAAATAAATAAGCACAAATTTGAAAGTGTAGAAAGAGAGAGTTATACCTCACAAAAATTAGATATGTTGTAGAGAAGGATGATCTCCGCACGATTCCAAAGTTTGGAAGGATTTCACCAAGTAGATAGGGAGCAATGGGTTGGTGAATACCTAGGATTTGGAGGATTTTCGGGCGGCTGTAGCTGCTGGTTGGAAATATGGAAGCAATGGAAGAGAAGGAGCTCTCGGGTTCTGGATATATACGCAGATACCCTCAACCGAACTCGGGTCGAATTCGGTCAGAGTTCTGGCCGAATTCGCCTAGGGTTCTTTCAAGTTGATTTTGCTACTTCTTTTTCATTGACTCGTTTCAAATATTTAATTCAAAGATTAGTTATTTTAGCTTTCAAATAACATAATTAATAATATTTTATGAGTTAAATATCGTTACACAGCAGCTGTCTCAGATTAGCTGTAGGAGTACTGTCACAGCTGGCGGAGGTTTACCGGGGAACTCTTAAATACCGCTTCGCTTCAACCGTAGTTGTGGTGACAGACAGACTCTTTATTAGCTTGTCTCTAACACAGTTTTTGCATAATGATATACAATAATAAAATAACATCAATTAATATTATTGACGTCCAAAATTCCTAATTCTCGACGTAAATAATTGAAGCGATCTTCCGCTAGAGGTTTAGTGAAGATGTCAGCTAATTGATTATCAGTATCTATGTATACAAGGTTTATATCTCCATTTTGATGATGATCTCTAAGAAAATGATGCCGAACCTCGATATGTTTAGTACGAGAGTGACATACAGGATTCTTAGTCAAATTAATGGTGCTAGTGTTATCACAGAAAATGGGAATATGTGTGTAAAATAAATCAAAGTCTTCTAAGGTTTGTTTCATCCACAAAATCTGAGCACAACAACGTCCTGCGGCGATATACTCAGCCTCTGTTGTTGATAAGGCTACAGAATTTTGCTTTTTACTAAACCAAGAGACTAGAGCCTTGCCTAAGAAATGACATGTACCGCTAGTACTTTTCTATCAACCTTGCATCCAGCAAAATCTGCATCCGAATAACCAATAAGGTCAAAGGATTTGGATTTGGGATACCACAAGCCGACAGAAGAAGTGCCTTTAAGGTATCGGAAGATATGCTTAACTGCAGACAGATGTGATTCCTTTGGGTTAGCTTGAAAACGTGCACACAAGCAAACACTAAACATTATATCTGGACGACTAGCAGTTAAGTAAAGTAAACTACCAATCATACCTCGATACTTACGTGTGTCGACTGGCTTGCCTTGTTCGTCAGAATCAAGCTTTGTTGAAGTTGCCATCGGAGTGCCAATAGGTTTGACATTGTCCAGATCAAACTTCTTTAGCAAATCTTTTGTGTACTTGGCTTGATTAATGAACATCCCATTGTCAGTTTGTTTGATTTACAATCCGAGAAAGAATTCCAGCTCTCCCATCATGCTCATCTCAAACTCATTCTGCATACACTTAGAGAATTCTTGACAAAGAGATTCATCAGTGGATCCAAATATGATATCATCAACATAGATCTGAATTAAAAGCAGCTTGCCATTAAAAGATTTAATAAAAAGTGTAGTGTCAACCTTTCCTCTTGTAAAACCGTTGTCAAGTAGAAAAGAGCTTAGACGATCATACCAAGCACGAGGGGCTTGTTTCAAACCGTATAAGGCTTTCTTCAACTTGAAAACATGGTCAGGATTTTTGAAATCCGTAAAACCCGGAGGTTGTGCTACAAAAACTTCTTCTTTTATAAAACCATTTAGAAAAGCACTTTTTACATCCATTTGAAAAAGTTTAAAATCATGAAAACATGCAAATGCACATAACATACGAATGGATTCTAATCTCGCAACTGGGGCATAAGTCTTATCGTAGTCGATACCCTCTTCTTGATTGTATCCTTGAGCTACGAGTCG
The DNA here is from genome assembly GCA_029216955.1 of Iris pallida. Classification (NCBI taxonomy): domain Eukaryota; kingdom Viridiplantae; phylum Streptophyta; class Magnoliopsida; order Asparagales; family Iridaceae; genus Iris; species Iris pallida. The sequence continues at coordinate 116,626 of JANAVB010017097.1, forward strand.
AGCCTTGTTACGAGTTACTAAACCATCCTCATTCAGTTTGTTTCGGAATACCCAACGGGTGCCAATGACCGGATGATCAATAGGCTTGGGAACAAGTTCCCAAACTTGATTCCGTTCGAATTGGTTCAATTCCTCTTGCATGGCATCTATCCAGAAACTATCACTACATGCTTCATTAATAGATTTAGGTTCTAGCTGTGAAATAAATGCAACACTAGAAATAATATCTCTACTGGATGATCGAGTGCTTACTCCTTTGGTAATGTCACCAATTACCAAATCTTGTGGATGATCAGCTGTGAATTTTAACCTTTTCGGTAGACTCTGTAGGTAGCTGGTTCCTGGATCTCCTCTAGGGGGTTCAGCTTGTGCAGAGCTTGGTTCAGGTTCAGCTGATGTTGAGCTTGATGTAGGCAGATCTTCATCACTGTCATCGAGTGTCATTTGGTTCATTTCATCAAAAGTGACGTTGATTGACTCTTCGATGATCATGGTACGTTTGTTGAAGATTCTGTATCCTTTGCTCTTGGCCGCATAACCTAAAAATATACCTTCATCGGCCTTTTCGTCAAACTTTTCCAAATTGTCTTTAGTATTAAGAATAAAGCACTTACAGCCAAATATCTTAAAATATGAAACTGAAGGAATTCTATCAAACCATAACTCAAATGGAGTCTTCTTCGATTTGGGTCGAATTAGAACTCTATTGAGCACAAAGCAAGCTGTATTGACAGCTTCAGCCCAGAAGTATTTGGGTAGGCTAAATTGATTTAACATTACTCTGGCCATTTCGGTTAGAGTTCTGTTCTTACGTTCCACAACTCCATTTTGTTGTGGAGTTCTAGGACAGGAGAACTCGTGTATAAAACCGTGTGTGTCACAAAATTGCTCGAAATCAGCATTCTCGAATTCGCCTCCATGATCGCTTCTAATACGAGTGATCATGTAACCTTTTTCATTTTGTACTTTCTTGCAAAAGGCGACAAATTCGGATAATGCGTCATTCTTGCGTGTCAAGAAATATACCCACGTGTATCTAGAAAAATCATCTACAATTACAAATGCATATAATTTACCTCCGAGGCTAGCAACTCTGCTAGGACCGAATAAATCCATGTGTAGCAATTGTAGAGGTCTAGTAGTACATACTGCGTTTACAGACTTGAATGTGGATCTGGTAGCCTTGTTCTTTTCGCATTGGCTGCATACCGAATCCTTCTTGAATGTTATGTCCGGTAAATCGCGTACTAACTTCTTTGTAGATAATCTTGAAATTGTATCCATGTTTGTATGACCGAGTCTCATATGCCATAAATGACTCTCATCACTTTTGGCCATTAAGCATCTACCTGAAATGTTAGCTTCTTCCAATAGATAGAAAACATATATATTGTCTTCCCTGATTCCTTCAAAGATAGTACTACCAGTTGAGCTATCAACTATAGTACATTTGTCTTTGCCAAAGTTGATACCATAATCATGATCAACTAGATGACTTATGCTGAGCAGATTATGTTTCAACTCGGTAACCAGACAGACATCTTTAATCACGGGATAGGGAGATTTACCAATATCATCGATACCAATAATATACCCTTTCAAATTATTACCGAAGGAAACATAACCTTCCTTCTTCTTCTTCGACAGTGTTGCAAATAGAGTAGCGTCACCGGTCATATGCCGTGAGCAACCGCTGTCGAGGATCCATTTGCTTCTAGCCTGTGAAGGGTGTTCCACCTACAAAACAGTTTGCAGATGAAACTCTTGGTACCCATTTCTTGTAGGGTCCTGAATTGTTAGCTTTAGGTATCCAAGCATAAACATTTAAATCAACTAGCTTTCTCATTCTACATACAGATGAAATATGACCAATGAGGCCACAATAATGACATTGTGCATGTTGAGTGTTGAAAGCAGAGTGATGTGCATGGTTGGTAGGTTTAGGTTTTCTAGTATAGAAGAATGCATACCTATGATCATGTTTGGGCTTAACCTTTTGGGGTAAAGGTTTTATATGGTTTGGTCTGACAGTGTTTGGCTTGGGAATGTTCCGAATTTTCGGTAAGTGACACGTGTTAGGATAGGAAGCAGCAGGCTCAGGCTGTTTTTCTAACCTAATTTCCAACCTTTTGGAAGTGTCATATAACTTAGTATAGTCAGAAGTGAGTGATTCCATTCTGATTTGTGCAGATTGAAGACTTTTCTTTTCTTTAGAAAGATCTTCTCTCAATTGGTCTATAATCTTATCTTTCTCTTCGGATGACTGTTTAGTCTCGTGTAATAAGAGCTTTATAGAGGAAAGCTCACCAGACTCACTAACACTAGTTCTAACCTCAGCTAGTAGGTCGGTAAGTCTTCCTATTTCTCCTTTGTACTCTTTGAGTACCTTCTTAGCGGTCTGATATTTACTACGCAGTTTCCTGTAGTCAAGCATCAGGTCACTGAAGGCATCTCCTAATTGCTCAAAGGTAAAGTCATCATATGTTTCTACAGGTTCAGTAGGTACCTGATCGATTGCCATGAAGCAGATGTTTGCAGCGTCCTCTGAATGTTCGTCTTCTGAGTCGCTGGCTTCACTTTCATGCCATATGCTGGTGTTGGCATATTTCCGGGATGTTGATCTCTTCAGGTTGCCTTTTTCATACCTGTTGTTCTTCTTGCTCGATGATGAGTTGGTGGGACAGTCCTTCTTCATATGTCCCTTCTTCTTGCAGCCATAGCAGACAGCATCTTCTTGGTACCAGTTGTTGCTGTTGTTCTCTTTGACTCTTTTCTCATGTCTCATGAATCTTTTGAACTTCCTTGCTAGGAGTGCTTGATCTTCAGCGTCAGATCCACTGCTGTCTGAGTCATCTTCAGCAGCTTTTCTGTGCTGAGCCTTGAGGGCGATAGTCTTCTCCTTTGGTGCAGGCTCTTCAAAATCTTGTAGATCCAGTTCATGAGTGAGTAGCTTACCCATGAGTACTTCAAGTGACATTGTGGTGAGGTCGTTTCCTTCAATGATAGCTGTAGCCTTCGAAATCCAGTTCTTGGTGAGAGCTCGCAGGAGTTTGCGAATCTTTTCGTGGTTACTGTATTCTTTGCCTAAGGAGGACAAAGGGTTTACAATATCCAAGAACCTCTCGAACATTTGTGTGACTGTTTCATTTGGCTTCATTTTGAACGCCTCGTACTCTTGAGTAAGTCTGCTGACTTTTGACTCCTTGACTTGAGTCGTGCCTTCATGTGTAACTTCGAGAAGCTTCCATACACCATTTGCCGTTGTGCATATAGATACCCTGTTAAATTCTATTCTGTCTAAGGCACAAAAAAGAGCATTAATGGCACGTGCGTCAAGACTGGCCTTTTTCTTTTCTTCCTCTGTATAACTGTTTTGGGGTTTTTCAACTAAAACACCCTCGACATTTATACGAGGTGGCTTCTGATAGCCATCAAGAACAATAGCCCATAAGTCAAAATCAAGAGACTTTAAGAAGAAACTCATCCGTGTTTTCCAATAAGTGTAGTTAGTACCATCAAACAGAGGAGGTCTGTTTGTGGCCTGACCTTCACTTGTGAATTTCATAGTAGCCATGTGATGTGCTGTGATCTAATAAATAATGAATAAATAATAGCACTTTTACCTTGCTTTACCTGTAACACCCGCTCTGATACCAATTGTAGGAACGATATAGTAAAGCGTAATACTCTAGAGGGGGGGTGAATAGAGTTGGCAGCGGAATAATGCTAATTAAAAAGTTAGCAACACAATCACAGTATATAATCACAGATGAAAATAAAGTAAAGGCAGAGTTCAGAAAGCAAACGCAAAGACAGCGATTTATACTGGTATCCCTCTGTTGAGGACTAATCCAGTCGGTAGAACTCTTGCTACCAGTTTGAATCCACTATAGGAAAAACCGCAAGTTTTCTTACGAAGTCCTTGCAACTTCTACAACGCGAGCTTTGATACGAAGAACTCGTCCAACTTCAAATGTGAAGAGGTATTCTTCAATCAAGCCTTCTGATTACAATCTCTCAGAAACTTCTAGACCGTACCGCACTGGCAAATCGACTAGAGGATTGTAACTGGCTTGGGATCTGAAAATGAAAGCTCTAGAAAACTCTTTGGAAGATAGAAAGCTTTAGATAGAGAGAAGATTGAAAGTGAATGAGTGATTTGAAATGATCGAAATACTTCTCTATTTATAGGATTTCCAAAGGGAGAACTCTGTCAGAATTCGGGCATAATTCGGGCAGAACTCGATGAGCAAATCTCGGTCAAATCCGCAACTGCAGGAGGACCAAGTTCCAGAGAATTCAAAATCAAAACGGCCACCAACCGAACTCTGGCCGAACTCTGGCCGAACTCTGGCCGAGTTCTGTCAGGGTTAGGTTAGGGTTTTTAAAATAGGTTTTGGTGATTTTTGAAAACCTTTTTGAAAACCTTTTTATAAACAATATGATAGGTCATTTTAAAAACATTTTGAACTATTTTGGGAATAGCCTATTTTCCAGTACGACTCGGTGTACAATGTATTCCTAGACTCAAATAAAAAGAAAATTACATTGCATAGGAAATACAGACTCAAGTAGGCAAACAGATCTTCAGTCTTGAACGAAGTGAATATCCAATCTTGCTTATGTCCAAGAGGCTGAGAATGTCCCAACAAGCTTTGTATATCCAGACAGAGTTTTGATCAATTATTAAAATCAGGTTGACCATATGACCAATTGGCCAACAGATTCTACGGTAAAACCCTCATGCTTGCCATGTCCTCATAACCTCTGAGCAAATATCTTGGTTTTCCTTTCACCCTATTATCCGTATCCTGAAGCAGGGTACGCCAAGGATAATAGGTCCACAAATATCCCTTGCTAAGCTTCTTAGCATAAATCTACCAACTCACCATGCCCCGGGAGCCCAGCTGCTCCACGACATTCTTTTTTCCAATACCGAGAGCATCCGTGACCACTTTATCATGGCTGTTCCGGACATCATGACCAAACTTGTTATCTGTACCTAAAACTAAGGTACGCCTAGGGTAACAAGTCCACAAATAATCCACCAGCAAGTCCAATTCCGCAAACGCCACAAGTACAAGAAAGAGAAGATGAGTCGAAACATGCTTATTTATTCAAAATTCTAAATACTGTATCATTTGGGATCATATCCCTTACAAAAAAAGAAAAAAAAGAGAAGCAAAAGAAAACAGAAAGCTGATCACTGTTCCGGGGCAACATAACGCCCTGAGACGGTCCGTCAGCAAAGCAATCGACCGCTCAAACCTCTGGGAGGCTCGACGCTCCGCCTCGTGGGTCAGCACCGCCTCGTCCTCTAGATGAGCGTGAGCTTGCCAGTTGTCTTCAAATTTCTTAAAGGCCCGCTCCAGTTAGCAGAAGATCGGGAAACCTTCTCGGCCACCCGAACGATTGACTCATGTTCCGCCCGAGCAGCCTCCAGCTCTGACTCTAGGAAGGCCAATTCCCTCTGGAGTACGAGGATCCGCTCCTTCGTATCAACGATTCTACGAGAAGCAGACTCTTTCCGAGCACGACAAGCCTGACTCCGACGACCCAGCCGGTCATACGAGGCGGAGAACTTATCAAGTTCTCCCTGTACAACTGGCCCAGCAGTATCTCGGGCAAGCTTGATCCTATCACGAGCAGTAATGAGGAAGCCCCGCTCCCGCTCAATCGCAGCAGGCAAGCCCGCCTGTCGTATCGCCAGTAGTTGGGTCACAAGCTGATCAGCCTCTGTCAGCTTAGGTTCCAGCAGTGCAGCCAACCCCACCCCGCCGGGAAGGGACTTCAAAGTCGCAACCTGACCCCGAGCGCATCGAAGAGATAGAGAAAAAGGGGTCCCCCGTTCCACGGCAGCATCTACGCCCCTTTTCAAATGGCGATAGAAGCTGTCAACCACGTCCTGCGTCACCTCGTCCCGAGTCTTCGAGGAAGCCGGTGTCAGCGGGAGTGTGGCTGGCAGCACTGAAGAAGACGCGATAGAATCTGTCGTCCCTGCCACAAGAGAAGCAAACTTCGCACGAAAGGACTCTTGAACAGCGGCTAACTCCTCTTTGGCAACCTGTAAAATTTGAATACTCGGTAGGGTCGAGAGGTCAGTCTCCGGAACCGTATAATCTGCGGAGGATGAGGCTGAGACCATCGCCAACTCCATTCCCGTCTGCCTGGAGCTGGCGGGAGGCCCCTCGACATGAGACGACAAAGGAGAGGGAACGCTCCTTTCTCCCAGATCACGGCAGGCCGAGCCTTCCCCAAGAACATCCACGGCGGGAAGTAAAGGGTTAGGACCTGCAGGGCCAAGACAACCATGAATCGATTTGACCCGGAGGATATGGTGATAGAGCAAATAAGCCCCCTCACTAGTAAATATCTGGCTTATCTTACCAATTGAGGAGTATGGAGGCCGAGGTTCGCCTGCAGCTACCGCAGCCTCTTCACCAACAGCCCCCGAGCCAGGTATAATAGACTCCTCCGCCCTTGCATCCTCGGGAAGAGATGCACCGAGATCGGCGTCGCCTTGCTGAAGCTCAACGGTCTCGGAGACAGGCCCAAGGAAACCTTCATCACCCTGGGCCGAGGCTTCAACAACCTGGGAGCTCCCAGCCGTCGCTGAGAGAGCCCCCACAGAAAGGACCGCGGCACACACGCCGCTAACTAAAACAGCAAGGGCCGAATCAGCTCTAGGGGCAGTAGACGGTTCAGGAAAGTTCGGTTCATCAGACGGCTACAAAGAAAGGTGATTAAGTCATATCTCCGAGAGAAAAGAAAACTACAACAAAGAGATGGCTCCGACTTACCTCTGGAACATCGTCTACATCCTCACCCTTCTCCGTAATAAGCAGCCTACGGGGTCCGACCGCCGCTCTCTTTACAGAAAAAGCTACTCCTCCGCCAGTGGACTCATGCCTGCCTCGCTTACATGAGGGACCAGGCACGACGGGCGGTAGTTCTACCTGCACTACCTCCGGCACAGATGGCAATTGGTCCACCGCTTCATCGAAAACAACCGACGGTTGATCCGTCATCATCTCGCCTGCCATGACGGGAGGCTGACCCGCCATTGCCTCGTCACCCGAGGAAAGAGAGTCTTCGTCGTCCCGTTCATTGTCTTTCTCAATGGTGTCGAAGGATTCGGAATCGGGCATAGGAACTCTATTCGCCCCTTTCTTCTTTGCCCTCGGCACCATAGCCTTCTCCGTCAGGCAAGTGCCCACAATGAAGCTAGTCCTTGAGTCAAAATCGAGGGGAAGAGGATTGGCCGTCACATAATAAAGGGTCGCCATATGCAGGATTTTTTCTATCACGTTTGCGGCAGGGACCAAGAAGCTAATCCGAGTATGACTGGTGTCATAGTAGCTTCATGCCCTAATACCGTCGAGAATGCTACCTTCAAATCCCAGGTGAGAAATGGGGCGCCCGAGGAATAGCTGACTGTACCCAAATTGATGGGCAAACCTACTAGACAAGTAGGGCTCCAAGTACACAGTGTTGCGATTCCGGTAAACTAAATGTGCCGGACGAATGTTACGCAGCCAGAAACGCATCTTTTCAGGTAAGAAATGAGGAGGTCCGACACCATCAACATGAACACTCCTCACCTCTTGATCAGTGAAACGGGGAACGGACACGAAGAAATTATACCCGTCCACCCTCGCCAGCATCCTCCGACACGTCGGCATGATACTACATTCCCAAGGCTGATGGTGATACCTGAAAAGAAAAGCGTCGTCATCTGTAACGCCATCTCCCATCCCAGGTCTCATCAAAGACTGATAATGCAGCAACAGCCATCCCAGCAAGTAATGATAAGGCAGTTCTATACGTTCAAAGTCTATTGCCACGTCATGAGCTATGACCTTGGACGAGAAGGCGCAGAGACCATGCTGAATACGGAACACAATGGCAGGAAGAAGAGCCAGCCTGACCCCAAAGGCCAACTTCACGGCAGGAAGAATGAAGTGGCGATTGATCCTCTCGATAGAACCTGCCCCTCCTGAGACCACGTAATTGCGCAGCCATACCATTAAAAACCCGGCCAAGAGTGCCTTCTCTGACAGCCGCCGGGCACCATAATAAAAGTAGCTGAAAGAGTCAATCTGGCTCCCGAACCTGTCACTTTTAGACTTCGACCTCCTAGCGGTCGACACCAAGTCCTCTACTTCCCTAGGAGTTAGATGATCTCGGGAAGTAACCCGGCCAGCCGTACTGAATTTAAAAAGGTACGAGACCCAAGATTTAGTATGGGGAGAGTCCCCTTCCGAGCTGTCATTTTTCTGGATAGCCGTTCGATGATAGGTGCTATGATGGCACAATAGTTCTTGATACACGACGACGAAACCGGAGAATCGTCGGTCCAAATCTTGGAGCTCCTCATTCGTCGGAGTATACATTTCGAAGGGTTCATCCTCCCAGGAGAGCTTGGAGATAGCATACATCTCGTGAAGAGCGAGCCCCAATTCCCCAATAGGGGTGAAGAAAGTCCCTGTCTGATGATTGTACATCTCCAGAAGGGCCATGAACAGTGGCTTATTAACGGGCAACCCGTGGCTGGTACCCCGAATAGCGTCATAAAGGTTGACTTCCCACAAAAAATCTTTGTATTTCCGCAGAATCTATGAGGTCAGGTTAGCCCACGGGGGAATGGGGTGTAACCAGCTCGGCAGTACCAACCTGCCAACAGGATATGACCCTTTGCGAGCAAGCTGGCTCAGGAAGGTATCAGCCTGAGAGAATAAAAAGTTAGGACCGGGGGTGTTGATGAAGGTACCCGAAACTAAACCCATCACGGACTGATTGGCCAAATCTTTGACCGTGCGCACTGACCCAGTGGCTTTGTTGTAACGGATGTCACCAACAAACATTCCCGGTCGGGTTGGAGTGAGGGTATCCGGCATCTGCTTGTCCAGAACGATCATATTGAACCACACAAAAGGGAAATGGTGCTTCATAATGGGGATGTGAATCGACATCCAGTCCAGGTCAAAATCCTAACTCTCGGAAACATCCAGCACTCGGGAGTTTTCTACGGTCAACGCATCCCCAAAGAGGAAGACCGGTTTCAGATACTTTCCGTCAGACTTCCCGGAGCTCATCATGTCATCGAAGAATTGAAAAGATTGAACCCTAATAGCATTCAGTCGCTCCAAAGGTTCTTCAACAAGTAGCTGTTCGGATACTTGACGAACTAAATCATCCCGATGCACGCTCGAGGCAAACTGACGCGAGACCACCATAAGTTCCCCTACAGGATTTACTGGCAGATTTACTGAGGAAAAAAGCAAAAGAAACAAATCAAAATGATAGCGGAAACACAAAACTATGTGATGCTTATGCGGCTTAACTCAGTATAGCCTCATGCGGCTCAGTTTAAAAGAGTTCACACAGGTCAGTCCGAATGAGCTTATGCGGCTCAATTTGAAAGAGCCTATGCGGTTCAGTTCGACTAAGCTTATGCGGTTCGGCTCGAAAGGAACTTATGCGGCTCGGTGCGGATGAGCTTATGCGGTTTGAAAGGAGCATATGCGGATGTGGTCCGATTCGAATAAGCTTATATGATTCGGCTCGAAACAAACTTATGCGGCCCAGCGCGGATGAGCTTATGCGGTCCAGTTCAAATAATCTAATGCGGCTCAGTTTGAAAGAGCTTATGTGGCCCTGATGATGAAGTAGTTATACAAACAACTTTCATGCGGCTCAGGCCTGGGTCATATCCCATGCGGTCCGAATATGAGTCGAACACACAGCATACTTGGGAATATAGGCTCGCGCATAAAATATACGACGTAGCCATGGCAGTTCATATTGATGGTCCTACCAGCAATAGGCGGGTGAATGTCGGAGTGAAAAACAGGCACGCCAGCCGTCGGAGGAGCCGCCACATTCGTCGCCGCGGTCGATGAAGACGCGGCCTTCTTGCCCTTCGCCGTTGCAAAAGATGATGCGGCCTTCTTGTCCATAGCAGCAGCAGTCTTCTTGGAAGCCATTGCCGATCGCTGATAGGGGAAGACGAAGAGGAAGTCGGCAACGAAGAGTTCGAGCAAAAGAGAGAAGGTAAAGAAACCCTCAAAGAAAAAACTTACTCCTACTTATAGGCGAAGGAGGCTCGAAAAAATCAAAACAAATGCCTCGATCTACGCGCCGCCTAAAAGAATAAACCGCTTCGGTCAAAACAAAATTGACCCTTGCGATCCCCCCAAGAGGCGGCGAATCAAGGGCATTTAATGCAGAAGATTTGCACACGTGGCTAAGACACGGGGCAAAAAGTTTATGCGGTCTCACAACTCGTACGGCCAGATAAACCCATGCGGCTGAACCATCTATGCGGACAACAAAGGCCATGCTTCTTATTCAAAGTATTTCAATTTTGCAAATTGAAAACTTTGAAGGAGGTCTTGTAGAAGCATAAAAAATATCAGAACGATGATCTATGCGGCTCAAAACAGAAGAACCCCATGCGGCTCGTACAGAAGCAGTCCCATGCGGTTCAGAGAGACTCTTAGTCTCATGCGGCTCGGACAGAAGAGCCCATGCGGCTTACATAGGGACAGTCCTGCGGTTCAAAGAGTCCCCCAGCCGCATATGGTTCAAAAGTACATGCGGCTCGCGGAGATATGCGACTCAATGCCACGTGTACCCACGAGACCCCTTCATACAGCTGGCCATCGAGCAGTCTGCCTATTTAATGCTCTGTCATGATTTGACAGATGACGACTCTGACATAAAGTATCATAATGGCCCTGCCATAATGACAAACTCTTGGGATATAGGAGAAAATATCTGACGCGATCCGAGATTGACACGTGGCTACTCCCATGCGGCTCCAGTGAAGAACAGCTTCATGTGGCTGGTAAGGATCGTCTTCCTACGGCTCACCAAAAAGCCATCCCATGCGGCTCGCAATTACTATACTTATGCGGTTCACCAAGAAACCATCTCATGCTGCTCGCAAATACTATACCTATGCGGTTCGCCGAGACGCTATCTCATGCGGTTCATGGATGTCATGCGGCTTTGGCAGAGTCCATCAACAAGACACGTGGCAGAGATTCAACGACAGCTGGCAGCAAAGATGATTATGAGATACAAAGATTTACCAGATCCCAATGACCATATCCTCATAATTAATGGGATCAGGTCATATCATTCATAATCAAACCAATGGGACACGTGGTGAGAGATCCAAGCTTGACACAACCAATCATGAAGATTTAACTCAATCAACATTAATCATTCGCAGGATTCAGTGCTATCCCCATCTATGGCCCAGATCCTTCACTATTAAAATTAATGGTCCAGATTGATTATACATCAGGCCGCCGCAACTTTGAGAATGAGCAATCATTCAAACCCTAATGATGCTCCCCCACTATTATAAATAGCAAGGTGCCATTCCCTTATGATATACACGAAAAAAAAAGAGAGACAAGGAGAGATATACGCTACCAGAGAGAAAATACACAGAGAGAGAGAGAGAAGCCGGAAGAGCAACAGAGGAGCCAGAAGAGCATTTCTTCATCAACGCTAACCATCTTCTTCACAGGAGCCGAGGCTGCATACCGATCATCCAAGGAGTAAGGCAGGGCTGCCGTCGTCTTCCCGAGCCTCTATCGTCACCCCCCAGAATCTAAAATAAACAATTGTACTTAGACTGCTGTACCTAGGTTTTCGTCCCTAGGCTTTCTTTGTACAAGCGAGTTTGTAACGTGAAGTAAAAGTCTGATCCTCCGATAATTATTTTGTTCTTTTATATTTCATGGCAAACAGAACTGTGCTTGACTTGACCACATGAATACATCATACGGCAAGTGATCCCCCTAGCCGCATGAATTATGCTGACCGCATGAACCCCTTAACCGCATGGCAGCACTTGACCGCATGAACCTCCATGCGGCGAGTCTTCCAGCCGCATAAGACTTAAGCTTGGCGCGGCCGCATATGCTCGTGAGCATTAAGCCGCATGAAACCCTTGCACTTCTTGCCGCATAACTGAGTCTCATCCCAGCCGCATGAGATCCAGAACCACCTAGCCGCATGCGCCCCCCTAGATTAGGCAGCCGCATGTGCGCCCACCATATCGAGCCGCATGGATATTTGCTCTGTGAGCCGCATGAACTCGGGCCAGTCCAGCCGTATGAGAACCCTTCCCCCGCTAGCCGCATGGACCTCCATTTCAACCCAGACGCATATACTTCGCACCCCTTCAGCCGTATGAGACCTGTCCACCGCTGGCCGTATATGCTCCACTGCCCCGCCAGCCGCATGAAGCTTACTTCCCTCTGGCCGCATGATACTTCGCTGCATGACCCTGAACTCTCCTAAGCCGCATGCATTCCCTTAGACCCGAGCCCCTTCCAACCGCATGGGCTACTCCCTCCTCGGCCGTATGAGATCATTCCTGGCCGCATATGCCTTAGCCGCATGACTCTTCTATAGCCCTGTGTACTATTATTTTATTATTATTTGCCCATGTCTTGTAACCCCTATTGTATATTTTTACGCCTATTTTATAGCCTTACGCCTTTTGTCATGAACTTGATAATTCCGAATTTATTTATTATGTTTGGAATGATAATTGAACATGGCTTGATAGTGGCCCGTCGTAGTGCACTCCTGACCTGATAACTTGACCTGCTATACATGACACGACAGTGACCCATAGTGGTGCACTCTTGACAAGTACCCTGACATGCTTGATAGTGGCCCGTCGTGGAGCACTCTTGATAAGTAATAATGATAATAATACTGGCCCGTCGTGGCGCACTCTTAACAAATCAATTCATTGGCCTGAACATCGTGGATGATTGTGCTTGTATAAACTGCTAGTCCGGTTGTGTCTTGCATCATGTCTAGGGCATGATCCCTGAGTACCACGGTCAGGGATTCATAATGAATCTGGCTCGGTTAATGACTAGATGGATCAAATAGTTCATAGAGAATTTCCCAATTACCTGTTGCCCCTTTGGTCCCGGCCTTATATATATACATGGGATTTGTTGCTATCCTTCGAGATGAGCGCACTTCCAGCCCGCCGTCGAGTGTGGTACCTCAGGACACATGTATGTTACTACAGTGTGTCTGCTATATCCTGCTATCTTTTCTTTTTCTTGCTGGGATCACTCAGGTAGTAACAAACAGGTAACCGGACTTGGAATTCTTATTGCATTCTTGCTAGTAACTAGGCCTGTGATAACCCTAGTTAGTTAAAGTAGCAAGCCGTACTTGTTGCTTGGCCGTGCTTGTTGGATGGGGTTCAATCTGTCTAGTCTTGTCTTGATCCTGTACAAGATTGTTACACGTCCTGATTTCTTATATTTATTTTGTCGATAAATGGTAGGAGAAGCCAAGTTCCATTCAGACGAAGGGTTACAACCCCGGTCCTTGTTTGGTTTACAGGTTGTAACCTGGTTATCTGAATAGTCCCATGGTTATCTCATCGTATATCACCTGTTATGTTTTTCCTTAATTCCTGTCTTTATTATCTTATCATTATTGTGCTAATTGCTGGTTTTAGTTCCTAAGTGAAGCCTCCTTTGTGGCACTTGCTCGTTCTGGGGTCTGACCCAGCTGGTTTTGTATGGCCAGATACTGGAGCAGCAGCAAAGGATCTACCTGCTTTCCTGTCCGATGGTGACTGCCAGACTTAACCAGGGCAACGAGTAGGTTTTTTTGTTCTCCCACTGCAATTGTACATTATTCTTTTGAGGCATTTAGCCGACGAGCACTTGTTAGCTCGATGCACTTTACTTACTGTCTGCCTACGGGCTGTAATCATGATCGACAACTCGAGGTTGATCATGTATGACTTAACTCTTGCTAGTCCTTACATTTTGTACGACTAGCTTCATTATCATCTGGATATGTAATGTTTGGGACGCCTAACAATTGTATATTTGGTGGTCTAATATCTTGTAATTATTATTAGTTGGTTGAGATTGAGACAATAGGATAATTTATGACCTTAAGAGACTGATGGCTTGTAGACAAACCCTCACATATGTAGACAGCCGTGACCGTATGGTGAGATGGATTCTATTTCATTATACGTAGCTGGCTATGTCTGCCCCCGCTCTCCAGTATTCTGGTTCTGGGGCGTGACACATATAGTTTAAGGATTTAAGCCGCATAGATTCTGTACTTTGGCCGCATAAAGCTCATGCGGCTTAGGTCACAGTCACCCCTGGCCGCATGAAGTTCGGAGACTTTAGGGCCGCATATGTTTGATCCGCATAAGGTTCATGCGGCTTAGGTGATACTCCTTCTGGCCTTATGAACCCTGCTTTTAGTGACGTCCCATGTCTTATCTTTTTGTCAAAGTGTCAGAGCTGTCATTTTTGTTAGTTTTGACAGAACTTGTCAGCTTTATCAGACGATCTGATCCTCTTGGCCGTATATCTTTCTTCTGCAGCTGGTTGTCGACGGGCCGCATAAGGCAATAAATCTGTCATGCGGCTTTCCTTTTTGCGGACCGATTTGGCCCAAAGTACATATACGGCAAATTGTGATCCGCATGAACCCTATATTTTCCATGCTTCTACAAGACCCCCTTCAAAGTTTTCAAATTTCAAATTTTGAATACTTTGAATAAGAAGCATGGAGAAATGTCAAGCTGCAGGGAGTCTTCAAGTAGCAGGGAGTTTTCGAGCCGCAGAAAGACCTCGAGCCGGGGGAAAATCTTGAGTCGTAGGGAAATCTTGAGCCGCAGAGAGACCCCATCAGCCTGCCAGCTGTTACTGCTACATTTAATTTTCTTGATTCGGTTGTGGACCTTTTTTAGAGATAAAGTCGACGGTTACTGGGTATAAAGTCCCCAAACGTCGACATTATCTTTAATGATCTCGAGAATCGAAGAGACGCTCTTCAAGATAAAGCCGACGGTTATTTAGGGATAAAGTCCCCAAACGTCGTTATTATCTTTAATGATCTCGAGAATCGAAGAGGCACTTTTCAGCAACTCCATAAATAGGTGTCATTCGGAGAGAGATTTTCCTCTTTCTTCTTCTTCTCCTTCAACTTCATCATACTTTCTGCTATAGCTCCAAAATCTTCCAAGTCGACTGGTGCGGCAGCCAAAAGGAGGGGACTTACCTCTCCGTCGAGAGCGGCAGACGCTCCTTTCATTCATCCTGACGTACAACCCCCTCTCAAGACTAAGGACTGTGGGAAGACGACGACTGAAATTTTGAATGGCTATATCGAATATTTCATGCACGGGCCTGTCATATACTGCCTTTGTGCTTTATGCCTGGTCGATGCATGCCCTATCTCATTTGGACCGTATGTGTTCTGTATGATAGGGCTGCATGTGCTGGGCCGCATAACCGTTGCTCATTCGAACTTGAACCGCATAAATGCCTCAAGACTGATTCGCATGAATACTTCATGACTGAGCCGCATAAGTGCCTCATGATTGAGCCTCATGAGCACTTTATAATCGGGCCGCATGAGTATTGTATGACTGGGCCGCATAATTGCCTCATGACTAAGCCACATGAGTACTTCATGACTGGGTCGCATGAGTATTTCATGACTGAACCGCATAAATACCACATAATTGAACCGCATGAACACTTCATGACTGAGCCACATAAGTGCTTCATAACTGTGCTGCATGAGTACTTCATGAAGCCGGCCTCACGACTTTTGGTCGCATGAGTTCTGTTTGGCTAGGCCGCATGACTGGCTAGGCCGCATAACTAAAAAAATAGAGTTCTTTGTTTTATTTTCAGTGCTAAGCCCCTTTTTTTTCCATGTTTTGTAGGGATCTGGCTAGCAAACTTCTCCAAGACCGGTGTCGGCGATAGAGTGAAAACACACCATTCTGACACAAATATTAGACAGCTCAAATAGGCGTTTCGGTCGACCTTCTCAGAATTGGACCAAACTTGGCGTACAATACCAAAATTTTGATATGGTCATGCAAGCGCAAGTTTTGTCTCGATATGACAAATGTACAAGAAGTTATGGCCAAGTTTACAAAATGTCGATATAGGGGTATCTTGACGAATAACACTGATTTCGTCGCGCACACGCAACGAAATTGAGTTCCGTCCGTTCCCACATGTCGGTAACATCCATATGCACCTTTCTATGTATATAGTGCACGACCACGTCGCCCGGTTTGAAAGGGCGCATGCCGTATCGGGAATTTTTTTTAAAGTTTTCACAGTTTTAAGCATAATTTTTCTGGATTTTTACAATCGAATAACTTGGTGTATACTTAATGAATTCCTGATATACAAACTAGATTTTACTCTCGTATAGGTTGTCTCTAATTGTTATAATATAGATTTGGTAAACTGTAATTAGGTCTACAATAGTTAGCCTTCCAAAGTGGGGTCTGGACAGCCCTATGGTTCTGTTTTCAATCAATTTTTGGCCCGACTTTGCATCGATTTATCAATCAACAAATTCTATCTGAAGGGTTTCGAAGAGGTATATGCAAGTTTTCTAGGGAAATTTACGTGATTAAAAAAGATCGAGAATGCATGGAGAAATAGGATCGGGGAGGGTACCTGGCAATCGATTTTCTCGAACAGAGTTGGCTCTGTTGCGATCGATTTCGGTTGCTTGGCGGCGGCTGCCAACGACTTGCAAGCGACTGAATGTGTTCACAGGGTGGTCAGGGAGATTCGGTTGTTGCTGCATGAGAGTTTGGTGGAGTATCGATGGAAAGTATTTGAGGAACTATTTTCGTTCATTTGTTTATATATGTGGGAATTGAGGCCGATTTTTGATTGGTTTTAAATCGGATTGGATTGGGTTTTTAGGTTTTCCATAGGAGAATAGGATTTGGATAGCATAGGAGAAATTTGGGTTTAAATTGATCAAGATTTGATCAAGACACCCGATCAAAAATCATAAGACAATTCCATCCATACTGTCGGGTTTGGCCAGGTTGTGTATATCGCGAGATTTTAAAATCTCGTGATAATTTAGATTTCATAATTTTTTTTTCATTTCTTATATGAAGGGATATATAACTATAACTCTACTTTCCGATTTTTGAGGAAATAAAAATATTTTGATTTTAATAATAGCAATTGATTAAATTGGGTTTCAAATAAAAAGTTATTTTAATTAATAATATGATGATTGATATTTTAGAGGGAAATAATTTGGGATCAATTTTTCAAATTTTAAAAGTTGTTACAACCAATTTTGTGGTCCCCTCACCCTTGTTTTAAATAATAATAATTATTATTAACTGTTTTTTAACTATCTATATAATATTCTAAATAGGGGAGGGGTTTATTGCAAAATATTTGAGCGGAGGGGCTTGGGGGAAAATACTTTGTTGCGGGAGGCGGTTTTTGTAAATGATCATCCTTTTCTCTTTAAAAATCTGGAAAGAGACAGAGAGAGAATCATAAGCTTTATTTTTTTTTATTCATTTCTTTTAAATATCTTCCCCAATTTCTTTCGTTTCCAACCCAAGTTTGGCGGTTCCGACAACGATGGCGGCGTCCATCGATTCTCCGACAACTGAACCATTCTTCCTTCTCCATCCATTCTCAATCTCTAACCCTAAATTTCTGGTGGGAGCAACCATTGGCAAGAACGACGATGGCGACGACGACGACTCCGGCAAATTTCTTCGTGACAGTAAGGAATTTGATCTTCACCAAGGTCCAATAGGTTTGTCAACTCCATTGATTGTAGATGCATCAGTAGAATATAATTTCTCAAGCTTTTCTTAATTCGATTATTGTCCGTAGACAAATTCGCATCCACTCTGTTCCTGGAACTCGATCGATCATTCTTCTTCAGGATCAGTGAGTATATTCGGTAACTTCAAATTTCAGATCCAGAATTTGTTTTTCCAAGCTTCTTTTAGAAATCGAATGTTTCCTGGAAACTTGGATGATGAGCATAGGTGAGTGGTTGATTCCACTTCCTTCTTTTGGATCTTAATTGTGTAGCAATGTTGTGATGAAATTCTTAGGAATCAGTATGTTGAGTTTTGTTGGATCTCGAATCTTAATTTTGTTAATCATGGAAATCTGGAATGATTTTTACAATTTTGTTCATTCGATTTCAGTGGAGATCGAGATCTCTGTGTGTCGATTCTGACCACAACCTGTTTGGTACAATGTTGTATTCAGGATCGTAGCACTAACTGAACACAGGCAATTGGTATCTGGATTGAGAACCTGTTTCCTTCATTGCAACTTCCTTCAGGTATATTTATCTTTCTCATTGATCAGTTCGACTCGATTGATTCTTAATTTCGTGTGAATGTTTTCGTGTGGGATTAAGTGTTTAGAAGTGTGTGTGTGGTTGTTTGATTTTATGAATATCAGATGAAATATGAGGTTTGAACCAGAGCATTTCAATTCAGACTTTGAGACAGTCCTTTGTGACTTGTAGTTGCTGGGAACTCTCTTTAACAAGTCATATTGAAATGGTAGCAGTGTGGATTTATTTGATTGCCATTTGAACTGGAATTTCAAATCAGAGAATGGTTTCAGTTTACTGAGAGACTGAATCGTGAGTATTCTCATGATTTCAATTTGATGAAATTTGAGTTTGATTTCTGAGAACCTGTGCATTTTGGCTCAGTTCTTGAACTGAGATGATATCTCACATTACAGATTGATCCTGAATTTGGTTTACCTGTGATTTCAGTTCTTTTCCTGAGAATTCAGTACAAGGTGATTCAGTTCTTTATCTGAGAATTCATTGCAATGTGATTTTAGTTCCTTACCTGAAAATTCAGGGACTTATCATAAAACTGGAACCACATTGCAGGTTGAATGATTTGTGAGACTGATTTTAACTTGAACATAATTTTGGTTCAGCTGGGTATACAAAGTATTCATGGGATTGGGACTTGATATTCTCAGTTCAGTTTCAACTGAACTAAGGACTGGTACCAATTCGATTATGGAAGTTAAACTGCTGATTCAGTTCAGTCTTCTAGGCTGAATTGTGTGTTCCCTTCGAGCAATACATATTTCAGTATGATTCCTGAGATTATATTGTACCTGAGATTACATCTGAACCTGAGACCCATTTTAATCCTTGACTCATTTTTGAATCTAAGATTCAAGTTAGATTGGTTCAACTGTTAAGCTGGGAGAGATGGGTCTCAGTGATCAATGGCAGATTTGGCATGGGGTCTATACTGTCCTGATACACATTTAGCATAATGCCGTGGGGATTGATTCTTGATGATGTTAACATGAGATCTCAGTTCAGTTTTGGGACTCCTTCTTGGTCCAGGTCTTTTGGGTGAACTGAGAAGTAAATTTCAGACGAAATCTGAGTTTTAGAAGTCTGGACTTAATTCAACATTGAGATGGCATCTCACTGTTAAATTCAGTCTTGAATTCTTTGACTACAGTTTATATAACTCCATTGCAGTTTTTTTAGTTCAACCCAAAACCTGAGACTGTGCTATTTGTTGAGACTGAGAACCTGGATACTGACATGCAGATGCTATGTTGCATTTTGGGGTTTTTTTATAGCCAGATGTTTGGGATTGACTGAAAGATCAATCCCCATATCTAGTCTAGAAGATTAGACTATTTTCTTCATCTTTCAAGCAGATAGACATGATAAAGTATTAGATAACCAGTTCAGTTTGAACTTTACATTAGAAACTCTTGTATTGATATCCAAGGGTAAACTGAGAAATAGGTAAGAACCTTTCATTGGAACATTAGTCATCTACAAGTTCTGTAGTACATAAGACTGAATGGTAAGTGATTTTAATCCAAGTTCTCTTTGTCTTCCCTGTTTAGTCACTCAATTCCATATGAATCAGTGGTTGTATTTATCAAGTGCAGTTCATTTTGATTTTAAGGTTTGATATGGTTGAGTAGTAATTTTTTCCTAAAAGTTCTTTTCAATTATCTGTTTCAAGTAATCCTAGGTAAATAGTTGTCATCTTAGAAGCATATGTTTGCCTATATAGTTGAGTAGGTAAACTCTCATATGTCAAACTACAGGTAGACTATTTATGTTAGTTTCAAGAGATTGATTTATTTTATAAGTTATAAACCTAAATCTTAGTTTACTTGTCTTTAGACCAAGGTTAAGGAAGTTACAAGATAACTAGTTTGCACTTGTGTAGATTATAACCAATTTGTATCAAATCATCATTAATTACAGGAGGATATCTAGCTCTATTGCCTACCCGTACTTTTCTGGAGCAAGGCAAGTACATTCTATGTCTTGTGCATTTCATTTTATCCTGTGCTTTCTTGATTGACACATTACAACACGTCATGTACTTTCTGGTGCTCATGTTCCTTGTTCCTATTATTTGTACCTGGGGTGGAGAAATATACTATTTATGTGACCAAACCCAAGAAACAACTCAGGTTTTTTTAGCTTAGACCCCGCATCGTGCACGCGGGTCCTAAGCCGTACCATTCATGTGCTTTCATGTGCTTACCCCTAGCCGGTCACATACTTAGTTATATTTCAAATATAGTACACACATGCAGGAGATATACCTTGTACTTATTTCCTGTGATTCCATGATACCATGTTCTTTCATGTGCTTACATATCATGTACTTTCATGTTCTTACATACCATGTTCTTTCATGTACTTTACACACCATGTTCTTTTATGTACTTATTCCCCATGTTCTTTCCTGTACTTTTCATGTTCCCTTGTACTTTCATATCAGGATGTCTTGTTCATTACCTAGAATTGTACTTTGCTCCACTCCTGACTGGATAAGTTGCAGGTATACTTGCAGGATACCATTCTACCAAATGGGCCAGAGCCCGGATCTTAGCTGAGCAGGATAGTTCATGACTTAGCTTTAGGTTTCAGGTTTAGACTGTTAGCTTTACTCTTAGATATTGTGTTTAGAATTCATGTACATTTCATTCTTGATGACTCGTACATTTACATACATAGATTTGTGGATTATGGTGATCATTCTGGGATACGTTCTTAGATGCTGTGATTATATATTTTCATATTTATCTGGTAGATTTCCCTAGTTTGGTACAGCTTACTTTGTTGTGTCTAACGACAAAGGCTGGGCGTGTCCGACCCGTGTCTGATTATTCGGGAGTGGGTTGTGACATATTTTTAGTGGTGGCCCATGCAGGTCTATCCTAATGGTACCTAGGACTTAGCGTACTATTGGGGGACTTGATTTACACTAGGGAAACTTGATCACAGCATAGAAAATTCGGGAAATAAGGGTATATCAGGTATATCAGGTGTATCAGGTATTTTAATATTCTATAAACACTTGTTGTATGTAGGTCTAGGTCATTTTAGCAGTTTTTTGTTTTACAGATAGTTCAAAAGCATGCGACACCAGAACTGTCAATTCACCTGTACTTGACGTTTTCGAGCTTCCACTACCTTCTATCACTCTACTATCCCCATAGGTAGTACGTAGTTGACAGAGACGTCTGAAGAGTCCCTTGACAACCAGAGGAAGCAGGCCACCCTTTCCAAGTCAGACTTGTGGATACACTCTCCGAGCCAGGAAGGACTTCTGATTTCCAGACTCTCAGGCACTTGGATTTTTCCGACACCGAGCGCATATCTTGCACCAAAGGGTAGATCGAGAACGTGGAGCCCCCACTAAAGATCAATATCCAAGTCTTTGAGGATCCGACTCCTCTGAAGATTGAAGTCACCAACCGGGAGACCCAGTTCGTAACACATACAACAAGATGGGAAGCTGAAGCCCAGGAGAGACATGAAGACTTATGCCGAAGAAGCGCAAGATCTCAGTAGCCAGCACACCGGCAGCCGTATATTCCTATCAGAGGTTGCGCGCTTCATCCCAGCGGGAGATCCAGATGACGACCACTTGCAATTTTTGCCGTCGCCCAGGACATCACCACAAAGAGTACCACAAGAGACGAAGGCTATGCCTACACTGCGGATTGTCTGCCTACCAAGTCAAGAACTGCCCGGAGCCACTGATCACGCTGCCCAAGGACGAACGCGAGAAGTACCAAGACTACAACAAGGGGGACCCGCCTCTCCAGATTCAACAATCACATGAAGCACTACCGCAGGGATCAACCTATGTCAGGACAATTCAAGAAGTTGAAGTGATTCCAGTCCCGGAGAAACACTGAAGATAGACTGAAGACCGAAGATTTCTTTTGCATGGTTGGAGAAAACCATGGATCATGATTCATAATCTAGTTTTTCCTTAGATTCCTCTTGCACCTAGGTTATTTTCTAGAAACTTCCTTGTTTCCTATTTAAGGATTATTAGATTTTATTTCCTATTCTGGAACCTTGGTCGCTAATCGAGATGTATTTTGAAAGTTTGTTTCCATTCTTGTTCGTAACTCATCTCTTATTCGAGATCTTCTTCCTGCTCGATAACTTGTTTCCTATGGCGCCGTTTTCTAATTCAAGATCTGATTCTACTTGAATTTTGTTCCCCATTCAGACCTTGTTGATATTTAAGACTTTACTTCGGATTACATTCCTATTCAAACTTATGCCATTCAAAACCTTGTTTGAATCTTGCTTTTATTCGAGATTTCATTTGCAGATTTCGTTTTATATCTTAAAATTTTGACTCGTTCCCTATGAGATTTTACATCTCATTCGTGAATTGTTTTTCGTTCTATTCAAGATCTTGTTTGATCTTGCCTCGTATTTTGAGATTTCACTTGTTTCATATCCGCTATTTAATACCATGTTTTCATATTCATTTTTATGACTTTGTTGATACTTGTTTTTTTATTTTTCTTTCACTGTGTACCTTATTGGAGAATTCATTTTCACTTTAAGTTTTGCTCGAGATTTTATTGTTATTCGAGATTTTATTGAAACTTGTTTCCAGTACGGGATTTCATTTTATTTTGAAACTTGTCTCCTATCTATACCTTGCATCAGTTCATCCTTCGAGACTGTTATCCCTTCGGGATAATGTCCCATATATGGAATATTGTTATCATTCCAAATATCAGTTGAAATTCCGTTATAATTTGAAACTTCGCTCCCTGTCTGAAACTTTAAATCTCCCTGGTTGCCCTTTTGTACAAACTGATCGGATCCCTTGTCATTTTTAGTACCTAATAAACTCATGTATTTTAACAGTCAGGTAACTTCACCATTTTCTTAACTTGGACTATTGAAATTCATTTTGAATTTCTTGAAACTCTTTTGAAATTCCTAGGGATAAAGTCGACAGGCTATTCGATGACCTACTATGGCATGACAGTTGCACGCTGCAGCCATTAGCTGGATTATGGAGACTAAGGGTTCACTGCAGCCAGTAGCGCACTGGCGAGGCAGGAACTCTAAGCTGAAGTGATTTCAGACACCCATAGGTTTTCGAGTATTGACGAGACTTGTCATATTCTTTATATCTTGATCTCTTGGGTTGTTTCGTCAATGATTGTTGGAAAATGGATAAGGTTGATAGAGTATTTGGAGACATATTGTTATTTGAGTCACGGAGCCGAAAGTCCACTGCAGTCAGATACATACTGGCGGGGTAGGGATTCTAAGCAAAGTTATTTCGGATACCAACATGTTCTTGGAAATTCTGGAGACTATAGTTCCTTTTCATATGATTATTGGTTTTCGAGAATCACAAATCCTTGCATGTTCACCCTGATTTGATACTGTATCTCCTGAGTATTTTGTACGTTCCTCAAATCAACCCTTGCTAATTGCCTTCTAGTATTGTATCGTTAGAACATTGATTTCCTCAAATTATACATTGCCAGATTTTGATTCCATACTTCGTTTACGTCTTGTCTAAATTTTGATCTTAAATCATGTCTGTCTGACCATAATTTCCTATCTTGTGCTAGCCACCTATGTTAAACTATCAATTTTTGATCGTACTTAATATTTGTGCCTTCATGATGTTTCTCCTCTAAGTTGTAATTGAAATTCCTTCCACTTCGTGACTATTTGATCCTCGATCCTTGTCAAAGCACGATATCCCAAACTTCTTATGTGTATTTGGACTCAAGGCTCAGAGCGTCATGGATTGACAGAAGCACTAGGCGAACAATAGAAGATGGTCACCGGAGTTCACAGCTAGAAGCAGAGTGTTCCTGAAGAATCCCGTCGACCAGAGGCACCATTCGTTTTAGCAGAGACGGGAAGCTCAGTCCGAGATTCATCGGACCTTTCGACGTGACGGGCCAGATTGGCGAGGTGGCGTATCGACTGGCACTTCCAGCTAGCTTGGAGGGAGTGCATAACGTCTTCCACGTGTCTCAGCTTCGACGCTACATTCCAGACCCGAGCCATGTGGTGGACTATTCTGAGCTGGATGTGGGCCCGAGATTGACTTATGAGGAGCATCCAGTGGAGATCCTTGATCAGAGGGAGAAGCACTTGCGGAACCAGACTATTTCTCTTGTTCACGTCATGTGGAGACACCACTCTCTTTGTTTGTATGAGTGTACCTTGATATTGAGAATTTTAAATACAATAAATTGTGTTGAACCTTCTTGAGATTTGCTTTGAGTTTGTTTTGTTGCTTCTCGAATTTCGAGGACGAAATTATTTTAAGGAGGGGAGATTTATAACTCTACTTTCCGATTTTTGAGGAAATAAAAATATTTTGATTTTAATAATAGCAATTGATTAAATTGGGTTTCAAATAAAAAGTTATTTTAATTAATAATATGATGATTGATATTTTAGAGGGAAATAATTTGGGATCAATTCTTCTAATTTTAAAAGTTGTTACATCCAATTTTGCGGTCCCCTCACCCTTGTTTTAAATAATAATAATTATTATTAACTGTTTTTTTAACTATCTATATAATATTCTAAATGGGGGAGGGGTTTATTGTAAAATATTTGAGCGGAGGGGCCTGGGGGAAAATACTTAGTTGCGGGAGGGGGTTTTTGTAAATGACCATCCTTTTCTCTTTAAAAATCTGGAAAGAGACAGAGAGAGAATCATAAGCATTATTTTTTTTTCATTCATTTCTTTTAAAGTTCTTCCCCAATTTCTTTCGTTTCCAACCCTAGTT
This sequence comes from Iris pallida, assembly GCA_029216955.1. Classification (NCBI taxonomy): domain Eukaryota; kingdom Viridiplantae; phylum Streptophyta; class Magnoliopsida; order Asparagales; family Iridaceae; genus Iris; species Iris pallida. The sequence goes on from JANAVB010017097.1 coordinate 141,576, forward strand.
TGGCGGCTCCGACAACGATGGCGGCGTCCATAGATTCTCCGGCAACTGAACCATTCTTCCTTCTCCATCCATTCTCAATCTCTAACCCTAAATTTCTGGTGGGAGCAACCATTGGCAAGAACGACGATGGCGACGACGATGACTCCGACAAATTTCTTCGTGACAGCAAGGAATCCGATCTTCACCAAGGTCCAATAGGTTTGTCAACTCCATTAATTGTAGATGCATTAGTAGAATATAATTTCTCAAGCTATTCTTAATTCGATTCTTGTCCGTAGACAAATTTACATCCACTCGGTTCCTGGAACTCGATCGATCATTCTTCTTCAGGATCGGTGACTATATTCGGTAACTTCAAATTTCAGATCTAGAATTTGTTTTTCCAAGCATCTTTTAGAAATCGAATGTTTCCTGAAAACTTGGATGATGAGCATAGGTGAGTGGTTGATTCCACTTCCTTCTTTTGGATCTTAATTGTGTAGCAATATTGTGATGAAATTCTTAGGAATCAGTGTGTTGAGTTTTGTTGGATCTCGAATCTTGATTTGGTTAATCATGGAAATCTGGAATGATTTTTACAATTTTGTTCATTCGATTTCAGTGGAGATCGAGATCTCTGTGTGTCAATTCTGACCACAACCTGTTTGGTACAATATGGTATTCAGGATCGTAGCACTAACTGAACACAGGCAATTGGTATCTGGATTGAGAACCTGTTTCCTTTATTGCAACTACCTTCAGGTATATTTATCTTCCTCATTGATCAGTTCGACTCGATTGATTCTTAATTTTGTGTTAATGTTTTCGTGTGGATTAAGTGTTTAGAAGTGTGTGTGTGTGGTTGTTTGATTTTATGAATATCAGATGAAATCTGATGTTTGAACCAGAGCATTTCAATTAAGACTTTGAGACAGTCCTTTGTGACTTGTAGTTGCTGGGAACTCTCTTTAACAAGTCATATTGAAATGGTAGCAGTGTGGATTTATTTGATTGCCATTTGAACTGGAATTTCAAATCAGAGAATGGTTTCAGTTTATTGAGAGACTGAATCGTGAGTACTCTCATGATTTCAATTTGATGAAATTTGAGTTTGATTTCTGAGAACCTGTGCATTTTGGCTCAGTTCTTGAACTTAGATGATATCTCACATTACAGATTCATCTTGAATTTGGTTTACCTGTGATTTCAGTTCTTTTTCTGAGAATTCAGTGCAAGGTGATTTAGTTCTTTATCTGAGAATTCATTGCAATGTGATTTTAGTTCCTTACCTAAAAATTTAGGGACTTATCATAAAACTGGAACCACATTGCAGGTTGAATGATTTGTGAGACTGATTTTAACTTGAACATCATTTTGGTTCAGCTGGGTATACAAAGTATTCATGGGATTGGGACTTGATATTCTCAGTTCAGTTTCAACTGAACTAAGGACTGGTACCAATTCGATTATGGAAGTTAAACTGCTGAATCAGTTCAGTCTTCTAGGCTGAATTATGTGTTCCCTTCTAGCAATACATATTTCAGTATGATTCCAGAGATTACATTGTACCTGAGATTACATCTGAACCTGAGACCCATTTTAATCCTTGACTCATTTTTGAATCTAAGATTCAAGTTAGATTTGTTCAACTGTTAAGCTGGGAGAGATGGGTCTCAGTGATCAATGGCAGATTTGGCAAGGGGTCTATACTGTCCTGATACACATTTAGCATAATGCAGTGGGGATTGATTCTTGATGATGTTAACCTGAGATCTCAGTTCAGTTTTGGGACTCCTTCTTGGTCCAGGTCTGTTGGGTGAACTGAGGAGTAAATTTTAGATGAAACCTGAGTTTTAGAAGTCTGGACTTAATTCAACATTGAGATGGCATCTCACTATTAAATTCAGTCTTGAATTCCTTGACTACAGTTTATATAACTCCATTGCAGTTTTTTTTAGTTCAACCCAAAACCTGAGACTGTGCTATTTGTTGAGACTGAGAACCTGGATACTGACATGCAGATGCTATGTTGCATTTTGGGGTTTTTTTATAGCCAGATGTTTGGGCTTGACTGAAAGATCAATCCCCATATCTAGTCTAGAAGATTAGACTGTTTTCTTCATCTTTCAAGCAGATAGACATGATAAAGTATTAGATAACCAGTTCAGTTTGAACTTTACATTAGAAACTCTTGTATTGATATCCAAAGGTAAACTGAGAAATGGGTAAGAACCTTTCATTGGAACATTAGTCATCTACAAGTTCTGTAGTACATAAGACTGAATGGTAAGTGATTTTAATCCAAATTCTCTTTGTCTTTCCTGTTTAGTCATTCAATTCCATATGAATCAGTGGTTGTATTTATCAAGTGCAGTTCATTTTGAATTTAAGGTTTGATAAGGTTGAGTAGTAATTTTTTCCTAAAAGTTCTTTTCAATTATCTGTTTCAAGTAATCCTAGGTAAATAGTTGTCATCTTAGAAGCATATGTTTGCCTATATAGTTGAGTAGGTAAACTCTCATATGTCAAACTACAGGTAGACTATTTATGTTAGTTTCAAGAGATTGATTTATTTTATAAGTTATAAACCTAAATCTTAGTTTACTTGTCTTTAAACCAAGGTTAAGGAAGTTACAAGATAACTAGTTTGCACTTGTGTAGATTATAACCAATTTGTATCAAATCATCATTAATTACAGGAGGATATCTAGCTCTATTGCCTACCCATACTTTCCTGGAGCAAGGCAAGTACATTCTGTGTCTTGTGCATTTCATTTTATCCTGTGCTTTCTTGATTGACACATTACAACACGTCATGTACTTTCTGGTGCTCATGTTCCTTGTTCCTATTACTTGTACCTGGGGTGGGGAAATATACTATTTATGTGACCAAACCCAAGAAACAACTCAGGTGTGTTTAGCTTAGATCCCGCATCGTGCACGCGGGTCCTAAACCGTACCATTCATGTGCTTTCATGTGCTTACCCCTAGCCGGTCACATACTTAGTTATATTTCAAATATAGTACATACATGCAGGAGATATACCTTGTACTTATTTCCTGTGATTCCATGATACCATGTTCTTTCATGTGCTTACATATCATGTACTTTCATGTTCTTACATACCATGTTCTTTCATGTACTTTACATACCATGTTCTTTTATGTACTTATTCACCATGTTCTTTCCTGTACTTTTCATGTTCCCTTGTACTTTTATATCATGATGTCTTGTTCATTACCTAGAATTGTACTTTGCTCCGCTCCTGACTGGATAAGTTGCAGGTATACTTGCAGGATACCATTCTACCAAATGGGCCAGAGCCCGGGATCTTAGCTGAGCAGGATGGTTCATGACTTAACTTGAGGTTTCAGGTTTAGACTGTTAGCTTTACTCTTAGATATTGTCTTTAGAAGTCATGTATATTTCATTCTTGATGACTCGTACATTTACATACATAGAATTGTGGATTATGGTGATCATTCTGGGATACGTTCTTAGATGCTGTGATTATATATTTTTATGTTTATCTGGTAGATTTCCCTAGTTTGGTACAGCTTACTTTGTTGTGTCTAACGATAAAGGCTGGGCGTGTCCGACTCTTGTCTGATTATTCGGGAGCGGGTCGTGACAATAACTATATATATAAGTATTACATATACACCTTATATCCAGAATCAAGATAAAAGAAAAAATATTTCTATAATTTTCTAAAATTCTAAAACCCTAATAATAACTTTATGAGGACTATTGTTGCTTATTTATTTATTTAAAAAAATATGTTGCAATTAAATACATAGGATATATATATTTTCTTACTTGTATCAATTATTTATTTACTAAGCTATTTACTTATATGAAATGCCATAAAATCAAAATAAAATATAAAAAAAGAAAATTAAAAAATAGGGGGTTTACATGAATAGATACAAGTCCAAAGAGTACATGATGCACATGATAAAGTACAAGAACATAAAATACCTGATGTACCCGCTTGGGGATAACATCTCATAAAAAAATCCATATAGTACTAATCCGTGATAACATCGTGACAGCATCAAGCAAAGTAGTCTGGAGCAAGAATATAAGTCCTAGCAAGTATGAAACGATCAAAGAATGTACTCGCCTGATATCCTGAACAACTGATAAGAATGGATGTCCGTATAGGAGTAACTAAGTCCTATTTAGAACAACACAGGTCACAATGTATCCAAGATGGTAATAATGAAGTTTACAATGCATTCTATATGATTCTAGGTCATTCTAGGTCAAAGTCAACTCTTGGTCACGTCTGGTCAACAATCTAGTCAAACTAAGTCAACTCTAATCAACTAGTTTAGGGTTCAGTCCATCTCAACTTTATGAGTCCAATTAGGACTATCTAGTCAAACTAAGGTTAAACTAGGCTAACAAGTTCATAAGAAAATAAACCACATATATACTAACTAGTTAGTATATAGGACAAGCCTATATAGGAATAGCCTACCTATACTAGCATATATATACAATGCCTATATGAATACGTCACAAATTATATATGTACGTAGCACAACATAACATATATATATATATATGTATATATATATATATATATATATATATATATATATATGAAAGTACAAATCAAATCTACATAACTAAACTGTCAAAACCCTAACTCAAATCTCAGGAAATGCCAATTTGGAAACCTAGAAACTCAATCTCAGAAAATGCCAACATGTATTTATACATAAACATATATATAGACATAGATACATATGTAAATATATATATATATCCAAGAAAATAGGGGAAAACAAGTATGAATATGTGGAGGGTCAAATAAGTGTCCACACTGGCCATGTCCAAGTGTTGGACACAATGTCAAAACCCAAACATTCCAAGTTTCATAAAATTGTGAAAGGGGCTGCCTCGTGCGTCCATGTCGAGGGGTCTAGGACACGACACGCGATATGAGGAGCCTCATGCTCATGCATAGCTAGGTGGGGTCTAGGTCTAGGTGTCCAATATCCTGATACGTGTCTACATCGTGTCTACGTGTCACACGAACAGCGTATCAGTGGGTGTCTGTGCACGTGTGCAGTACAGGCTCAAATCTATGTAGGCTCGATTGTGTGTCCGACACGACACCAATTGACCTAAAACTTGGGGAGAAGCCTGACATTGATGGCCCCCACCTCCATGCCAAGTGGCACGTGTCCACGTGTCCAAAATAGAGAGAAAACAGTGTCGAGTAGCAGGGGACAGTGCAAGGGTCTCGTGCTGAGTCCCATGTCCACATTTGGACAACAAAATGACACAAATCTCAACATAGAGTTCCAGAATATTAAATCAAACATAAATGACTACAGAAATATGAAATTAGTTTTGAAAAACATTAACAAACAGTTCATTGGGCCATTTCATCAAACACCTTACACTACACTTTGATACGCCTCCGATACACGTATCAAATGGACACAAAATTCTACCAAACTTGGTCTACAGGTCTATGCCTAGATGCATGCATCTATTAAGAGAAATCAGGAATTTAAATGAGTTTAGGGCCATTACCTATTGAGAATTAGATCTCAATGCAAATGGCTAGAAATGAGTCCCTTCACCAACTTGCTATGATCCAAGAGCCTCCAATCCTTGCTAGCTAGCCTCCAATGATCTCCTCTACAGCAAGGGAGTGCAATACAAAAGACTAGGATCAATTTGGATGTGATTTGGAGAAAAGGGGGGTGATTTGGGGAAGAACACAAATTAGGTTTAAAAGAGGCTATGAAAAAGAGGCAAGATACAATAAATGTGAACCTTTATAAAGGGGGAAGGCTCCTTGGCCGGCCATTATAGCTTGGGTTAGGGTTTGGATGCAATGCTAGGTCATGGGCTTCTCTAACAATAAAATTTCTAAGCCTCTAGCTAAAGGCCCAAGTAGATATTAGGTTGAGCTAAAATATCTAAATTAGCTATATATCTAGATATTTCTAACTTAACCATTAAGTTTGTAATCCTCTAACTTAGTCTCTTGGATCATGACTAACATCTAGGTTAGGACAAAACTAGGTCAAGGCTCAACACAAAGATTACCACAATATTAATTATCAAAAATTCAAATTAAATCCAATAAATCACAATGACCAAAATTGTCCTAGGCCAAAAATGTGGTAGTGACAAGTCTACCCTCCTTAAAATAATTTCGTCCTCAAAATTAAAGGTGAAACTAAACTGATGAGAAGGGTAGAAAATTATACCTTAAGGTCCAAAAAGATAAGGGTATCGCTCGCGCATCTCATCCTCCCTCTCCCAGGTAGACTTTCCTGGAGAATGATGCCTCCATGCGACGCAAACCAAAGGTATCATCTGGTTCCTCAGTACCATCTCTCGTCAATCCAGAATCTCCACAGGATGTTCTGGATAGCTAAGAGTAGGTCCCACCTCGATCTCGGAATGATCGAGTATATGGCTAGGGTCTGCCATGTACCGTGTCAACTACGACACATGAAATACGTTGTGGACTTCCTCTAATATAGGTGGCAAGTCTAGCCTGTATGATACGTCACCGACTCTACCGCTGATAACGAAAGGTCCGAAGAAGTACGGGTTAAGCTTCCTACCTCCACCAAAGCGTATAATACCACGTGTCGGATATATCCTTAAGAATACTGGATCTACAACCTATTACAAACAAGGTATCAAATTAACTATAATAATCAAACATGATCAAACAAAATCACAGAATCACAAAATCAAACCAATTCTAATTTTAGTCCGATCTCTAAGTTGTACCTCAAACTCCAAAGGTCTGCGGTGGCTATCAGCCTAATGTCGATGTTTGTCCTGCGCTACGCGAAGTCGATCCCTGATGAGCTTCACCATCTCGACTACGTCCACAACCATCTCAGGTTCCAATAAAGCTCGCTCTCCAACGTCATTCCAAGAGAAGGGAGTGCGACATCTGCGCCCGTACAACGCCTTGAATGTTTACATCTTAATGCTGGCTTGGAAACTGTTGTTGTATGTAAACTCCACGAAGTGCAAATAATCCTCCCAGAAACCTCTAAAGTCTATGACATAAGTCTGTAGCCTACCCAACCACCAAAATTTTATTTACCAATAGTTTCACTTATCCTATGCAAACAAAATTGGACCAAACATTCTTCTAAGTACTAGATGAACTTAGACAGAACTCTGGCCGAGTTCGGACCGAGTTCGGTCAGTTCAAATTCAAATATTTATTGCCTTCAAATCTGCATGCAACATTCATTTGCGAAATCCTTGCATCCGAACTCTGCCCGAACTCTGTCCGATTTCGGTTCTCAAAAATACCTATAAAAAGAAGAGAATTTTTTTTTTTCAAATCACTCACCATTTTTTCTTTTTATCTATTCCTAAAGTGTTTTTCAGTGTTCTAAACAACTTTCATACTCTATCTATATATCTCTTAGACAAAGCCAGTAATATCGATTCGATTTAGAGTTCTTTAGTTCTCAGAGTTGTAAAGAGGTCTTTCAAGTTCAGAAATCAATTCTGTTATTGGAGCTGGTCATGCGCTCGTCACCAAGCACGATGTTGTGAAGTTGGTTGTACACTTGTCACCAAGCACGGTGTTGTAAAGAGACTGCAAGCTCTCAATTAGATTGTGAATAGTTGATTAACAGCAGGCAAGAGTACCTGCGACTGGATTAGTCCTCTAAGCGAAAGACCAGTATATATCGCGGTGTCCACTGAGTTTGATTCTCTGATCTCTTGTTATATTTATTTACTGTCTCTTTATTCACTGTCATAGTTATTTGCTTTTAGATTTTAATTGGTAATTATTTTTCGCTGCACTCGCACTCACTCTATTCACCCCCCACCTAGAGGTGCTCAACGGTCCACCAATTGGTACCAGAGCGGGTTATATTCTAATATAACAACCTCAGAGAGTATATATGGCAGTCGTGAAATTAATATTCAATGGTGAAGGACAATCCACAAATAGACTTCCACTATTTGATGGAACAAACTATACTTACTAGAAAACACGAATGCCATTCTTCTTAAAGTCTCTTGACTTTTATCTTTGGTCTATCGTTATTGACGGTTATAAGAAACTAGCACCTACGGTAGTCGATGGCGTACTTACAGACAAGCCTCATGATAAATATACAGAGGCAGAAAAAGCAAAGACTAGTCTAGATGCACGTGCCATCAACGTACTGTTTTGTGCAATTGACAAGATGGAGTTCAATCAAGTTTCAACCTGTAAGATGTCTAATGAGATTTGGAAACTTCTTGAGGTAACTCATGAAGGTACTTCCCAAGTAAAGGAATCCAAAATCAGCATACTAACACAGGAATATGAATCTTTCAAGATGAAACCCGACGAGTCAATTACAAAGATGGTCACTCGTTTTCTTGATATTACTAATCCTTTGCAATCTCTTGGTAAAGATTACAGTAATCACGAGAAGATCAAAAAAGTACTACAGGCTCTAACCAAGAAATGGAACCCAAAGGCAACTGCAATTATTGAAGGAAATGATCTCACCATAATGACTCTGGAAACAATTATGGGCAAGCTAATAACCCATGAGCTGGACCTACAAGTGTTTGAAGAAGCAATCCCTAAAGAAAAATCTATCGCCTTCAAAGCTCAAGCGAGAAAATCAACATGCAAAGATTCTGATAAAGAATCATCCAGTGGTGATGAACAAGCCCTGCTAGTGAAGAACTTCAGAAAATTCTTAAAGTTTGAGAAATAAAACCGAAAAAAGAAAGATGTCCCTGAAAGCAATGAAGAAGAAACAATCTGCTTTGGATGCAAGAAGTCAGGGCATATGAAGAAGGACTGCCCAACTCCAAAGAAAAGTAGTCCATATGATAGATCAAGATCAAGCCGAAGAACAACAACTGGTCGAAAGTATGCAAATACAAGTATTTGGCATGAAAGTGATGCTAGTGAATTAGAGGAAGAAGATAGACCCTGCAGCACTTCAAATGTCTGTCTCATGGCTTTTGATAAGGTATCCTCAAATCCTCTATATGATGATTTTACTTTCGATGAGCTAGAAAATGCCTTCAATGAATTACTTGAAGAACACAGAAATGTGCTTAACAAGTATAAGCAATCTCGAAAAGAGGTCAAGGCATGCATAACCGAAGTAGCTAGACTGTCAAATATCATTGAAAATATTAGAGAGACATCTACTACTGGTAACACAGATGAGAATACCAAGATTAAAGTAGACTATCATCAGGCTATCCTCAAAATTGAAAAGAAAGAAAAAGTCTATGTCAAGATACAAGAGTTATATGATATAAAGAAGAAAAAACACTTAGTCACAGAGCAAAGACACATTGATATGACCTCTAAATATGAAGAGTCTTATGCGGTTTCAGGAAAGTTAGAAATCAAGTTAGGCAAACAGGCTATACCTGTGACACAGCCTAAATTTAGTCCTAATGCTAAGCAAATACCTAAAAGGACTAAAACACAGGAAGCACATAAGAAACACGAATATCAACATGTTTTCACATATAGTTTTTCAAAGAAACCACATATGCATGTCAACGCAAAATCAACTAACACGTTTTTAAAACTTACTTGCACGTACTTTGGTACTCATGGGCAGATATCATAGTATTGTCTAGCAAGAAAGCTTGTTGATAATCACACACTGATTTGGAGACCTAAGACTAATCAATATGGACCCTTCAGTAAATGGGTACCAAAGGATTCATCTACTTATTTTGTAGGTGGACCCTCAACCCTCTCATGCTAAAAGCAAGTGGATCCTCGATAGCGGATGTTCGCGGCACATGACTGGTGATGCTTCTTTGTTCGCCACGCTATCGATAAAGAAAGAAGGATACATCTCCTTCAGAAACAATCTGAGAGGTGATATCATTGGAAATGGCATTGTTGGTATATCGCCTTATCCTGTAGTAAAAGATGTTTGTCTAGTTACAGAATTGAAACATAACCTACTGAGCATAAGTCACTTGGCAGATAATGGTTATGAAATCAAGTTTATTAAAGACAAATGTACAATATATGATATGTCATCTGGTAATCCCGTATATGAAGGGATTAGAGAAGATAATATTTATGTTTTCTTTCTAGAGAGTACTAATAATGCAGGAAGATGCCTAGTCGCAAACTTAGATGAAAGCTGGCTGTGGCATATGAGGCTAGGACATGCTAATATGGACACTATCTCACGGCTAAGCACTAAAAAGTTGGTAAAAGGACTCCCTGAGATATCATTCAAGAGAGATATGGTATGCGTAGATTGTAAAAAGAACAAAGCACATAGATCTACATTTAAATCCATCAACGCTGTAAGTACTTCTAGACCTTTGCAGTTGATACATATGGATTTATTTGGTCCTAGTAAAGTCGCTAGTCTTGGTGGTAAGTTCTACGCCTTTGTTATTTTTGATGATTTCTCTCGTTTTACTTGGGTTTATTTTTTATCAAACAAAAGTGACACTACAAAAAAAGTGGCCTTTTGGGACAACCAAAAACAGTTTTAAAAAGTGCCTTTACCGTCCTAAATATTATTTGGGACGGTAGTTGGGATGGATTTGAACGATGCTATTTGGGTGGCGTGGCAAATACTTAAGGGACGAATTTTGCCGTCCTAATTGTTGTTAAAGGACGATTAAATCAATTGTCTCAAAAGATTACAAATTTATATTTTTTTATGACGGTTCACTAAGTCATCCCAAAAGTAGGTATTTGTAACGGATTTAAACCGTCCAATAATTTAGGAATGGGTTGAAATGAGTCTCGAAAGAATATAGTTCACTTTTGGGACAATTACAGATCTGTCACAAAAACTTATAACAATTGTTCCAGTTATTATGAAATTATGGATTCCCTACTCTGCATATAAAATATACAATTAAAATTCATATATAAAAAACCATATATAACTATTTAAGTTTAAATTAATTTATTTTTATAAAACATCAATAAATGCCATATCCTATTGTTTACAATATGAACCCAAAGTATCTTACATCATTTAGAGTCTTCTCATCATTAACAAAATAAACTCAAAATGTTTTACATCATCAAACATTCGCTCCAACATTTACAAATTAAAATCTAAAACATTTTACATCATTAAGCATCATCTACTAACATGAACCCAAAATAATTTTCCATTAAGCGACATTTCTCATCATTTGTAAAATCAGTCCAAAACTCATTTGAAGGACCTACAAATAAAAGTTAAACAAAGTTATCAAAAGGCCATATATACCAAAGCTATACAAAACTAGTTGAGAGAAGAAATAACCAAGCAACATAAGAAAAAACCAAGCAATATAAAAAATGAATGTGATATCGTTTAGCAAGTCTTATTTTTGTATGTGTTTGCCTACTTATTATAGGGTCCAGTTGATGCTTCAGTTGAAGCGGCAACAAAAGAAAAAAATCAAGCAATACAAAACTATTTAAGCGACAACTCCCATCATTTTCAAGGGTCCAGTTGAAGCTTCAGTTGTATTTTTTCCCTTCCCTCTGTCAATAGCTATTTTTATATGTGTTTGCCTACTTATTATAGGAATGTCATTCAATTTCACTCTTTGGTTTGTTGCATGACAGAGATGAATGTGATATCATTTAGCAAGTCTTATTTTACCTCTTCACTTTCCTAATCTTGGGGATCTTGGAAAGTTGCTTCTTGGTTTGATAAAAGCTTGAGCTCTGTGTTCAAAGGGTAGTTCTATGTAGCATCCAACTTGCGATTGAGATACAACAACACCATACCCTCTCCAACACATAGTGTCTTGGCTATGAGTTAAGACCAAGCCATAGAGGCTTATTGAAGATCGACTAGTCAGGATAACTGTTCAAGGGTCAAGTCTTTTAGTAGTCCTTGATGTGGTTTTCTACATAGTTGACACATTTCTATGGGAAATGGCATAGCATATAAAAACTTAGTTTATCTATATTAAACACATGCCACCAAACTGTACCAAGTATTCAATAGAACATCAAGCAAGCTAGAAAAACTTTTACTTGGGCCTATTAAACCAAAAAGAACAATAGAGTAAGAAGTTAGAGTTAGCAAATTACCCGAACAGTAGGTTCAAAACTGTCGGTGAGAGTGCCAGGCCAGATAAGAGAGGTATTGCACCTGGGTTTGTATAACTTCAAGAGATCAATATGTACTTGTACTTTCATTAATTTTTTGGCCTAGCTCATCCCTTCCACTTCTTAGCATCCAGTTGGTACATTGCCTGCAACCAGTTTGTAGGTGACAGCCTAGTTAGTTAATTTCATGACCCTTACAATTATATTTTCTGATTCTCTAGTGCCATCAAATGGAGAAAAAAGGATAAGAACATTGGCAACATAGCCAAACTTAGTTTATAGTAATTAAAAATGGCTGAAGTTCACTTTGGATTATCAAGAAAGATTTAGCCAATGGGATCAGAAAATGATATGCTCTTTAAAATGTGTTGAAAGCTGAAGATGATAGATGAGCTCACTGGTAAAGCAACATCCACACATGATAATTTACTTGCTACAAAATATGCATATTAGTATTTAGTTGCTGCTCACCTTATTGCTCACTACTATATTTATCAATTACAGCGTAGACATGGAACCAACGCTACTGTGAGTGTGACAAATGTAGAAATAATATATAAATCACATCATAACTAACATGAAGAAATATGCCACATAATATTTCCATGAACTACTTGTGATCACAAGATGAAGGCAAATATAGAGTTATGATAAACTCTCATCGAATCGGGATGACGGTGAGATATAAAACCTATCAAGGAATAAGCCATACAAAAACTCCTCTTCCCCTCGGCAAATTCTGAAAGAAGGTGAAATCTATCTGATAACATTAAAAAAACCATATAAATTATGATCCATTAAAATGAAGATAACTTTCCAAGAGTCTCTAGTAATATTAGATCGAAAAAATATCCAAATGGTAGCTATTATGTAACTGATGCCTTTCTTTCCATTTGGGGAAAAAATAGTTGACTAAAATTTGGAACAGGTGATCTCTCATCTCATTGTTCGTAACAAGCAAGAATTTTCATTTTATAGCTGCATACAACTGGTACATGAACTGTATGTACTAGAAGAAAAATATATATTATATAAAAGTCTCTCCAATTATCATTAGATTATGTAGGAGTTGTATTGATAGAATCTGCATTCTTCCACTTCTCTAACTGCTACATGACCAATGCCATCTCTCTCGTCTAGAAACTAAAATCTTTATCATTAAACTAGATATTAATGCTTAAGTTCTAGGTAGAATTTCTTAAGACTGATGGAACTGGAAAGCAAAAGACAGAAAGAAAACTAAAGAAATACATATGATTATGGTCAGTAGCTAACCTTAATTAAGCATATAATAACCAATTGTTTCCCTGCAGCCAACAGCATTAAGTACAGTTTAAACCAAGACCCTATATATTTATAGAAAAATATATGCCTAATAGAGAAGAATTATAAAAACCACATAAAGAACTGAGTAATGGAGACGACGACAGGTTTAAACAATTGCAATCGTGACATATTTAAATGACTTCACTTTAGTATTCGTTTGTAAAATGTCAAGCAAGTGAAAGAATTTCAATGGTTCATTTATAGTTTTTAATCATAATAAATGTAGTGGAAAATAATAAGTAAAACACAAAAAACGAATAAGATACTATCATGACATCAAGTAGGTTCTGTTTTTGGTTAGACGGAAGAACATAGAAAAAATGTTAAAATACTAGGACTTCTTGGATGAAGGCTGACGATATAAAATACTAAATTTACAAACAATTATATTTTCAACAATGATGCTTTAAATTTTAGTGATATTTTAATTTAAATCATTGGCTAGTTCAAAGAAGTGTAGGAACTATTGGCATGCCCTTGGAGTTGGAGTTGAATAGTAAATTAGTCATTGCATAGAACTGTTGAGAAGGTTGACAAAGGTTAGATGAGCGATAGGAGTGAGAATAAGTTAACTTTGGGCAATGCACCAATATTTGGAGAAAAAGACTTACGGGCATTTGTAGAGGAAGAAACGGCACCATTTGATTGGAAGGAATTTTTTAAAAGAGTCAAACAATAAATAAGTCTTAGCATAGAACTTGAGAAGTTTAAGAGATGTAAAAAAAGAAACTAGTGTATATCAATGTTCAGCGCAATAGCCAAAAAGATCGCTCTACTGTTACTGAAACAATTTGTACGGTATTCAAAAAATTTAATCCATCAACTAAAATTCCATATCAAATAGGTTTTGGATTAAATAGGAACAAACCTTTCAGCAAATACTTCCATTAATAAATTGCCCAAACTAGTCAACCTACAATTTTCACATTCTAGCAAATGTAACAAAAACTATCGATGAGCTAAGAAACCAGAACTGTATTCAACTAGAGAATATGATCAATCAGTAGTTTACAAAGTACTTCGTTTAATATTAGAAATAGGTAATGGCTACTGGAAAATGATAACTATGACTCTCCTGACTGGATCTCTTAACCATTGTGCATTAGGTACATGAACCCAGTCCAAAAGCCTATTATCTTGGATAAAATTTGCATATCCTACAAATTATCATCTTAAGTTGGAGATATCTACCCAAAGTTTGTCCGGTTTGAATATGGAAGCAGTCAGATCATCGACAACATGACCTTTGTTGACACAAAGTCACAGTCAACCAAATATTGACTACATTGACTAAATAATATTTGTATTAATTCAATACGACACACGACGACTGCATTCAGTTCAAGACAGATGACAGCTCAGTCTCCGGCTCTCAGTGTGTTCTGGAGTCTGTATTTTATAATTTCATTGAGTCTAGACTTGTGTACTCTGAGTCATGCTGAGCTCTTGGAACTTAGTCTATAACCTACCCAAAATCCCAAGCTCCACTGAACCAAAAACTGCCCACTGGTCCCCTTAGAACCACTCTGTGCTCTGGAGACAGAGTTCGGGCCGAACTCTGCCTCCACACAGAGTTCGGGCCGAACTCTGTCCCCTAGAAATCAGGAACCCTAATTTTAGGGTTAGCTGGTTGCTAGTTGTCCAACGGCCAAATTTTTGAATTTTCCTACCCGAATTCTGGCCGAATTCTGCCTATAAAAACACTATAAATAGGGCATGAATTCTCTCATTTCAAATCATCCAATCTTCTCTTCTATTCTCTCTTATAAGCTCAATAAGCCATACCCTTCCCATCTACTAGCCACAAGCCTCCTAAGTCTCGAGTGCTCAGCATCTCTCAGTTAGGATTCTTGTGCAAGAGTTGAAGAAGTCGCTTGGACAATTCCAAGCAAATCGCCACTGCGATCCTCTGTTAGAAGTTGACGTGCTCTTCTGAAGAAAAGGCACGGGTTGTAAACTACTATTTCACAAATAGTGGATTTAATCCTGAGCTAGAGTTCTCAGGCCTGGACTAGTCCTCCACGAGGGAAACCAGGTTAAAATCGCTGTGTTTGCGTATGCTCTTCTGCTCTTCATTTATTTTCCGCACTTTACTCTGATTATTTATTGTTGGTGAAAGAGTTATTTTTAATTGGCTATTTTTCTATATAAACTCTATTCACCCCCTCTAGAGTTGCCAAACTGTTCTTCAATTGGTATCAGAGCTCTGTTCTCTTTATAAGGACTAACATCCTAAGAGCTGATCCATGGCAACCACACAATCCTTGATTTCCAATCATGGTGAAGGTCAGTCCACTCATAGGCCTTCCCTATTTGATGGGACTAACTACAC